>OZ020191.1:58314111-58794971 GCA_963971165.1 Philopedon plagiatum
TTTTAAATAAAACCGCAAACTTTTACCGGCTTATTATGAAAACAATTTTTTGTTTTTTTGCAAAATAATTTGTTTTCATAAAATGTTTCGCAAAAATAAAATGTAGATAAATTTTATACATTCTTTTTGTTAAGCGATGTTCTGTTTTAGCAGGTATTCATTATTTTCTTTTTTAACTGATTCGAGTTTCTAATTTGTAATCATAATACGTATATCAATGGCTAAATTTATAGAGGAGGGCGCTCGCGTACGGCCTCGGCACCCACACGAAAAAATCCTAAACACGCCTATGTTTCATTTTCAATGCTCAAATCATCTTCATTTATATGTTATACTTTATACGCATCAGTATTACAGTCAGTGGTTACCTCAGGGTGTGCTTCTGGGTGTCCGAGCATCCCAAATTTAAAAAAAAAATCGTCTGCAGCGCTAATCACGACAACTGCGGGTTGCGTCCTTGTGATCCAGAAAATCTGCCCTCCCGGTCACCTAATTCTGCCCCCCCCCCCTGCTCAAAATCCTGGCTACGCCCTTGATTATAAGGAGTTCGGATTATCCATACATTACTGTATTGCAGTTGATTTTTGATACCAAATAAACCACCAAGAATTATCACAAATAAATAAGTGTATACCTACATTTAGGGCATGTCTTTTAAATTATGTGTTGTATTACTGCCTGCCTTAAAACCCTGAACTTTCTGCCACTTCTTTTAGAAACGGTTATTTTTATAGTACCTACAATACTGTAAATACCCTAGAGGAAAACTTTTGTATTTTCGGTGTATGTTAATTTATAAAAATTATACACAAAATGTTTAAAATCTGTAAGAATGTAAAAAAGGCTAAAACCAAAGTACCTAAGTACTTTTAACTTTACAGGTACTCCAAAAAGGGAAAAAAACGGTTTACAATTAAAGTTTACATTTAAATTTATATCCTAATTAATTAGATTTAATATTAAAATTAATATTTCGTGGTTTGATTTTCTTATCTAGAAATTTTTTTTGTTTTTAGTAAAATGAAGAGAAAATAATAAACTTGCAGGAACACAATGAAACTGGCAAATTAATTTACATTACATTACATTTAATTACATTTACATTTCAAGACCCAGGATAAATGATATGTCATACGTTGTTCCCATTACGGAGGCATCGGGGTATTTTGGAGAGGTTGAAAAAGATGTTACTCCTCAAAAACCAATTGGAAACACCTGTGGAGTCTAGTGAGAAGGGGCCGTTGGAGTTAAGATAGCGATTTTAATCTTGCTGAAATTTTTAATGTCTGTGAAGTTGGCCCCCCAAATGTAAAATTTATTCAAAATTAATGGAGTTCTCAGTTTCCAGTGAACAGTTCTAGAGTTCTTTTTATATTTTTTAATAGTTCCGTTAAAACAAAAGTGAAAACACTATTTTAAAAATGGGGTGCTAACTTGACGCAGCCCCCCATTATTGCAAAAACAAAAGTTTCGCCTCAGTGCTTAATAGTTCTAAAGGAGTTCTACAGTTCTTTATGATTTTCGAGGCCAGAACACTTACCATAAAAATTGTAATACATGTTTTCTGCTTTTTGAGAAGGAAAAAATTTAACAGCAAAATGTCATCTTTATGCAGAACTGTAGAACTATTGCAGCACTAACGGGAACTCATGAGTTTTAAACTAAGTAGAACTCTTCTTTAAAAAATTTTCATGGGGGGGCCAACTTCACACTTTTTTAACTGTCAATAATTTAAGTTGTAAACAAAAAAATACCATTCTAATTCTACAAAACTGTAGAACTATTGCAGCACTAACGGGAACTCGTGAGTTTTAAACCAGGACTCTTGTTTACAACTTAAATTTTTGATTGTTAAAAAGTGTGAAGTTGGTCCTTCATGAAATATTTTTTAAGAAGGGATCTGGTTTAAAACTCATGAGTTCCCTTTAGTGCTGCAATAGCTCTACAGTTCTGTAGAATTGGAATGATATTTTTTGTTTACAACTTAAATTCTTGATTGTTAAAAAAGTGTAAAGTTGGCCCCCCATGAAATATTTTTTAAATAGAGTTCTGTTTTAAAACTCATGAGTTCCGTTAGTGCTTTAATAGTTCTACAGTTCTGTAGAATTAGAATGGTATTTTCTTGTTTAGAACTTAAATTTTTGACCGTTGAAAAAGTGTGAAGTTGGCCCCCCATGAAATATTTTTTAACAAGAGTTCTGCTTTAAAACTCATGCGTTCCCGATAGTGCTGCAATGGTTCTACAGTTCTGTAGAACTGGAATGATATTTTTTTGTTTACGACTTAAGTTTTTGACCGTTGAAAAAGTGTGAAGTTGGCCCCCAATGAAATATTTTTTAACAAGAGATCTGCTTTGAATCTCATGAGTTCCCGTTAGTGCTGCAATAGTTCTACAGTTCTGCATAAGGATAATGACATTTTCTTGTTAAATTTTTTCAACTATTCACAGGAAACTCAGAACTCCATTAAGTTTTAACAAATTTTGCATTTGGGGGGTCAACTTCACAGACATAATTTTTAAAATAGGTCCTTTTCAGAACCACTAATTTTGTTAAAAGGAAGTGCGCTAAATTTAGCAAAAACAACTGTTTAACTATAAGTTCTTTTAAATTTATAGGCAAGTTGAAAAATGAAATATTTTTCTTCAAATGTTTACGTGCACTCGAGTTATGTTTTGGGACTTCCTTAAAACGAGATAAAAAAACGCCAGGGCTATTTGAGCTGGGGACTTATTAAATTAATTAAAAAGTTCATATATGAACGAACGAACGGGTATAAAGGATTTAAAAAACTTTAATGAAAACTATTTTCGAGTTTTTTAGGTCAGGTTTCGGTTACTTTTAGATTTAACAATTTCCATCGAACTCTCCATTCTACTGAATTCTATTTTTTTTTCTGAACATCTTCAACATAATTATTACATACAATTCAAAAACTAATTTTGGTTTATATAAGTTTCGATATTTTTTTAGATTAACGAAAGGTTGTTATAGTTTTTTTTTATTTTTTCTTAAGTTTATGTATGTTTTAGGTATATCTCTTGCCACTTTATATAGAGTTCTGGAGGAACACCATAACAGCATGAGTTTCTCTCATTTATGTGAGGTAAAGCCGCAACGTCAAAGATTGGTACTGTAGTGGACAATATTGAAGAAAGGACCAAGTCGCAGATAAGGACAATTGTCCATGTTTGTTTTTCGGAATGAACCTCCTTCTATTGACAAAATTTTAAAAAGAGTGATTCAAGAGGAAGGTCTACCTGATTTTAAAAGGAGTACTTTCCATAAGCTTTTGCGTGAACTTAATTTTCTGTAAGATAAGTAAATAAAAAAGTACCTAAGTGAATACCAAAACTACCAGTCTTAAACATTAAAATATAATTTTGTACTTAACAGCCTTAGCAGAATTTGTTTGGTTTTCTTAATGTGATGTATTTTCCAAATGAACATTGGAAAAAAGAATACTATATAAGCACAAATATTCCTAAAATCCAAATCAGCACTTTAAAGGTAAGGTGTTTTAAGTTATATATTTTGTAAAAAGTCTGTCTATCGTACTAATTAATAAAATAGGCCTTACCTTATGGAAAACAGTTGTAAGTCCTTTGTTGCTTTATTAGGATGATAAACAAAGGTATACAGTATCGTGACCAGTAATTGTATAGAGGCATACGTTTTAAGACAACTTTAAAATCGCTTCCCTCTAAATTTAGCTTTTTGTAACTTAACACACTTTACCTTTTAGGTGCGGAGATGGATTTTACGGAACTAAATAGCGTTTTAAGAAACAGCCTAAATATTTTAAATCTATTTTTCATTATGTAACTAAATTTTAAAAATAAAATTTCTTATTCTAAGAGGTATTACACAAAAAAAATTAAGCAATACAATTTCAAAAAACTGATTTATTGTTAAAATATTAAGTAATGCACAACTCAAAAAAAATAAATGAAGGTACTAACTTATTCTCCACTTAATGTAATAAAACACTAAAATTATAAGTACTTTTTTTGGACTTATATTGCCTTTTATTGTTCTTTGTACAGGGATATCCAAATAAAAGTGAACGGGCCTTATAGATAGATATCTGCCAATCAGTGTTTTCAATGAATTAATATCCGTACAGTGATTGGCATAATCAAAAATAATATTTCGCGCATTTTTTTGTCAGATTTTTATATGATTTTGTAGTTTAGTGTAAGTCTACAAAACTTACCAGTATTAAATTTCTTTTAAAATTCCGGCAGAACGGCTTAATAAAACATAGTCTGCTTAGCCTAACATTCACTATTTTTAACTTTTTTTTGGCGACATAAAGCATGCCCTGACAAAGAAGGTACCCATAATTTTGCTTGGATATTATGTCACGTGATGAAAAAATAATCTGCGCACAATAATACAGGGTTGGTTTTACTTCATATTTATTGAACTCCTTAGAACCGACAAAAATATCAGTTAGGTGCCAGTCACTATATAGGTGCCAACAACTGTATGTTTTACCCTCGGTTATACCCTATATTTTTTGATATTTTTAAATTGTTTCTTTAAATAAATTTTGAAATATAAATTGAATTGTTTTTTTTTCTTTTTAAACTCTGTACCTACACTTTACCTATTAGAGTCGTTTGTTTTAATAATACTCTTAAAAAAGTATATTCTTTAATCTGGTATTAAAATGCGTTGTCTTCCAAAAATAAAAAATATAAAAACATTGACAATGTTTACAAGAAAACTGAAAAAATTCCTTCTAAAAAAATATAATTTTTTTATATTCTATGATTAATCTGAAAAACATTGCCGTTAATTTGATTACTTTTTTATTTAATATTATAGTTATTCTGTCATATTCCATGTAACAAACTATGTATAGTTGGTTTGGAATAGACAGTTTAAAGTTAAATTATACCCAATAGGTCATAAACAACAAATTGGGCAAAAATTAAAATAAAGAAATATGAAATAACCCGCGTCTTTCTTTGAGGATGATTGCCTGTAATTTAAACTTTATTATGAACCATAAGTAAGTCCGCAAGTCCATTGCACAAGTATTAAACAGTTTTTTTGCAAAACTACAAAACGGGCTCCTTTTTAAAATAAAACTCCCAATTCGGTGTAAGTTTTTGTATTCTTTCGTAAATGGACCTTTTTGAGGGTTACAGCATTTAACTCTCAATTATTCTGATAGGCTAAAGTAGTGGGGTAAGTACCTATGTATTTGAAGCAAAACGACAATTAAAACATCCAATGTGACGGTTCTTGCGGCTTCACTTATGTCTGTATGGTTTTAATTGCTTACTTTTCCGATATGATATCTGCCTATCTGTGCCGGAATGCTTTTGTTCAGTATGAAATATTAACACTACCATCAGTATTTATACTAGAGAACTTGCTTTTTGTTAAAAAAAGGGAATGCCAGTTTAAAAAGCATAAAGACCTTCATAGGCACGACACCAGGCATAAGGACATCCTGGTAACTTGCTACTCTAGACTGGGAAGGTGCCAAAATCGCCCCGAATTCCTGGGCCTAAAGCTTTATAATAAACTGCCCCGCGGTTTGAGAGCTCTTTCGATTTTAAATTTTAAAGATATAGTCAAAGAATTATTGGCGAGGAATGCATTTTTCAGTGTTGCGGAGTTCTTTGAGTCTGAAGTTGTGTGATGATTTGATACTCTGTAGTGTTGTACTGTTTGTTCACATTTGTATTTTATAACATTTTATTTCTCTTGTTTTAATGTGTCTACTATAAAACTGTATTTTAAATCTTTAATAATTATAATTTATATAATATGCGTTTTGTATTACTGACGTCTGTAAATACTTTTGTATCTAACAGCAATAAACTATTTGTATTTGTATTTGTACCTGACGTCACTGTTTGTGACACGAACATACAACAACTTAAAGTTTTTGTATGTTAATTATGT
Source organism: Philopedon plagiatum (assembly GCA_963971165.1). NCBI lineage: Eukaryota > Metazoa > Arthropoda > Insecta > Coleoptera > Curculionidae > Philopedon > Philopedon plagiatum. The sequence continues at coordinate 58,320,036 of OZ020191.1, forward strand.
TAATAATAACTTTACTAGGAGTGAAAGTAACTAAGTAACTGAAAAAAAACCTCCATTGGAGGGTGACACAAAGTTTGTCAAAATACTATACACTGCTTCTCCATGCAATCCTTTCTCCTCAGGCACCTGAGTGTTTTATCGCAACTCTATCAGTCCATAAGATTCTTTATATTAGTGTTCTAAACCTACGGTTGATATGAACAATAATCAGTGCCTTGCCAATTCCACCTTTTGCTACATTTGTTTGTTACTGCAGACTTAGAATTTTGTAAATTTCATTTCAAAATATCCACTATCATAATGTTAATAGACAGATGTTTATTCTTTCGTAAAAGTAGTGTCTTTCTTGCTCTGTGTGGACACACACAATCCTCATTCACAACAATGTGAACCTAGAGGAGTTTGATTGGGTTTCAACTAATTTTTTTTAAACATAACTCTGTTAGCATAGGCACTGCTAACAGATAATAAACGTAAAAATTTTACTATTTGAAGATAGCTACTGCCCAATAACCATATGTTTATGAATGATAATTTAATTCTGTCTTAATTTCTGTATACCTAATATGCACGGGCATTTTTTTAATAAATAAAGAAAAATAGGCAAAGTTGAGTAAAGATTTTTTATTAAAATAAATCATAACAAGAGTTTAAAGAAATATTCCCTATTCTCTGATAAATTCTACAAAACCTACCTGCGAACAGTGAAATTCTTAACTTAAAGTACTTGTCGAAATAAAAATTATAACTGTTTAACTCAATGTGACAGTTTCTCAATTAAATGTTGAAAGTTTTAGCTCTAGAAGGATAAACACACTTTGCACTGGTACTTTTACTGTAACTGAAAACCAAAATTTTTGTATGATTAGGGGTAGGGTAATTTTCAATCTTACATCCTCTCTGACTTCTTTATCGAACTTTATTTGGAATCGAGGTTCCTGGTTAATCATCTCCACAATGCCCGGCGTAAGTAACGTAACTGCGTACTTTTTCGGCAGTTGTTAGCCAATAACAGATTTATAGAATAAATAAATTTAAGCGGCCAACACTTTGTACAAACATTTTCTACACAGAAAAATAAAGGTTTATTCGTTTATTATCACTACAGAAAAAACTTATGGGACATGCTCAAAATATGTCATCTTTGATGTTTATCTCAACTTAACCTAACTTTTTCTAGTTGTCAAAATTTCACAGTATGTGAGTATGATAAAGAAAAAAAGGTGAGATAGATATACTTTATTAGTCCATTGTAAAATGGGGTTCTGTCATCATTCTCAAAACCAAATGGATACCGTATAGTACACGAGGTTCCCCACAATATTTTTGGGGGTAACGCAATGCTAGCTCCCTTATCAACTTAGGGTTTACGTTCCTCACCGAATCTTCCTGGAGGAGGTCACTGGGTGACTAGTGGCAAAGGGACCAAAGATTTCTTTGAGTATTTAGTTATTTTAAGATTGAGTTATCAGTCTTGTTGGTTAGTATTAGTTATATAGTACTACCTTGGGTTCCCACATATCGTTACTTATAGTTTTTTTATTGACTCCAGCATAGCGCTGGTGAGTCATTTTCTTTTTCAATTTTCTTGTATATACAGAGAGCCTCTGATCCTTATCGTCGGTTAATTTTCATTGGAAAATGTCCCTCCTTTCGTAGGAGAGGGGGAGTTGTGACAGGTCATTTTTGTCACCGAATTAGTTTTTGTTTTAATGCATAATTTATTCACGAAGGCCTGTCTAGTTTTATTTTATAGTTTACCTTAATGAAATAGTTGTGTCTCCACACGTACACGTTTGATCTGCCCTGTTCCCAGGCTAGTTTCTACGGTTTCTGTTCTGGCTAATTGCTGCTAGCTGTCCTCAAGTCAGCTGTCCTTCGTTTGAAGCTTGTAGATTTAACATCTTTCTTTCTGGTTTGGTCCCTGAATTTTCGCCTGGCTTAAAGTTCACCCTGTGTGTATAGACAAGTTGCCCTTAGTCTATTGAGCTAACATGTTTAAATAGTAAATTTTGAAGACCAACCTACCTTTTAGAAATCAACTGGTTACATTCTCTGACAACATTGGGACACCCTTGATCTGTGGGTTATGGGTCACATTGCCTGTACTGTCCTAGTCTCTGCCTTGTTCTTGGGCGTTCTGGATTGTTTAAACGGCATACGTTTCTTTCAGATTTTGTTTCGATTTCTTTAAAAAATAGTCATTGTCAGGTTAGAATTTATGGTTGACAGCTGGCACTATGAGTCTTCCAACGTTGCCGCTTCGTAAATTTGCAAATTTGTCAAATAGCAACTAAGGCATTTGGCCAGCCCGGTCATTCGACGCTCGGTCGTTGAAGCCACAGGCTTGTAGCGGAAGATTTTCCTTGTTGTTTTACTGGTTGTCCGCGCAGGACGGAAATTCTTGAACCCCATTTTGGGTATGTGTTGGTAGTGGGGAAGCAAGTCATTTCCTTCTTCGCACGAGGCACGAGGCTCCACTTAGATCCTGCCTTTCGAGGAAGTTGCCTTGCAGTGGCGGATTTAAAAGCATCATTTTGGAGGCTCAAGTTACTTGGATTAAATTTTCGGGACTGCAATTTAATTCTTTTGTTGAATTTTTGACTGCTAAGAGCAGCGTTTTTGTTTTGGCAACTTCATTCGTTAAATCAGCCATTACATCGGCCTGACGATCTGGAGACCGCTGGTAGCTGCCCCCGTTTTTGGTGTTTTGTATGTGGAGTCTGGAGTATCGAACCCTCCTTGCTTAAGGGGGTCTTTGGTAGGGGCCACGAACCGCCCTACTTCTCTTCCGTGGGGGCTACAAAGCATCCCAATATTTATTTTTCCTGTGGGAGCTAGGAGTCATCCTACTCTTCCCTTCGGTGGGTGCTAAGGAGCCGCCCTAAGAATTTTTACGTTTCTGAGGACAGACTTCCTCATGAAGTTTTTTGAGTAGATATAATTCACTTATTCTGCGGGGGCAAAAATCGCCCAACATTCAATTTTTGGTTTGTGTGTACATCTGTAAAGTACCTGTAATTTTTTTTTGTGTGTAAATAAATGTATATAGGGTAAACTTATTAAGTTGTTTCTGTTCAGCTCACTGCGCCCTATGTTTTTAATTTTCAATTATGAATAGCGGGTTTGTTATGTGTTGAAGCAGGTTCCTGGACCACCTAGGCGACTTCCAGTTTGTGTCGGTGTAAAAAACTGGTGGCGTCCAATCGAACCTTTTCCGGCTAACTGAGCTGAGGGCTAATTTGCACGCGCTCTACTACAGCTAGCTTCACACAGGACACCCTGCTATTTCTGTTTCTCTCTTAGAGTATCTTCCTGACTTTTTCTAGTTTAAGCGGTAAGTACTTGGTCAATGATACTCATCATAGTATCTTTGCTGGTTTTTAATCAAACACTTTTTATTGAACAAAGTGCGTCGCAGTATACAGGGTGTCCGAAAAGACTTGGTATGGGCAAATACTTCTACTAGTACCGAGATAAACCTACTTAATTCGGATTTTAAGTAAATCGACTATATTCCTATTTAAACGTGTGGGTGTTAGTTTGAATGTATACAGGGTGTCCAAAAAGTCTTGGTATGGGCAAATTCTTCTATTATTACTTAGATAAACTTTATTAGGTCGGATTTCACGCAAATCGAATATATTTGTATTAATATCTGTTTATCTTTGTGTGTATGTATACAGGGTGTCCGAAAAGTCTTGGTATGGGCAAATACTTCTAGTAGTACCGAGATAAACCTACTTAATTCGGATTTTAAGTAAATCGACTATATTCCTATTTAAACGTGTGGGTGTTAGTTTCAATGTATACAGGGTGTCCGAAAAGTTTTGGTATGGGCAAATTCTCCTATTATTACTTAGATAAACTTTATTAGGTCGGATTTCACGCAAATCGAGTACATTTGTATTAATATGTGTTTATGTTTGTATGTATGTATACAGGATGTCCGAAAAGTGTTTTGTTGGCAAAAATAGTTTCTACGTGTGGTGTTTGTATGTGTATAGCGACACGGTTATGAAGGGCGGTCTATTCTGCATCATCAGTCCGAAGGAGTGTGATATCTTCCTTAATACATGCTCTAGAAACACGAAACTTTCAGGGCATGACAATGATGATATAACCGACATTATGGAGCTCCCTTTCAGTGCATGACAATGATGATATTACCGACTTTATAGAGCCCCCTCGGGGGGCGATTAGGCGGTCTACCCGTACTAGTTATAGAGCGCGAACAGCGCTCTATATAACGCCCCGTCACTCAGAAAAATGTCCGTGTGTTGTAGTAATCGTGTTTTTCGACAATCTCAATTTTTTTTCTCCGAGATGGTTGCAGATGGAACGTTCAAATTTTCAGGGTTAATAGAGGGATAGTGCGACTAGCTTCGATAAAAAATTCAGTTATACAGGGTGTTCTGTTTCGGAGTTATAAAACGTCAAAGTCGAAATTTTCGCGATTTCCGTTGAAATCGGGTACAGGTCGCAAAACTTAATTAAATCGATTTAAATTTTCAGAGGTTGTGGAGGACCGGGAGCTTCAGAACCCCATTGAAACTATCGGAAAATGGGAAGTAATTTTTTTGAATTTTTTTATGTCGAAAAATGCCGTTTGCAGACCCCTCTTTGGCACCAAATAACTCGTCGCCGGAACGTCGGACGGAAAAACGTATTTAAACATAAAACTAAAGAATCTCAAATACTTTCTTTTTGCAATACATTTACCTATACCTGAAACGACTGGAAATTGGAAAAATTTGGGAAAAACTGGAAATTACGGAATTTAATGCAAATTTTTGACGGTTGTCAATTTTTTTGGGGGTCAAAATGGATTCAAATCGAAATCCCATGTACCTTATCGGAAAGACCTCGCCGAACTACGTTATAAACGTATTTTTTGGTCCCTTCATTCTTAATAGGAAAGGAGCAATCGATAATTAAATTTAGATTTTTTACGATTTTTTTTCATGACATCTCTACATTCGAATCACTCTGTATCTTTTCCTATCTAATTTCTTCCAACTTTTTCAACGCTATCCCTTGGGGATATAATCAGGCTTTAAAATGAATCCCGAATGGGTGATCCAGGGCCTGATTTAGGGGGTAAAAACTCATTTTTTCTGTTTTTTTCCATCAAAATTCATCTTTAAAAGGCATTATTATATATTATTTCTCCGATTTAACAGTTCTTTTTTGGTTTATTTTATTATCATCTGAGAACACTTCTAACTAATTAAAATTCGATATTTTTTCGTTAAAGTTATAAATAAATACCTTTTTTTGCATCGGTGCAGGAAAAATTTTAAAAAGTGCATATAATAAAAGCCGTGCCTTGGAGAAACAAATGAAACTGACCCTCTTTACATCGAAATTAAAATATGACCTGTCAAAATGTCATGAAAATAACAGTTTTTGTAGCGATATTGGAAGCTTCCTGGACCGATTTCGGCTTGAAATATACATTGCAAAGGTAAAACGGACTTTATATTTTTAGTTAAAATACATTTCATTGGACGATTTAAGCATTAAATACGAATTTTTTTAATTTTTCTCAGACCATGCAAATGCATGTCAAAATCAGTTTCATACGGAGAAATGTATTAAAATATGAAGGGTCGAAATGTCGCAAAAATGCCAGTTTTCCTTGCGAGATTTTAGGGTTTCTGAACCGTTTTCGACTTGTATAATACCGGGCAACGCCTCTATAGACCTTCCCGTGTGGATTTCGGAACATATAATTTGAAGAATTAGTCATTAAATACCAATTTTAACAATTTTTCGATGACGCGGCGAAGCATCATAGAAAGGCTATTACATGAGGTAGTATACGGGGTAAATCACAATGACGGGTCTGATTTAAATTTTGCTTAGATTTGTTATTAATTGAGAACGGATTATTCGATTGAAAAGAGTGATGTGGCAATCGAAAGGGGAGGAAGTAAGCTATTTTATTTGAAAATAATTTCGACATTTCGTTGGCATGACGACGAAAAATTTGCTATTTCCGATATTTATTGAGTTAGAGAGCTGAAATTTGATATATGGGAAGAATTCGGTCAATCATTCAAAATTATATATGTAAATTTTGATTCGCATGGTTTCTATAGCAACGATTAAGGATAAAGTTGACAATTTCTAACTCACGTACGGCTGAACTGATTGAAACGAGTGAGGTGGCAATCGAAAGGGAACGAAGTAAGCTACTTTTTTATGTGAAAATAATTTTGACATTTCGTTGCCATGACGACGAACAGTTTGCTATTTCAATTATTTATTGAGTTTTAGAGTTGAAATTTGATATCTGGGTAGAATTCGGTCAATCATTCAAAAATATTTTTATAAATTTTGATTCCGATGATTACCATAGCAACGATTGAGCATAAAGTTGATCATTTTTAACTCGCGAACGGCTTATCTGATTGAAACCAGTAAAGTGACGATCGAAATGTTAGAAAGTACACTACTTTTTTATGTGAAAATAATTTTGACATTTCGTTGCCGGGACGATGAACAATTTGCTATTTTCGTTATTTATTGAGTTGGAAAGTTGAAAACTGATACCTCGGAAGAATTCGGTCACTCATTCAAAAATATATCTGGAAAAATCGATTCCCATGGTTGGCCTAGCAACGATTAAGGATAAAGTTGACAATTTATAACTCGCGGACGCCTTCTGCGATTGGAACGAGTGAGGTGGCCATCGAAAGGGATGGAAGTAAACTACTTTTTTATTTGAAAATAATTTCGATTTTTGGTAGTCATGACGACGATCAATTTGATTTCTCCGTTATTTATTGAGTTGCAGAGTAGAAATTTCGCATCTAAGTAGAATTCGGTCAATCATTGAAAAATATTTTTGCAATTTTCAATTTTAATGATTGCCATAGCAACGATTAGGGGTAAAATTAACAACTTACAACTCGCGAACGGCTTCTTAGATTGAAAGAAGCGACGTTCATAATATGTATGCACAATTTTTTTCCATAGAGACATCAGTGGCGTGCCCGAAGGGCTCGCCACCAATCTTCATCCAGCTCGACCATTTCAGGAAAATGATATTATCTAATGTATGGTTCAAAGCCGATCGAAAGATGACAAGTTTAATTTAGTAGGGTTTCAGCGAAATCGTACATATTGTATTTATATGTAATATGTGTTTGTATGTATATAGCGATACGGTTACGAAGGGCGCTCTATTCTGCATCATCAGTCCGTAGGAGTGTGATATCTTCCTTAATACATGGCCTAGAAACACGAAACTTTCAGGGCATGACAATGATGATATTACCGACCTTATAGAGCCCCCTCGGGGGGCGATTAGGCGCTCTATGCAATCTAGTTAGAGACCGCCTTTCAGGCTCGGTCTCTATACCGAGCCCTTGGTCAGAAAAATGTGTGTATGGCCGTATGTATGTTGTCGTCCGTTTCGACATTTACACCTTTTCAATTTTTTTTCTCGAAAACGGTTAGAGGGGCGCAACCAAATTTTCTGGGTTAATAGAGGGATAGTGTGGCTAGCTTCGGTAAAAAATTTAGTTATACAGGGTGTTCCGTTTCGGAGATATAAAACGTCAAAGTCGAAATTTCAGCGATTTCCGTAGAAATCGATTACTGGTCGCAAAACTTAACTATATCGATTTAAATTTTCAGAGGTTGTAGAAGACCGAGGTGTTCCGGACCCTATTGAAATTGGCGATATTCGGAAAATGGGAAGTAATTCTTTTGAATTTTTTTATGTCGAAAAATGCCCTTTGTAGACCCCACTTTGGCAATGAATAAGTCGAAACCGGAACATCGGATAGAAAAACGTATTTGAACATAAAACTAAAGAATCTCAAATACTTTCTTTTTGCAATACATTTACCTATACCTAAAGCGACTGGAAATTGGAAAAATTTGGGAAAAACTGGAAATTACGAATTTTCATGCAAATGTTTGACGGTTTTGAATTTTTGGGGGGTCAAAATGGATTCAAATCGAAATCTCATGTGCCTTATCGGAAATAGCTCGCCGAAATACGTAGTTTCCATATTTTTTGGTTCCTTAATTCTTAATAGGAAAGGAGCAATCGATAATTAAATTTCGGTTTTTAACCATTTTTTTCATGACATCTCTACATTCGAATCACTCTGTATCTTTTCCGATCCAATTTCTTCCAACTTTTTCAACGCTATCCCTTGGGGATATAATCAGGCTTTAAAATGAATCCCGAATGGGTGATCCTGGGCCGGATTAAGGGGGTAAAAACACATTTTTTCTGTTTTTTTTTTAATCAAAATTCATCTTTAAATGGCGTTATTATGTATAATCTCTCTTATTTAACAGCTCTTTTTGGTTTATTTTCTTCCGTCATTATCTGAGAACACTGCTAACTAATTAAAACTAAATATTTTTGTGTTAAAGTTATAAATAAATAGGTTTTCTGCCTTCGGCGCAGGAAAAATTTTAAAAAACCATGCCATGAAAAAAAAACAATTGAACTGGTGACGCTTTAGATCGAAGTTAAATATGAGCTGTCAAAATATCCAGTTTTCCTAGCGATATTTTAAAGATCCTGAGCCAGTTTCGGCTTGGAATATACATGGAATTGATAGAATGGACGTTTTTTATCTATTCCTGACCATTCCGTAGCACGAGATGGGCATTAAATATCATTTTTTTGAAATTTTTGTTGACTCTACATTGCATTATAAAAATCAATTTCTATACGGGAAAATGTATTAATTTAATAATTATTATAATGTATGAAATGTCACAATTTGGCTAAAATGTCAGCATTTTGATGCGAAATAGGAACGACTCTGGACCAACTTCGGCGTCAAATTTACCGGGCAAGGGATTTAGGGACCTTATACTTTATGTAGAAAGACATTTCATTTGATAAATTTGGCTTTAAAAACCAATTTTATCGACTTTCCGATGACGCTACAAGACATCAATGAAGATTCTAATATTGCGCTCAGTGGCATCCAAATATTTGTTATAAAGTTATAATATATAACATAATTCCTAAGCATGGGCGGGTATACCTTTGGGGCAATATATTAATTATTATTAAATCATTTTAATTTAATTTTAGGGAAATGAATTGATTCGGATCGTTTTAAAGTAACCAGAACAATTCGAAAAAAGCGGTCTATATACCGAGCCGTTGGTCAGAAAAATGTGTGTGTGTGTGTGTGTGTGTGTGTGTGTGTGTGTGTGTGTGTGTGAAAGTTGTCCGTTTTGACATTTTCACCTTTTCAATTTTTTTTCTCGAAAACGGTTGGAGGTGGGGCAACCAAATTTTCTGGGTTAATAGAGGGATAGTGCGGCTAGCTTCGGTAAAAAATTCAGTTATACAGGGTGTTCCGTTTCGGAGATATAAAACGTCAAAGTCGAAATTTCAGCGATTTCCGTTGAAATCGATTACAGGTCGCAAAAGTGAATTAAATCGATTTAAATTTTTGGAGGTTGTGGAGGACCGGGAGCTTCAGAACCCTATTGAAACTGGTGGTATTCGGAAAATGGGAAGTAATTTTTTTGAATTTTTTTATGTCGAAAAATGCTGTTTGTAGACCCCAATTTGGCACTGAATAAGTCGAAGCCGGAGCCTCGGACAGAAAAACGTATTTGAACATAAAATTAAAGAATCTCAAATACTTTCTTTTTGCAATACATTTACCTATACCTAAAACGACGGTAAATTGGAAAAATTTGGGAAAAACTGGAAATTACGAATTTTCATGCAAATCTTTGACGGTTTTGAATTTTTTGGGGGGTCAAAATGGATCCAAATCGAAATCCCATGAGCCTTATCGGAAAGAGCTCGCCGAAATACGTTATAAACGTATTTTTTAGTTCTTTTATTCCTAATAGGAAAGGAGCAATTGATAATTAAATTTCGATTTTTGACCATTTTTTTTCATGACATCTCTACATTCGAAACACTCTGTATCTTTTCCTATCTAATTTCTTCCAACTTTTTCAACGCTATCCCTTGGGGATATAATCAGGCTTTAAAATGAATCCCGAATGGGTGATCCAGGGCCTGATTTAGGGGGTAAAAACTCATTTTTTCTGTTTTTTCCATCAAAATTCATCTTTAAAAGGCATTATTATATATTATTTCTCCGATTTAACAGTTCTTTTTTGGTTTATTTTCATCCGTTATCATCTGAGAACACTTCTAACTAATTAAAATTCCATATTTTTTCGTTAAAGTTATAAATAAATACCTTTTTTTGCATCGGTGCAGGAAAAATTTTAAAAAGTGCATATAATAAAAGCCGTGCCTTGGAGAAACAAATGAAACTGACCCTCTTTACATCGAAATTAAAATATGACCTGTCAAAATGTCATGAAAATAACAGTTTTTGTAACGATATTGGAAGCTTCCTGGACCGATTTCGGCTTGAAATATACATGCCAAAGGTAAAACGGACTTTATATTTTTAGTTACAATACATTTCATTGGACGATTTAAGCATTAAATACGAATTTTTTTAATTTTTCTCAGACCATGCAAATGCATGTCAAAATCAGTTTCATACGGAGAAATGTATTAAAATATGAAGGGTCGAAATGTCGCAAAAATGTCAGTTTTCCTTGCGAGATTTTAGGGTTTCTGAACCGTTTTCGACTTGAAAAATACTGGGCAATGCCTCTATAGACCTTCCCGTGTGGATTTCGGAACATATAATTTGAAGAATTAGTCATTAAATACCAATTTTAACAATTTTTCGATGACGCGGCGAAGCATCATAGAAAGGCTAGTCCATGAGGTAGTATACGGGGTAAATCACAATGACGGGTCTGATTTAAATTTTGCTTAGATTTGTTATTAATTGAGAACGGATTATTCGATTGAATAGAGCGATGTGGCAATCGAAAGGGGAGGAAGTAAGCTATTTTATTTGAAAATAATTTCGACATTTCGTTGGCATGACGACGAAAGATTTGCTATTTCCGATATTTATTGAGTTAGAGAGCTGAAATTTGATATATGGGAAGAATTCGGTCAATCATTCAAAATTATATGTGTAAATTTTGATTCGCATGGTTTCTATAGCAACGATTAAGGATAGAGTTGACAATTTCTAACTCACGTACGGCTGATCTGATTGAAACGAGTGAGGTGGCAATCGAAAGGGAACGAAGTAAGCTACTTTTTTATGTGAAAATAATTTTGACATTTCGTTGCCATGACGACGAACAGTTTGCTATTTCCATTATTTATTGAGTTTTAGAGTTGAAATTTGATATCTGGATAGAATTCGGTCAATCATTCAAAAATATTTTTATAAATTTTGATTCCGATGATTACCATAGCAACGATTGAGCATAAAGTTGATCATTTTTAATTCGCGAACGGCTTATCTGATTGAAACCAGTAAAGTGACGATCGAAATGTTAGAAAGTACACTACTTTTTTATGTGAAAATAATTTTGACATTTCGTTGCCGGGACGATGAACAATTTGCTATTTTCGTTATTTATTGAGTTGGAAAGTTGAAAACTGATATCTCGGAAGAATTCGGTCACTCATTCAAAAATATATCTGGAAAAATCGATTCCCATGGTTGGCATAGCAACGATTAAGGATAAAGTTGACAATTTATAACTCGCGGACGCCTTCTGCGATTGGAACGAGTGAGGTGGCTATCGAAAGGGATGGAAGTAAACTACTTTTTTATTTGAAAATAATTTCGATTTTTGGTGGTCATGACGACGATCAATTTGATTTCTCCGTTATTTATTGAGTTGCAGAGTAGAAATTTCGCATCTAAGTAGAATTCGGTCAATCATTGAAAAATATTTTTGCAATTTTCAATTTTAATGATTGCCATATCAACGATTAGGGGTAAAGTTAACAACTTACAACTCGCGAACGGCTTCTTAGGTTGAAAGAAGCGACGTTCATAATATGTATGCACAATTTTTTTCCATAGAGACATCAGTGGCGTGCCCGAAGGGCTCGCCAGCAATCTTCATCCAGCTCGACCATTTCAGGAAGATGATGTTATCTAATGTATGGTTCAAAGCCGACGAAAGATGACAAGTTTAATTTAGTAGGGTTTCAGCGAAATCGTACATATTGTATTTATATGTAATATGTGTTTGTATGTATATAGCGCTACGGTTACTAAGGGCGGTCTATTCTCCATCATCAGTCCGAAGGAGTGTGATATCTTCCTTAATACGAAATTTCCGCGATATCGTATGAAATCGATTACAGGTCGCAAAACTTAATTAAATCGATTTAAATTTTCGGAGGTTGTAGAGGACCGGGAGCTTCAGAACCCTATTGAAACTGGCGGTATTCGGAAAATGGGAAGTCATACTTTTGAATTTTTTTATGTCGAAAAATGCAGTTTGCAGACCCATTTTTGGAGCTTAATAAGTCGAAGCCGGAACATCGGACAGAAAAACGTATTTGAACATAAAACTAAAGAATCTCAAATACTTTCTTTTTGCAATACATTTACCTATACCTAAAACGACTGGAAATTGGAAAAATTTGGGAAAAGCTGGAAATTACGAATTTTCATGCAAATCTTTGACGGTTTTGAATTTTTTGGGGGGTCAAAATGGATTCAAATCGAAATCCCATGGACCTTATCGGAAAGACCTCGCCGAACTACGTTACAAACGTATTTTTTGGTTCCTTCATTCTTAATAGGAAAGGAGCAATCGATAATTAAATTTAGATTTTTTACGATTTTTTTCCATGACATCTCTACATTCGAAACACTCTGTATCTTTTCCTATCTAATTTCTTCCAACTTTTCCAACGCTATCCCGTGGGGATATACTGAGGCTTTAAAATGAATCCCGAATGGGTGATCCAGGGCCTGATTTAGGGGGTAAAAACTCATTTTTTCTGTTTTTTTCCATCAAAATTCATCTTTAAATGGCATTATTATGTATTATTTCTCTTATTTAACAGCTCATTTTTGGTTTATTTTCTTCCTACATCATCTGAGAACACTCCACACTAAATAAAATTACATATTTTTTCGTTAAAGTTATAAATAAAAAGCTCTTTTAGAATCGGTGCAGGAAAAATTTTAAAAAATGCATATATTAATAGTCTGCCTTGGAAAATCAGTTGAAGCAGCCTATCTTTACGTGGAAATTAAAAAATTTGACCTGTCAGAATTATGCAAAAATGTCAATATTTTTAGTGATTTTGGAAAGATCCTGGGCCCATTTCGGCTTGGAATATACATGGAAAAGACAGAATGGACTTTATATTTTTAATTATGGTGCATTTCATTGGGCGATTTAAGCACTAAATACCAATTCTTTATCTTTCTGAGACCCTGCAAATGGATTTAAAAATCAGTTTATACGGAGAAATGTATTATAATATGAAGGGTCGAAATGTCGCAAAAATGCCAGTTTGTCTTGTGCGATTTTAGGGCCTCTGAACCGTTTTGGGCTTGAAAAGTACCGGGAAACGCGTCTATAGACCTTCCCGTGTGGATTACGGAACATATAACTTGAAGAATTGGGCATTCAGAACCATTTTTAACTATTTTTCGATGACGGTGCAAAGCTGCATAGAATGGTTTTATCCCATTAGTCAGTGTACGGGGTAAATCACAATGAATGGTCTGATTTAAAATTTGCTTAGGTTTGTTATTATTTGAGAACGGCTTATCTGATTAAATCGAGTGAGGTGACAATCGAAAGGGAAGGAATTAAGCAATTTTCTTATTTCAAAATAATTTCGACATTTCGTTGGCATGACGACGAACAACTAGCTATTTTCGTTAATTTTTGAGTTGGACAGTTGAAAGTTGATATATGGGCAGAATTCGGTCAATCATTCAAAAATATTTTTTATAAATTTTGATTCTGATGATTACCATAGCAACGATTGAGTATAAAGTTGATCATTTTTAACTCGCGAACGGCTTATCTGATTGAAACGAGTGAGGTGGCAATCGAAAGGGAATGGAGTAAGCTCCTTTTTTATGTGAAAATAATTTTGATTTTCCGTTGCCGTGACGACGAATAATTTGCGATTTCCGATATTTATAGAGTTGGAGAGCTGAAATTTGATATCTGGAAAGAATTCGGTCAATCATTTAAAATTATATGTGTAAATTTTGATTCGCGTGGTTTCTATAGCAACAATTAATGATAAAGTTAACAATTTCTAACTCACGCACGGCTTATCTGATTGAAACGACTGAAGTGGCAATCGAAAGGGAAGGAAGTAAGCTACTTTTTTATGTGAAAATAATTTTGATTTTCCGTTGCCGTGACGACGAATAATTTACGATTTCCGTAATGTATTGAGTTGGATAGTTGAAATTTGATGTCTGGGAATAATTCGGGCACTCATTCAAAAATATATCTGTAAAAATCGATTCCCATGGTTGGCATAGCAACGATTAAGGATAAAGTTGACGATTTCTAACTCACGCACGGCTTATCTGATTGAAACGACTGAAGTGGCAATCGAAAGGGAAGGAAGTAAGCTACTTTTTTATGTGAAAATAATTTTGATTTTCCGTTGTCGTGACGACGAATAATTTGCGATTTCCGTAATGTATTGAGTTGGATAGTTGAAATTTGATATCTGCGAATAATTCGGGCACTCATTCAAAAACATATCTGAAAAAATCGATTCCCATGGTTGGCATAGCAACGATTAAGGATAAAATTGAGAATTTTTAACTCACGCACGGCTTATCTGATTGAAACGACTGAAGTGGCAATCGAAAGGGAAGGAAGTAAGCTACTTTTTTATGTGAAAATAATTTTGATTTTCCGTTGCCGTGACGACGAATAATTTGCGATTTCCGCAAAGTATTGAGTTGGATAGTTGAAATTTGTTATCTGGGAAGAATTCGGTCAATCATTCAAAAATATAATAATATGTGTAAAAATCGATTCCCATGGTTTCTATAGCAACGATTAAGGATAAAGTTGGCAATTTCTAACTCACGCACGGCTTATCTGATTGAAACGACTGAAGTGGCAATCGAGAGGGACGGAAGTAAGCTACTTTTTTATGTGAAAATAATTTTGATTTTCCGTTGCTGTGACGACGAATAATTTGCTATTTCCGTAATGTATTGAGTTGGATAGGTGAAATTTGATATCTGGGAAGAATCCGGTCAATGATTCAAAAATATATCTGTAAAAATCGATTCCCATGGTTTCTATAGCAACGATTAAGGATAAAGTTGACAATTTCTAACTCACGCACGGCTTATCTGATTGAAACGACTGAAGTGACAATCGAAAGGGAAGGAAGTAAGCTAATTTTTAATTTGAAAATAATTTTGATTTTCCGCTGCCGTGACGACGAATAATTTGCTATTTCCGTAATGTATTGATTTGGATAGTTGTGTACTATGTGTCGTGTTTGTTGTGTTTGTATGTATGTATACTACAGGGTGTCCGAAAAGTCTTTGTATCGACAAATACCTTTGCTATTTGTACAAATATAAACTTAATTGTCGGATTTAAAGCAAATCGTATACATTAGCATTTCTATGTGTACGGAGGTATATGTCTGTATACAAGCTGTACAAAAAGTCATTGTTGGAGCAAATACTCCTAGTAGTACCAGGATAAATGTAATTAAACCGGATTTCATGCAAAATCGATTATATTTGTTTTTATGTGTTGTATATACGTATACAGGGTGTTCGAAAAGTCTTGGTATGGGCAAATACTTCTACTAGCACCGAAATAAACCTAATTAATTCGGATTTTAAGTAAATCGACTATATTCCTATTTAAACGTGTGGGTGTTAGTTTGAATGTATACAGGGTGTCCGAAAAGTCTTGGTATGGGATTCCTATTATTACTTAGATAAAGTTTATTAGGTCGGATTTCACGCAAATCGAATACATTTGTATTAATATGTGTTTATGTTTGTATGTATGTATACAGGGTGTCCGAAAAGTTTTTCGTTGGCAAAAATAGTTTCTACGTGTAGGCGTTTTTATGTATGTAGCGATACGGTTACGAAGGGCGGTCTATTCTCCATCATCAGTCCGAAGGAGTGTGATATCTTCCTTAATATATGGCCTAGCAACACGAAATTTTCAGGGCATGACAGTGATGATATTACCGACCTTATAGAGCCCCCTCGGGGGGCAATTAGGCGGTCTATGCACCCTAGTTATAGACCGCGAAAGCGGTCTATATACCCCCTGCTTGGTCAGAAAAATGTTCGCCGGTTGGTTAATCGTGTTTTTCGACAATCTCAATTTTTTTTCTCCGAGATGGTTGCAGGTGGGACGTTCAAATTTTGTGGGTTAATAGAGTGATAGTGTGACTAGCCTCAGTAAAAAATTCAGTTACACAGGGTGTTCCGTTTTGGAGTTATTAAACGCCAAAGTCGAAATTTCCGCGAAATCGTATGAAATCGATTACAGGTCGCAAAACTTAATTAAATCGATTTAAATTTTCGGAGGTTGTAGAGGACCGGGAGCTTCAGAACCCTATTGAAACTGGCGGTATTCGGAAAATGGGAAATAATTCTTTTGAATTTTTTTTTGTCGAAAAATGCCGTTTGCAGACTCCTCTTTGGCGCTTAATAAGTCGGTCGCCGGAACATCGGCCAGAAAAACGTATTTGAACATAAAACTAAAGAATCTCAAATACTTTCTTTTTGCAATACATTTACCTATACCTAAAACCACTGGAAATTGGAAAAATTTGGGAAAAACTGGAAATTACGAATTTTCATGCAAATTTTTGACGGTTTTTAATTTTTTTCGGGGTGAAAATGGATTCAAATCGAAATCCCATGTACCTTATCGGAAAGACCTCGCCGAACTACGTTATAAACGTATTTTTTGGTCCCTTTATTCTTAATAGGAAAGGAGCAATCGATAATTAAATTTAGATTTTTTACGATTTTTTTTTCATGACATCTCTACATTTGAATCACTCTGTATCTTTTCCTATCTAATTTCTTTCAAATTTTTCATCGCTATCCCTTGGGGATATAATCAGGCTTTAAAATAAATCCCGAACGGGTGATCCAGGACCCGATCTAGGAGGTAAAAACTCATTTTTTCTATTTTTTTCAACCAAAATTCATCTTTAAATGGCATTATTATATATTATTTCTGTTATTTAACAGTTCTTTTTTGGATTATTTCCTTCCCCCATCATCTGAGAATACTCCACACTAATTAAAATTACATATTTTTTCGTTAAAGTTATAAATAAAAAGGTTTTTTTGCTTCGCTGCAGGAAAAATTTTAAAAAATGCATATATTAATAGTCTGCCTTGGAAAATCAGTTGAAGCAGCCTATCTTTACGTCGAAATTAAAAAATATGACCTGTCAGAATTATGCAAAAATGTCAGTATTTTTAGTGATTTTGGAGAGATCCTGGGCCAATTTCGGCTTGGAATATACATGGAAAAGACAGAATGGACTTTATATTTTTAATTATGGTGCATTTCATTGGGCGATTTAAGCACTAAATACCAATTTTTTTTATCTTTCTGAGACCCTGCAAATAGATTTAAAAATCAGTTTATACGGAGAAATGTATTATAATATGAAGGGTCTAAATGTCGCCAAAATGCCAGTTCTTCTTGCGAGAATTTTAGGGTTTCTGGACCGTTTTGGGCTTGAAAAGTACCGGGCAACGCCTCTATAGACCTTCCCTTGTCTATTCCGGAACATATAATTTGAAGAAGTACGCATTAAATACCATATTTAACAATTTTTCGATGACGCTGCAAAGCATCATAGAAATGTATTATTCCATTAGGTAGTATACGGTGTAAATCACAATGACGGGTCTGATTTAAATTTTGCTTAGGTTTGATATTAATTGAGAACGGCTTAGTCGATTGAAAAGAGTGATGTGGCAATCGAAAGGGGAGGAAGTAAGCAATTTTCTTATTTGAAAATAATTTCACATTTCGTTGGCATGACGACGAACAACTAGCTATTTTCATTATTTATTGAGTTGGAGAGTTGAAATTTGATTTAAGGGAAGAAGTGGGTCAATCATTCAAAATTATATGTGTAAAATTTTGATTCGCGTGGTTTCTATAGCAACGGTTAAGGATAAAGTTGCCAATTTCTAACTCGCGCACGGCTTATCTGATTCAAACGACTGAAGTGGCAATCGAAAGGGGAGGAAGCAAGCCACTTTTTATGTGAAAATAATTTTGATTTTTCGTTGCTGTGACGACTAACAATTTGCTATTCCCGGTATTTATTGAGTTGGAGAGTTGAAATTTGATATTTGGAAAGAGTTCGGTAAATCATTCAAAAATATATCTGGAAAAATCAATTCCCATGGTTGGCATAGCAACGATTAAGGATAAAGTTAACAATTTATAACTCACGCACGGCTTATCTGATTGAAACGACTGAAGTGGCAATCGAAAGGGAAGGAAGTAAGCTACTTTTTTATGTGAAAATAATTTTGATTTTCCGTTGCCGTGACGACGAATAATTTGCGATTTCCGTAATGTATTGAGTTGGATAGTTGAAATTTGATATCTGGGAATAATTCGGGCACTCATTCAAAAATATATCTGTAAAAATCCATTCCCATGGTTGGCATAGCATCGATTACGGATAAAGTTGACAATTTTTAACTCACGCACGGCTTATCTGATTGAAACGACTGAAGTGGCAATCGAAAGGGAAGGAAGTAAGCTACTTTTTTATGTGAAAATAATTTTGATTTTCCGTTGCCCTGACGACGAATAATTTGCGATTTCCGTAATGTATTGAGTTGGATAGTTGAAATTTGTTATCTGGGAAGAATTCGGTCAATCATTCAAAAATATATCTGTAAAAATCGATTCCCATGGTTTCTATAGCAACGATTAAGCATAAAGTTGACAATTTCTAAGTCACGCACGGCTTATCTGATTGAAACGACTGAAGTGGCAATCGAAAGGGAAGGAAGTAAGCTACTTTTTTATGTGAAAATAATTTTGATTTTCCGTTGCCGTGACGACGAATAATTTGCTATTTCCGTAATGTACTGAGTTGGATAGTTGAAATTTGATATCTGGGAAGAATTCGGTCAATCATTCAAAAATATATCTGTAAAAATCGATTCCCATGGTTTCTATAGCAACGATTAAGGATAAAGTTGACAATTTCTAACTCACGCACGGCTTATCTGATTGAAACGACTGAAGTGGCAATCGAAAGGGAAGGAAGTAAGCTACTTTTTTATGTGAAAATAATTTTGATTTTCCGCTGCCGTGACGACGAATAATTTGCTATTTCCGTAATGTATTGATTTGGATAGTTGTGTACTATGTGTCGTGTTTGTTGTGTTTGTATGTATGTATAGTACAGGGTGTCCGAAAAGTCTTTGTATGGACAAATACCTTTGCTATATGTACAAATATAAACTTAATTGTCGGATTTAAAGCAAATCGTATACATTTGCATTTCTATGTGTACGGAGGTATATGTCTGTATACAAGTTGTCCAAAAAGTCATTGTAGGAGCAAATACTCCTAGTAGTACGAGGATAAATGTAATTAAACCGGTTTCATGCAAAATCGATTATATTTGTTTTTATATGTGTTGTATATACGTATACAGGGTGTTCGAAAAGTCTTGGTATGGGCAAATACTTCTAATAGTACCGAAATAAACCTAATTAATTCGGATTTTAAGTAAATCGACTATATTCCTATTTAAACGTGTGGGTTTTAGTTTGAATGTATACAGGGTGTCCGAAAAGTCTTGGTATGGGATTCCTATTATTACTTAGATAAACTTTATTAGGTCGGATTTCACGCAAATCGAATACATTTGTATTAATATGTGTTTACGTTTGTATGTATGTATACAGGGTGTCCGAAAAGTTTTTCGTTGGCAAAAATAGTTTCTACGTGTAGGCGTTTTTATGTATGTAGCGATACGGTTACGAAGGGCGGTCTATTCTCCATCATCAGTCCGAAGGAATGTGATATCTTCCTTAATACATGGCCTAGCAACACGAAATTTTCAGGGCATGACAATGATGATATTACCGACCTTATAGAGCCCCCTCGGGGGCGATTAGGCGGTCTATGCACCCTAGTTAGAGACCGCCTTTCAGGCCGGTCTCTATACCGCCCCGTCACTCAGGAAAATGTATGTTGGTTGACAAATCGTGTTTTTCGGCAATCTCAATTTTTTTTCTCCGAGACGGTTGCAGGTGGAACGTTTAAATGTTCTGGGTTAATAGAGGGATAGTGCGTCTAGCTTCGGTAAAAAATTCAGTTACACAGGGTGTTCC
Organism: Philopedon plagiatum; assembly: GCA_963971165.1. Classification (NCBI taxonomy): domain Eukaryota; kingdom Metazoa; phylum Arthropoda; class Insecta; order Coleoptera; family Curculionidae; genus Philopedon; species Philopedon plagiatum. Next base: position 58,340,267 of record OZ020191.1, read on the forward strand.
GTTTCGGAGTTATTAAACGTCAAAGTCGAAATTTCCGCGAATTCGTATGAAATCGATTACAGGTCGCAAAACTTTATTAAATCGACTTAAATGTTCAGAGGTTGTAGAAGACCGGGAGCTTCAGAACCCTATTGAAACTGGCGGTATTCGGGAAATGGGAAGTAATTTTTTTGAATTTTTTTATGTCGAAAAATGCCATTTGCAGATTCCTCTTTGGCACCAAATAACTCGGTCGCCGGAACTTCGGACGGAAAAACGTATTTGAACGTAAAACTAAAGAATCTCAAATACTTTCTTTTTGCAATACATTTACCTATACCTAAAACGACTGGAAATTGGAAAAATTTGGGAAAAACTGGAAATTACGAATTTTCATGCAAATCTTTGACGGTTTTGAATTTTTTGGGGGGTCAAAATGGATTCAAATCGAAATCCCATGTACCTTATCGGAAAGACCTCGCCGAACTACGTTATAAACGAATTTTTTGGTTCCTTCATTCTTAATAGGAAAGGAGCAATCGATAATTAAATTTAGATTTTTTACGATTTTTTTTCATGACATCTCTACATTCGAAACACTCTGTATCTTTTCCTATCTAATTTCTTCCAACTTTTTCAACGCCGTCCCTTGGGGATATAATCAGGCTTTAAAATAAATCCCGAACGGGTGATCCAGGACCCGATCTAGGAGGTAAAAACTCATTTTTTCTATTTTTTTCAACCAAAATTCATCTTTAAATGGCATTATTATATATTATTTCTGTTATTTAACAGTTCTTTTTTGGATTATTTCATTCCCCCATCATCTGAAAATACTCCACACTAATTAAAATTACATATTTTTTCGTTAAAGTTATAAATAAAAAGGTTTTTTTGCTTCGCTGCAGGAAAAATTTTAAAAAATGCATATATTAATAGTGTGCCTTGGAAAATCAGTTGAAGCAGCCTATCTTTACGTCGAAATTAAAAAATATGACCTGTCAGAATTATGCAAAAATGTCAATATTTTTAGTGATTTTGGAGAGATCCTGGGGCCCATTTCGGCTTGGAATATACATGGACAAGACAGAATGGACTTTATATTTTTAATTATGGTGCATTTCATTGGACGATTTAAGCACTAAATACCAATTTTTTTTATCTTTCTGGGACCCTGCAAATGGATTTAAAAATCAGTTTATACGGAGAAATGTAATATAATATGAAGGGTCTAAATGTCGCCAAAATGCCAGTTTTTCTTGCGAGAATTTTAGGGTTTCTGGACCGTTTTGGGCTTGAAAGTACCGGGCAACGCCTCTATAGAGCTTCCCGTGTGAATTCCGGAACATATAACTTGAAAAATTGGGCATTCAGTACCATTTTTAACAATATATAGGTGACGCTGCAAGGCATCATAGAATGGTTTTATCCCATTAGTTAGTGTACGGGGTAAATCACAATGAATGGTCTGATTTAAAATTTGCTTAGGTTTGTTATTATTTGAGAACGGCTTATCTGATTAAATCGAGTGAGGTGGCAATCGAAAGGGAAGGAATTAAGCAATTTCCTCATTTCAAAATAATTTCGACATTTCTTTGGCATGCCGACGAACAACTAGCTATTTTCGTTAATTTTTGAGTTGGACAGTTGAAAGTTGATATATGGGCAGAATTCGGTCAATCATTCAAAAATATTTTTTATAAATTTTGATTCTGATGATTACCATAGCAACGATTGAGTATAAAGTTGCCAATTTCTAACTCACGCACGGCTGATCTGATTGAAACGAGTGAGGTGGCAATTGGTTGGCAAGGAAGTAAGCTACTTTTTTATGTGAATATAATTTTGACATTTCGTTGCCGTGACGACGAACAATTTGCTATTCCCGGTATTTATTGAGTTAGAGAGCTGAAATTTCATATATGGGAAGAATTCGATCAATCATTTAAAATTATATGTGTAAATTTTGATTCGCGTGGTTTCCATAGCAACAATTAATGTTAAAGTTGACAATTTTTAACTCACGCACGGCTTATCTGATTGAAACGAGTGAGGTGGCAATCGAAAGGGAAGGGAGTAAGCTACTTTGTTATGTGAAAATAATTTTGACATTTCGTTGCCATGACGACGAACAGTTTGCTATTTCCATTATTTATTGAGTTTTAGAGTTGAAATTTGATATCTGGGTAGAATTCGGTCAATCATTCAAAAACATTTTTATAAATTTTGATTCCGATGATTACCATAGCAACGATTGAGCATAAAGTTGATCATTTTTAACTCGCGAACGGCTTATCTGATTGAAACCAGTAAAGTGACGATCGAAATGTTAGAAAGTACACTACTTTTTTATGTGAAATTAATTTTGACATTTCGTTGCCGGGACGATGAACAATTTGCTATTTTCGTTATTTATTGAGTTGGAAAGTTGAAAACTGATATCTCGGCAGAATTCGGTCACTCATTCAAAAATATATCTTGAAAAATCGATTCCCATGGTTGGCATAGCAACGATTAAGGATAAAGTTGACAATTTATAACTCGCGGACGCCTTCTGCGATTGGAACGAGTGAGGTGGCTATCGAAAGGGATGGAAGTAAACTACTTTTTTATTTGAAAATAATTTCGATTTTTGGTAGTCATGACGACGATCAATTTGATTTCTCCGTTATTTATTGAGTTGCAGAGTAGAAATTTCGCATCTAAGTAGAATTCGGTCAATCATTGAAAAATATTTTTGCAATTTTCAATTTTAATGATGGCCATAGCAACGATTAGGGGTAAAGTTAACAACTTACAACTCGCGAACGGCTTCTTAGATTGAAAGAAGCGACGTTCATAATATGTATGCACAATTTTTTTCCATAGAGACATCAGTGGCGTGCCCGAAGGGCTCGCCACCAATCTTCATCCAGCTCGACCATTTCAGGAAGATGATGTTATCTAATGTATGGTTCAAAGCCGATCGAAAGATGACAAGTTTAATTTAGTAGGGTTTCAGCGAAATCGTACATATTGTATTTATATGTAGTATGTGTTTGTATGTATATAGCGATACGGTTACGAAGGGCGGTCTATTCTGCATCATCAGTCCGTAGGAGTGTGATATCTTCCTTAATACATGCTCTAGAAACACGAAACTTTCAGGGCATGACAATGATGATATTACCGAACTTATAGAGCCCCCTCGGGGGCGATTAGGCGGTCTACGCAATCTAGTTAGAGACCGCCTTTCAGGCCGGTCTCTATACCGCCCCGTCCTCGAGGAAAATGTTCGTCGGTTGATTATTCGTGTTTTTCGACAATCTCCATTTTTTTTCTCCGAGATGGTTGCAAGTGGGACGTTCAAATTTTCTGGGTTAATAGAGGGATAGTGCATCTAGCTTCAGTAAAAAATTCAGTTACACAGGGTGTTCCGTTTCGGAGTTATTAAACGCCAAAGTCGAAATTTCCGCGATATCGTATGAAATCGATTACAGGTCGCAAAACTTAATTAAATCGATTTAAATTTTCGGAGGTTGTAGAGGACCGGGAGCTTCAGAACCCTATTGAAACTGGCGGTATTCGGAAAATGGGAAGTCATACTTTTGAATTTTTTTATGTCGAAAAATGCAGGTTGCAGACCCATTTTTGGAGCTTAATAAGTCGAAGCCGGAACATCGGACAGAAAAACGTATTTGAACATAAAACTAAAGAATCTCAAATACTTTCCTTTTGCAATACATTTACCTATACCTAAAACGACTGGAAATTGGAAAAATTTGGGAAAAACTGGAAATTACGAATTTTCATGCAAATCTTTGACGGTTTTGAATTTTTTGGGGGGTCAAAATGGATTCAAATCGAAATCCGATGGACCTTATCGGAAAGACCTCGCCGAACTACGTTATAAACGTATTTTTTGGTTCCTTCATTCTTAATAGGAAAGGAGCAATCGATAATTAAATTTAGATTTTTTACGATTTTTTTCCATGACATCTCTACATTCGAAACACTCTGTATCTTTTCCTATCTAATTTCTTCCAACTTTTTCAAAGCTATCCCGTGGGGATATAATGAGGCTTTAAAATGAATCCCGAATGGGTGATCCAGGGCCTGATTTAGGGGGTAAAAACTCATTTTTTCCGTTTTTTTCCATCAAAATTCATCTTTAAATGGCATTATTATGTATTATTTCTCTTATTTAACAGCTCTTTTCTGGTTTATTTTCTTCCTACATCATCTGAGAACACTCCACACTAATTAAAATTACATATTTTTTCGTTAAAGTTATAAATAAAAAGCTCTTTTAGAATCGGTGCAGGAAAAATTTTAAAAAATGCATATATTAATAGTCTGCCTTGGAAAATCAGTTGAAGCAGCCTATCTTTACGTCGAAATTAAAAAATATGAACTGTCAGAATTATGCAAAAATGTCAATATTTTTAGTGATTTTGAAAAGATCCTGGGCCCATTTCGGCTTGGAATATACATGGAAAAGACAGAATGGACTTTATATTTTTAATTATGGTGCATTTCATTGGGCGATTTAAGCACTAAATACCAATTTTTTTATCTTTCTGAGACCCTGCAAATGGATTTAAAAATCAGTTTATACGGAGAAATGTATTATAATATGATGGGTCGAAATGTCGCAAAAATGCCAGTTTTTCTTGTGAGATTTTAGGGCTTCTGAACCGTTTTGGGCTTGAATAATACCGGGCAACGCCTCTACAGACCTTCCGGTGTGGATTACGGAACATATAACTTGAAGAATTGGGCATTCAGAACCATTTTTAACTATTTTTCGATGACGGTGCAAAGCTGCATAGAATGGTTTTATTCCATTAGTTAGTGTACGGGGTAAATCACAATGACTGGTCTGATTTAAAATTTGCTTAGGTTTGTGATTATTTGAGAACGGCTTATCTGATTAAATCGAGTGAGGTGGCAATCGAAAGGGAAGGAATTAAGCAATTTTCTTATTTCAAAATAATTTCGACATTTCGTTGGCATGACGACGAACAACTAGCTATTTTCGTTAATTTTTGAGTTGGACAGTTGAAAGTTGATATATGTGAAGAATTCGGTCAATTATTCAAAATTCTATATGTAAAATTTTGATTCGCGTGGTTTCTATAGCAACGATTAAGGATAAAGTTGCCAATTTCTAACTCACGCACGGCTGATCTGATTGAAACGAGTGAGGTGGCAATCGATTGGCAAGGAAGTAAGCTACTTTTTTATGTGAAAATAATTTTGACATTTCGTTGCCGTGACGACGAATAATTTGCTATTCCCGGTATTTATTGAGTTGGAGATTGGAAATTTGATATATGGGAAGAATTCGGTCAATCATTTAAAATTATATGTGTAAATTTTGATTCGCGTGGTTTCCATAGCAACAATTAATGATAAAGTTGACAATTTCTAACTCACGCACGGCTTATCTGATTGAAACGAGTGTCCCATACGAAATCGCGGAAATTTCGAATTTAACGTTTAATAACTCCGAAACGCGACACCCCGCATAACCGAATTTTTTATCGAAGCTAGAAGCACTATCCCTCTATTAACCCAGAAAATTTTATCGTTCCCGCAGTAACAGTTTTCGAGAAAAAAAATTGAAAATGTAAAAAGTCGAAACGGACAAAAATAGTTTCTACGTGTGGTGTTTGTATGTGTGTAGCGACACTGTTACGAAGGGCGGTCTATTCTCCATCATCAGTGCGAAGGAGTGTGATATCTTCCTTAAGATATGGCCTAGCAACACGAAATTTTCAGGGCATGACAATGATGATATTACCGACCTTATAGAGCCCCCTCGGGGGGCGATTAGGCGGTCTATGCACCCTAGTTATAGAGCGCCAACAGCGCTCTATATACCGACCCGTCACTCAGGAAAATGTATGTTGGTTGACAAATCGTGTTTTTCGGCAATCTCAAATTTTTTCTCCGAGACGGTTACAGGTGGAACGTTCAAATTTTCTGGGTTAATAGAGGGATAGTGCGTCTAGCTTCGGTAAAAAATTCAGTTATAGAAGGCGTACCGTTTCGGAGTTATTAACCGTGAAAGTCGAAATTTCCGCGAATTCGTATGAAATCGATTACAGGTCGCAAAACTTAATTAAATCGATTTAAATTTTCAGAGGTTGTAGAGGACCGGGAGGTTCAGAACCCTATTGAAACTAGCAATATTCGGAAAATGGGAAGTAATTCTTTTGAATTATTTTATGTCGAAAAATGCCGTTTGCAGACCCCTCTTTGGCACCAAATAACTCGGTCGCCGGAACCTCTGACAGAAAAACGTATTTGAACTTAACACTAAAGAATCTCAAATACTTTCTTTTTGTAATACATTTACCTATACCTAAAACGACTGGAAATTGGAAAAATTTGGGAAAAAGTGGAAATTACGATTTTTCATGCAAATTTTTGACGGTTGTCAATTTTTTTGGGGGTCAAAATGGATTCAAATCGAAATTCCATGTACCTCATCGGAAAGACCTCGCCGAACTACGTTATAAACGTATTTTTTTGTTCCTTCATTCTTAATAGGAAAGGAGCAATCGATAATTAAATTTAGATTTTTTACGATTTTTTTTCATGACATCTCTACATTTGAATCACTCTGTATCTTTTCCTATCTAATTTCTTCCAACTTTTTCAACGCTATCCCTTGGGGATATAATCAGGCTTTAACATGAATCCCGAATGGGTGATCCAGGGTCTGATTTAGGGGGTAAAAACTCATTTTTTCTGTTTTTTTCCATCAAAATTCATCTTTAAATGGCATTATTATGTATTATTTCTCTTATTTAACAGCTCTTTTTTGGTTTATTTTCTTCCTACATCATCTGAGAACACTCCACACTAATTAAAATTACATATTTTTTCGTTAAAGTTATAAATAAAAAGCTCTTTTAGCATCGGTGCAGGAAAAATTTTAAAAAATGCATATATTAATAGTCTGCCTTGGAAAATCAGTTACGTCGAAATTAAAAAATATGACCTGTCAGAATTATGCAAAAATGTCAGTATTTTTTAGTGATTTTGGAGAGATCCTGGGGCCCATTTCGGCTTGGAATATACATGGAAAAGACAGAATGGACTTTATATTTTTAATTATGGTGCATTTCATTGGGCGATTTAAGCACTAAATATCTTTCTGAGACCCTGCAAATGGATTTTAAAATCAGTTTATACGGAGAAATGTATTATAATATGAAGGGTCGAAATGTCGCAAAATTGCCAGTTTTTCTTGTGAGATTTTAGGGCTTCTGAACCGTTTTGGGCTTGAAAAATACCGGGCAACGCCTCTACAGACCTTCCGGTGTGGATTACGGAACATATAACTTGAAGAATTGGGCATTCAGTACCATTTTTAACAATATATAGGTGACGCTGCAAGGCATCATACAATGGTTTTATCCCATAAGGTAGTATATGGGGTAAATCACAATGACGGGTCTGATTAAAAGTTTGCTTAGGTTTGTTATTATTTGAGAACGGCTTATTCGATTAAATCGAGTGAGGTGGCAATCGAAAGGGAAGGAAGTAAGCAATTTTCTAATTTCAAAATAATTTCGATATTTCATTGGCATGACGACGAACAACTAGCTATTTTCGTTAATTTTTGAGTTGGACAGTTGAAAGTTGATATATGGGAAGAATTCGGTCAATTATTCAAAATTCTATATGTAAAATTTTGATTCGCATGGTTTCTATAGCAACGATTAAGGATAAAGTTTCCAATTTCTAACTCACGCACGGCTGATCTGATTGAAACTAGTGAGGTGGCAATCGAAAGGGAACGGAGTAAGCTACTTTTTTATGTGAAAATAATTTTGGTATTTCGTTGCCGTGACGATGAACAATTTGCCCTTTCCGTTATTTATTGAGTTCAAGAGTTGTAATTTGATATCAGGGAAGAATCCGGTCAATCATTTAAAAATATATCTGTATATATCGATTCCCATGGTTGGCATAGCAACAATTAAGGATAAAGTTGATAATTTATAACTCGTGGACACCTTTTCTGATTGGAACGAGTGATGTGGCTAGTGAAAGGGATGGAAGTACACTAATTTTTTATTTGAAAATAATTTCGATTTTTGGTTGTCATGACGACGATTAATTTAATTTCTACGTTATTTACTGAGTTGTAGAGATGAAATTTTGCATCTAAGTAGAATTCGGTCAATTATCGAAAAATATGTTTGCAAACTTTCAATTGTGATGATTGCCATAGCAACGATTAGGGGTAAAGTTGACAACTTTCAACACGCGAACGGCTTCTTCGATTGAAAGAAGCGATGTTCATAATCTTTATGCACAATTTTTTTTTTGGGACGTCAGTGACGTGCCCGAAGTGCTCGCCACCAATCATGATCCAGCAGGTCCCTTTAAGGAATACAATGTTAATATATGTATGGTTCCAAGCCTAGGGGACAAGACCCTGTATATCGGATTTTTGAAACTTGTAATTTCTACTCCAAACAAGCATAAACAAACGATTCTATTGACATGGTTTTCAAAGTTGCCGCACTTACCACGAAGTCATAAAAAATAGACGTTTTTAAGAAATCAATGAGAAAGTACATTTCAAATAAACAAAATCTGCTAAAAAATAGTTGGTAGCTTGATAAAAGTGTCCATATTGACCAGAAATATTATGCACTACTTGTCGGATTAAAATGACATACGAAAGTGATAGAATCCAGGTCCTCACTTAAATAATAGGCCCATTTATAATTTACGAAATTTGACACCCTGTACATCAAATTTTGAAAAAAAAAATGAATTTGGAACGAGCATAAAAACTGAAATTATTGACATGATATTCGAAGTTGCCACACTTATTACTTTTTCGTAGAAAATAGGACTTTTGCAAATCTACATTTAGGTAAATTGTTTTATTAACAGTATTAATGGTTAAAAACAATAAGGATTGAATTCGAAAAATTGGGAATAAATATTAATACCTACAGCAACTTAAAATAAACCTAAATCAACAACAATTAATTAAAATAACACAAAGATAATCATACATAGTACAAGGCATACTGTTCCTCAAAAACACATAATTTAACAATAAAATAAATTATTTTAGAACATTTTCAAAATGACCGCCATTGACATCTTCACACTTCTAGGTATTAATATTTGTTCCCAATTTTTTGAATTCAATCCTTATTGTTTTTAACCATTAATAATAAAACAATTTACCTAAACGTAGATTTGCAAAAGTCCTATTTTCTACGATAAAGTAATAAGTGTGGCAACTTCGAATATCATGTGAATAATTTCAGTTTTTATGCTCGTTGCAAATGCATTTTTTTTGTCAAAATTTGATGTACAGGGTGTCAAATTTCGAAAATTATAAGTGGGCCAATTATTTAAGTGAGGACCTGGATTCTACCACTTTCGTATGTCATTTTAATCCGACAAGTAGTGCATAATATTTCTAGTCAATATGGACACTTTTATCAGGCTACCAACTATTTTTTAGCAGATTTTGTTTATTTGAAATGTACTTTCTCATTGATTTCTTAAAAACGTCTATTTTTTATGACTTCGTGGTAAGTGCGGCAACTTTGAAAACCGTGTCAATAGAATCGTATGTTTATGCTTGTTTGGAGTAGAAATTACAAGTTTAAAAAATCCCAGATGCAGGGTGTTGAATTTAAAAAAAAATTAAAAAATTATTTTATTTTAAGTATGGACCTGGATTTTAGAACTTTTGCATATGCCATTTTAAACCCACAAATTGTACAAAATATTCTTACCCATTATGAATTTTTTATTTCAAGCGCTTACAGTAATATTACAAAAATAAATTTTAGGCAAAAATTAAAAAAAAACTCTGTATCTCGGTAAAGGTTAGAGATTGGACTACTAAATGTGGGTGATTTAGAACCCCCAAGGTGGTCTCTATCTTATGGTATCGTATGTACATTTAGATCCGCGTCACCCTGTATAGTTCAAGCCAAAATCGCCCCAGAAAGCTTCCAATTTTGCAAGAAAAACTGGCATTTTTGCCAAATTTTGACACGACATATTTTAATAATTTCTACGTATATAAACTGAAATTCAATTGTTCTTCCATAGCAGTCGTCGGAAAGTTGAAACTTTAAAAAATTTTGAAATTTGCCAGTCCCGATGCAAATAGACAGTGGCGGCTGGTGAAATTTCGAAGTTGTATATCTCTGTTCGTACTTGTAGGACCCGTACCAGATTTAGGGATTTTAATTGTAATTAAGTTTTATTTTAGGCTTAAAAAAATTCAAATGACTATAACTTTCTAACACATTTTTTTCTCTCAAAATTTAAAAACTGTCGACAAAATCATGTAAAATTTGTTTTAAAAAAAGAGTAAATAATATATCTAGACGTATTAATTTTTTTCCTAGGAGGGGCAAACCAAAAATTTAACTTTTTTCGCAAATTACAAAATGTTTTTTTTCTTCACCAAAACATTCCCAGTGGGCTCACTATTAAAACCCCTAGATTTGGTACGAGTCCTGTAAGTAGGAACAGAGATATAAAACTTCGAAATTTCACCAGCCGCCACTGCAAATAGACCTAATTATTTATAACTAAAACGAAGAAATAAGCGATTTAAATTATTGGGAAGTATTCGCAGATGTTCAGCGCATATATTTAATCCCGAAAGAATTTCAAAATAGGAAAATTAGTATATAATAACGCCGGTTAAACATAGGATTTGTCGTACAAAAAAAAAAAACGCTTTTAACTTCTAAATCCGCTCCTGGATGGCCAATTCTAGATTAATTTTAAAGCTTGATTAACCCTCTGTAAGATAGCGTTGAAAAATCTGAAAAAAATTAGATAGGAAAAAATACAGAGTGACTTAAATGTACGGATGTCGAGGTCAAAAACATTTAAAAAATAGAAATTTAATTGTTGATTGCTCCCTTCCTATAAGGAATAAACAAATTTAAAAAATTGAAAACCACGTATTTCGACGAGTTTTTTCCTGCTAGGTATATCTGATTTTGATTTGGATCCATTTTTACCCCCAAAAAAAATTAAAACCGTGAAAAATTTGGGTCAAAAATCGTAATTTCCAGTTTTTCCCAACTTTATCCATTTTCAGCCGTTTTATCTACAGGTAAATGTATTGCAAAAAGAAAGTATTTCAGATATTGAAGTTTTACGAATCAATCCGTTTTTCTGTCCGACGTTTCGTTTGCGAGTTTTTCAGTACCAAAAAGGGGTCTGCAAATGGTATTTTTAACTTTAAAAAATTCAAAAAAATGTACTTCCAATTTTTCGATCCTAACCAATATCTACAAAATTTTGTAACCTTAGGTCCTCTAAATCCTCCGAAAATTTAAAACGATTTAATCCACTTTGGTGACTTTTATCTAATCAACAGAAATCGTGAAAATTTCGACTTTGATGTAAAATATCTTTTTAACGAAACATCCTGTGCATTTTAATTTTTTGCTAAAGCTTCTTCCATTATTCCTCTACAAATTGGAAAAGTTTAAGAGTTTCGCTATTAATTGTATCGGATAAAAAAATTAAAAAAAAAATAAAATGACAAATCTGAGAACAATATTATACCTGCCATAGCAACAACGGTAACCTTGTAAAGTTTATCATATCGCCATGTTTGTTATTTGAAGACGTTTTAGAGCGCAAACGTCTTCTATAAAAGTTTAAGTGAATTTGTGTTTGCTGCAAAATCCGGATAGAAATAATTGTGGTTGTAACTGCACATTTCGGGTTTTGAAACCATTGATTCCATTTACATTACGTTATTATTATTTAAACCAACAAGAATTGTATCTTTTCTTTCTTGGGTAAGTGCCTACATACCTAAATTAAATGTAACTATTTCTGTGGTCATTTACTTATTTATTATTTTTTGTTAGAATACCCTTTGGTAAACCATATAGCATATTTTTTTAACAAAAGAAATTTATATTAAGGTACGTTTACATTATACAAGTTTTGCTTGTACAAGCACTTGATATGTAATGTAATTGCAAGTAGGGAAGAGCAGGGACTGTTAATATACTTTTTGGTAATTATTCGGAAGGGTCCGGAACGTTATTCGGACACCCGCATTATGAATTTTTTCACATGTCATCGGAAAATAGGTATTTCAAATGGTATTTTTCTGCAAAAAAATTTGCGGAATATTCGGTATTTTTCTTTAAAAAAATTATTGAAAATTGAAAAATTGCATAATAAAATGTCAGTTATATGCAGTGTTGCCAAAGTTGACAGATTTTCCTATAGATATTTTGTGCTTGATAACTCAACAAAGATAAAAAATGGGTATGATTTTATCAATTACCTAATAAATGCATTTTCAGTGACCTAATAAATACTATTTTTTCCCATAATAGTAGATCTGTCACCTAAATTGAATTACGAAATAATATCTGAACGCTTACCTAAATATTAATTAAGAATTACTTGGAAATAATATCAATCATCAAATAATTGTATTGGGTTTCAAAATAATAGAAGTGTCACCAAAAATGAATCCCAAATTAAATTAATCTTGGCGAACTTTTTACCGCTTCTACAACACAGCCGAAGAGGACCGCAACCAACACCCTGGCGCACCGATCCCTTTTCGCCTGCGAGGAAAGAGACTTGTCAGGGCCCCTAACCAGGTGCTAACCCTGTTCCGACCTTAGGGTGCCCTCCGATCCACCGTTCGCATAAAAAATTTGAATTAGGTGACAGATCTAATATTTTCGATAAAATGTATTATTGCTGCCTGTGACTTACTTTTTTGAGGACAAATAAATATATTTGCTTAAATGTCAAAATTTGATACAAAAGAATAAAAACACCAAAAAACCAGTAATAAATGTAGCAACACTGTGTTGCCATACTCCAAAATGTCTTCCAAAATTGATTTATACCATAACCTCAAATATGTTCCAAAAACGTCAAAAACATAAAATAGTTTATAAAAATCATGTTTTTTTACTAATAAAGTAATTTCTGAGTAAAAATATTGTGTTTTCCGCATTAAAGGTGATTTATAAACGTAAGTAATATCAATATTAATAAAAAAATGTGTGAAAATTTCAAAATTAAATGTGTCCGGATAGTGTCATGAAACCATTCGGAATAATGGAAACAACGAATTTGTTGATGAAATTTTGCATTTGCAAATTTATAGTTTATTTGTTTTTTTGTAGCGAAAACATCACATTTAGGCAAAAAAATTGCTTTTTTTACGAAAATTTCAATTTAATTCACTATTAGCCGCCATTATTTATCAAACCTGTTTTTACTGTGTTTGTACCCGGCACGTTTACATTATGCCAGTTTTGCTTGCACAAGTGATTGATTGCAAGTAGAGGAGAGCAGGGCAGGTTGATATACTTTCTGGAAATTATTTGGAGTAATGAAAACACCGAATTTTTTTATGAAACTTTGTATAGCGTCTAATTTTGGACGTAGAGCACGAATCTGAAATCAGTTTTCGGCGGTTTCATATGGAAAAAAAAATTTAGCTTTAGGTTAGGTTTTTTATGGATATCTTCAAATTTCAACAGTTTTATGTGTTTAACATCTATAAACTTATAATTTATATGTTTTTTCGTAGCAAAAAACATCACATTTTGGCACAAATAACTAAGAAAATTACTTTTATTTCGAAAATTATATTTTAAATCTTACAACACACCTACTTCTATTGTCGTATCGATTTGAAACTTTACAAGCTGCTGTAATACTGGTAACAATATGGTTTTTTATTAACAACAATATATACAGCGTGTTTTCAAAAGTTATTACCACGTGGAAAGATTTGTATTATTGATTTTACGAAAAAAAGTGTCTCTTTATAAAAAGTTTTGCATCGTGAAAAAATAGCATTGCCCCTCAAAAATTTAATCGACAATCTAGGTGGCTCAAAAATGTAAAAGTCCTAATCCACGTAAAGCTAAAAAGATATAAAATCGTTATTTAAACGTAAACTGTCACTGCAAATGCGCTAGAGTTAATTTTTTTATGTTAGTGAACTAAGTTTAGAACATACAGGAGGTCCTAAAAATAAACTAACACTGTAACCATGTAGTGTTTATCAAGGCAGTCCATGAAATCCAACTAGTCGCCATGTTTTTATTTGAAAACATTTCAGAGCGCATGCGTGTTTTATGAAAGTGCATGTGAATTTATGTTTTCCTTTTAGAAATAATATTGTGGTTTCAACTGCATATTTCGATTTTTGAAAACAATTAAATCATTTACAGTGAGCTCATATTTAAACCAACGAGAATTTTATCTTTTCATTTTTGGGTAAGTACTTACCTAAATTAAATCTAATTATTTATGTGGTAATTTAGATAATTTCTTCTTAGCATTCTTTTTGGTAGGTATACAAATATAGGATATTTCTTAACTGAAGAAATTTATCTTATCTACGGCAAAATATTTAAAGGTTTTTCTGGTGATGCATAAGTATTATGCAATAGTTTTTATATTTCTTATTTTTTCAATTTCTTTATCGACCGATGCATTTATAGAGTATAATTTTCGGGAAATTCAAAAAGACATATGTACAGGGTCTTCCAACGAGGACTGAACAGGGGCTCATTTTTGAGCTTCCTTGTATTTAAAGGAAAATCTAAAATAGTCAATCGATGTACTTTTTCCTGCAGAATTCAAAAATGAAACCAAAAATTTATTTGAACCAGAAACAAAAGAGTTACGCTATGGATAAGGTGTTTTTTAAATGGAACATAGCTTCTTTTATACGATTTTCGGAACGAGTGATTTTTTTTATGTCCGTTCTGATTAAAATATTTAATATTGTGACAGCTATTTTTATTAAATTTTAATGTTTTATCCAGTATAATTTAACTTCAAACTGTTTGAAACATACACTAGGTAATAAAGATAAAATCACCTTGAAATCCTTCAAAGTCAAAAAATTTGACAAATTTACTATTATATTGCCGAAATGAAATATTAATTTTTTTCTTGACATTTGTAGAACAAAACAACAATCTGCAATCTCTCATCTAATGAATATTTCATTTCGGCAATATTATAGTAAATTTGTCAAATTTTTTGACTTTCAAGGATTTCAAGGTGATTTTACCCCTGTTCAGTCCTCGTTGGAAGACCCTGTACAGCGTGTCCTATGAAGTTCTTCCCATATATGGGATCCTTTTTTATTATTAGACCTGTTAAAAAAAATTCTGGAAAATTTTCAGCATGTTCCCCAACTGAAATTTTACCAATAACATTTAAAAAATCCTTACTATATACGAGGGAAAGTCTAAAATTTAACTAAAAGCATATCAAAATAAAATTTTCGTCGTCATTACTTTCAATAAATTTTGAACAAAACAACCAAAACTTTTTTTTTAAGCAATCAGGAAAAAATCATCGTATAAAGTTAGTAAACTACGTTACAACCGAAAATAAAAAAAAATTAAATTTTTTATAATAATTTAAAATTACGGGTTGACCCTAATTTAATGCTCGGCAGTATATTTATAACTGAAAATTTTTAAATTTTTGGTAGTTTTAGAGTTTCAGAGGCCCTATTGAAATTAATTAGGATCGGAAAATGGGAAGTAATTCTTTTGAATTTCTTTAGGTTGAAAAATGCCATTTGCAGACCCATCTTTGATACCTATCAACTCGAAATTGAAACCACGCATGGAAAAACGGTCTTACAAGTCAACTTCCAGAATCTGGAAAATTGGAAATTTTTCCCACAATGTTACCTAATGTGATATTTTCCGGGTTATTGAGGTCAGAAAAGCTAATTTTGTGTAACAGTTGATATAAAAATAACGACCGTTGGGGTGGTTGGAGGGTAAAAGAGGCGGTTTGGAATTTCTTAGTGCTTTTCCATTTGGGACGAAATATTTTTAGGACCAATAATTCATAAATACAACCTGACAAAATCTGACATTAATTTCATTTCAATTGCCTTTTCTATAAGTTACTTGAGTCCGACCCCGATTTTGTCGTCATGTAATACTGAAATCCTGTCTCTAGAATCTAGAGACCGGATTTCATGAGATATTTACATGTTTCATGTATTCATAATCCTGACATCAAAGCTACACTATCACTACCTATTTTATTACCTGTAAATACCACGCGGACATAGTCGTGGGCGAAAGCTACTACATATAATGTATTTTTTAAGTAAAGAAATTTATATTGCAGCAAAATATTTTATGTTTTTTTCGGTGATGTATTGGTATTATGCAACATTTTTTATATTTTTTTATTTTCTCAATTTCTTTATCGACCGATGCATTTGTAAAACTTGATTTTCGGAAAATTCAAATTTGAGAACGGCTCATCTGATTAAATCGAGTGAGGTGGCAATCGAAAGGGAAGGAATTAAGCAATTTCCTCATTTCAAAATAATTTCGACATTTCGTTGGCATGACGACGAACAACTAGCTATTTTCATTAATTTTTGAGTTGGACAGTTGAAATTTGATATCTGGGTAGAATTCGGTCAATCATTCAAAAATATTTTTATAAATTTTGATTCCGATGATTACCATAGCAACGATTGAGCATAAAGTTGATCATTTTTAACTCGCGAACGGCTTATCTGATTGAAACCAGTAAAGTGACGATCGAAATGTTAGAAAGTACACTACTTTTTTATGTGAAAATAATTTTGACATTTCGTTGCCGGGACGATGAACAATTTGCTATTTTCGTTATTTATTGAGTTGGAAAGTTGAAAACTGATATCTCGGAAGAATTCGGTCACTCATTCAAAAATATATCTGGAAAAATCGATTCCCATGGTTGGCATAGCAACGATTAAGGATAAAGTTGACAATTTATAACTCGCGGACGCCTTCTGCGATTGGAACGAGTGAGGTGGCTATCGAAAGGGATGGAAGTAAACTACTTTTTTATTTGAAAATAATTTCGATTTTTGGTAGTCATGACGACGATCAATTTGATATCTCCGTTATTTATTGAGTTGCAGAGTAGAAATTTCGCATCTAAGTAGAATTCGGTCAATCATTGAAAAATATTTTTGCAATTTTCAATTTTAATGATTGCCATAGCAACGATTAGGGGTAAAGTTAACAACTTACAACTCGCGAACGGCTTCTTAGATTGAAAGAAGCGACGTTCATAATATGTATGCACAATTTTTTTCCATAGAGACATCAGTGGCGTGCCCGAAGGGCTCGCCACCAATCTTCATCCAGCTCGACCATTTCAGGAAGATGATGTTATTTAATGTATGGTTCAAAGCCGATCGAAAGATGGCAAGTTTAATTTAGTAGGGTTTCAGCGAAATCGTACATATTGTATTTATATGTAATATGTGTTTGTATGTATATAGCGATACGGTTACGAAGGGCGCTCTATTCTGCATCATCAGTCCGTAGGAGTGTGATATCTTCCTTAATACATGGCCTAGAAACACGAAACATTCAGGGCATGACAATGATGATATTACCGACCTTATAGAGCCCCCTCGGGGGGCGATTAGGCGCTCTATGCACCCTAGTTAGAGACCGCCTTTCAGGCCGGTCTCTATACCTAGCTGCCACTCAGGAAAATCTTCGTTGGTTGTCAGATTCTGTTTTTCGACAATCTAAATTTTTTTTCTCCGAGACGGTTGCAGGTGGAACGTTCAAATTTTCTGGGTTAATAGAGGGATAGTGCGTCTAGCTTCGGTAAAAAATTCAGTTACACAGGGTGTTCCGTTTCGGAGTTATTAAACGTCAAAGTCGAAATTTCCGCGAATTCCTATGGGATCGATTACAGGTCGCAAAACTTAATTAAATGGATTTATATTTTCAGAGGTTGTAGAGGACCGGGAGCTTCAGAACCCTATTGAAACTGGCGGTATTCGGAAAATGGGAAGTAATTTTTTTGAATTTTTTTATGTCGAAAAATGCCGTTTGCAGACCCCTCTTTGGCACCAAATAACTCGGTCGACGGAACGTCGGACAGAAAAACGTATTTGAACTTAAAACTAAAGATTCTCAAATACTTTCTTTTTGCAATACATTTACCTATACCTAAAACGACTGGAAATTGGAAAAATTTGGGAAAAAGTGGAAATTACGAATTTTCATGCAAATTTTTGACGGTTTAGAATTTTTTGGGGGGTCAAAATGGATTCAAATCGAAATCCCATGTACCTTATCGGAAAGACCTCGCCGAACCACGTTATAAACGTGTTTTTTGGTTCCTTTTTTCTTAATAGGAAAGGAGCAATCGATAATTAAATTTAGATTTTTTACGATTTTTTTTCATGACATCTCTACATTTGAATCACTCTGTGTCTTTTCGTATCTAATTTCTTCCAACTTTTTCAACGCTATCCCGTGGGGATATAATCAGGCTTTAAAACAAATCCCGAATGGGTGATCCTGGACCGAATTTAGGGGGTAAAAACTCATTTTTTCTGTTTTTTCCATCAAAATCCATCTTTAAAAGGCATATTATATATTATTTCTCCGATTTAACAGTTCTTTTTTGGTTTATTTTCATCCCTTATCATCTGAGAACACTTCTAACTAATTAAAATTCCATATTTTTTCGTTAAAGTTATAAATAAATAACTTTTTTTGCATCGGTGCAGGAAAAATTTTAAAAAGTGCCTATATTAAAAGCTGTGCCTTGACAAAACAAATGAAACTGACCCTCTTTACATCGAAATTAAAATATGACCTGTCAAAATGTCATGAAAATAACAGTTTTTGTAGCGATATTGGAAGCTTCCTGGACCGATTTCTGCTTGAAATATACATGGAAAAGGTAAAACGGACTTTATATTTTTATTTACAATACATTTCATTGGACGATTTAAGCATTAAATACGAATTTTTTTTTAATTTTTCTCAGACCATGCAAATGCATGTCAAAATCAGTTTCATACGGAGAAATGTATTAAAAAATGAAGGGTCGAAATGTCGCAAAAATGTCAGTTTTCCTTGCGAGATTTTAGGGTTTCTGAACCGTTTTCAACTTCAAAAATACTGGGCAAGGCCTCTATAGACCTTCCCGTGTGGATTTCGGAACATATAATTTGAAGAATTAGTCATTAAATACCAATTTTAACAATCATAGAAAGGCTATTCCATGAGGTAGTATACGGGGTAAATCACAATGACGGGTCTGATTTAAATTTTGCTTAAATTTGTTATTAATTGAGAACGGATTATTCGATTGAAAAGAGTGATGTGGCAATCGAAAGGGGAGGAAGTAAGCTATTTTATTTGAAAATAATTTCGACATTTCGTTGGCATGACGACGAAAAATTTGTTATTTCCGATATTTATTGAGTTAGAGAGCTGAAATTTGATATATGGGAAGAATTCAGTCAATCATTCAAAATTATATGTGTAAATTTTGATTCGCATGGTTTCTATAGCAACGATTAAGGATAAAGTCAACAATTTCTAACTCACGTACGTACAACCGAGATAAACCTAATTAATTCGGATTTTAAGTAAATCGACTATATTCCTATTTAAACGTGTGGGTGTTAGTTTGAATGTATACAGGGTGTCCAAAAAGTCTTGTATGAGCAAATACTCCTATTATTATTTAGATAAACTTTATTAGGTCGAATTTCAAACAAATCGAATATATTTGTATTAATATGTGTTTATGTTTGTACGTATGTATACAGAGTATCCGAAAAGTCTTGGTATGGGCAAATACTTCTACTAGTACCGAGATAAACCTACTTAATTCAGATTTTAAGTAAATCGACTATATTCCTATTTAAACGTTTGGGTGTTAGTTTGAATGTATACAGGGTGTCCAAAAAGTCTTGGTATGGGCAAATACTCCTATTATTACTTAGATGAAATATATTAGGTCGGATTTCACGCCAATCGAATATATTTGTATTAATATGTGTTTATGTTTGTATGTGTGTATACAAGGTGTCCGAAAAGTCTCGGTATGGGCAAATCCTTGTACTAGTACCGAGATAAACCTACTTAAACGGGATTTTAAGTAAATCGACTATATTCCTATTTAAACGTGTGGGTGTTAGTTTGAATGTATACAGGGTGTTCAAAAAGTCTTGGTATGGGCAAATACTCCTATTATTACTTAGATAAACTTTATTAGGTCGGATTTCACGGAAATCGAATACATTTGTATTAATATGTGTTTATGTTTGTATGTATGTATACAGGGTGTCCGAAAAGTTTTTTTGGCAAAAGCAGATTCTATGTGTGGTGTTTGTATGTGTGTAGCGACATGGTTACGAAGGGCGGTCTATTCTGCATCATCAGTCCGTAGGAGTGTGATATCTTCCTTAATACATGCTCTAGCAACACGAAATTTTCAGGGCATGACAATGATGATATTACCGACCTTATAGAGCCCCCTCGGGGGCGATTAGGCGGTCTACGCAATCTAGTTAGAGACCGCCTTTCAGGCTCGGTCTCTATACCGAGCCGTTGGTCAGAAAAATGTGTGTATGTATGGCCGTCTGTTGTCCGTTTCGACATTTTCACCTCTTCAATTTTGCTTCTCGAAAACGGTTAGAGGGGGGGCAACCAAATTTGCTGGGTTAATAGAGGGATAGTGCGGCTAGCTTTGGTAGAAAAATCAGTTATACAGGGTGTTCCGTTTCGGAGATATAAAACGTCAAAGTCGAAATTTCCGCGATATCCGTTGAAATCGATTACAGGTCGCAAAAGTGAATTAAATCGATTTAATTTTTCAGAGGTTGTAGAAGACCGGGGTCTTCCGAACCCTATTGAAATTGGCAGTATTCGGAAAATGGGAAGTAATTGTTTTGAATTTTTTAGGTCGCAAAATGGCACTTGCAGACCCATATTCAATTCTACATTGCTCGAAAACGAAGCGTCGCATAGAAAAACGTATTTGAACATAAAACTAAAGAATCTCAAATACTTTCTTTTTACAATACATTTACCTATACCTAAAACGTCTGGAAATTGGAAAAATTTGGGAAAAACTGGAAATTACGATATTTCATGCAAATTTTTGACGGCTGTCAATTATTTTGGGGGTCAAAATGGATTCAAATCGAAATTCCATGTACCTTATCGGAAAGAGCTCGCCGAAATACGTTACGAACGTATTTTTTAGTTCCTTTATTCCTAATAGGAAAGGAGCAATTGATAATAATTAAATTTCGATTTTTGACCATTTTTTTTTCATGACATCTCTACATTCGAATCACTCTGTATCATTTCCTATCTAATTTCTTCCAACTTTTTCAACGCTATCCCTTTGGGATATAATCAGGCTTTAAAATGAATCCCGAATGGGTGATCCAGGGCCGCATTTAGGGGGTAAAAGCTCATTTTTTCGGTTTTTTTCAACCAAAATTCATCTTTAAAAGGCATTTTTATATATTATTTCTCTTATTTAACGATTCTTTTTAGGTTTATTTTCTTCCCTGATCATCTAAGAACACTCCTAGCTAATTAAAACTCCATATTTTTTCGTTAAAGTTATAAATAAATACCTTTTTTTGCATCGCTGCAGGAAAAATTTTAAAAAGTACATATATAAAAGCCGTGCCTTGAAAAAAAAAACAAATGAAACTGACGCTCTTTACATCGAAATTAAAATATGGCCCGTCAAAATGTCATGAAAATAACAGTTTTTGTAGCGATATTGGAAGCTTCCTGGACCGATTTCGGCTTGAAATATACATGGCAAAGGTAAAACGGACTTTATATTTTTAGTTAAAATAGGTTTCATTGGACGATTTAAGCATTAAATACGAATTTTTTTAATTTTTCTCAGACCATGCAAATGCATGTCAAAATCAGTTTCATACGGAGAAATGTATTAAATTATGAAGGGTCGAAATGTCGCAAAAATGCCTGTTTTCCTTGCGAGATTTTAGGGTTTCTGAACCGTTTTCGACTTGTATAATACCGGGCAACGCCTCTATAGACCTTCCCGTGTGGATTTCGGAACATATAATTTGAAGAATTAGTCATTAAATACCAATTTTAACAATTTTTCGATGACGCGGCGAAGCATCATAGAAAGGCTATTCCATGAGGTAGTATACGGGGTAAATCACAATGGCGGGTCTGATTTAAATTTTGCTTAGATTTGTTATTAATTGAGAACGGATTATTCGATTGAAAAGAGTGATGTGGCAATCGAAAGGGGAGGAAGTAAGCTATTTTATTTGAAAATAATTTCGACATTTCGTTGGCATGACGACGAAAAATTTGCTATTTCCGATATTTATTGAGTTAGAGAGATGAAATTTGATATATGGGAAGAATTCGGTCAATCATTCAAAATTATATGTGTAAATTTTGATTCGCATGGTTTCTATAGCAACGATTAAGGATAAAGTTGACAATTTCTAACTCACGTACGGCTGATCTGATTGAAACGATTGAGGTGGCAATCGAAAGGGAACGAAGTAAGCTACTTTTTTATGTGAAAATAATTTTGACATTTCGTTGCCATGACGACGAACAGTTTGCTATTTCCATTATTTATTGAGTTTTAGAGTTGAAATTTGATATCTGGGTAGAATTCGGTCAATCATTCAAAAATATTTTTATAAATTTTGATTCCGATGATTACCATAGCAACGATTGAGCATAAAGTTGATCATTTTTAACTCGCGAACGGCTTATCTGATTGAAACCAGTAAAGTGACGATCGAAATGTTAGAAAGTACACTACTTTTTTATGTGAAAATAATTTTGACATTTCGTTGCCGGGACGATGAACAATTTGCTATTTTCGTTATTTATTGAGTTGGAAAGTTGAAAACTGATATCTCGGAAGAATTCGGTCACTCATTCAAAAATATATCTGGAAAAATCGATTCCCATGGTTGGCATAGCAACGATTAAGGATGAAGTTGACAATTTATAACTCGCGGACGCCTTCTGCGATTGGAACGAGTGAGGTGGCTATCGAAAGGGATGGAAGTAAACTACTTTTTTATTTGAAAATAATTTCGATTTTTGGTAGTCATGACGACGATCGATTTGATTTCTCCGTTATTTATTGAGTTGCAGAGTAGAAATTTCGCATCTAAGTAGAATTCGGTCAATCATTGAAAAATATTTTTGCAATTTTCAATTTTAATGATTGCCATAGAAACGATTAGGGGTAAAGTTAACAACTTACAACTCGCGAACGGCTTCTTAGATTGAAAGAAGCGACGTTCATAATATGTATGCACAATTTTTTTCCATAGAGACATCAGTGGCGTGCCCGAAGGGCTCGCCACCAATCTTCACCCAGCTCGACCATTTCAGGAAGATGATGTTATCTAATGTATGGTTCAAAGCCGATCGAAAGATGACAAGTTTAATTTAGTAGGGTTTCAGCGAAATCGTACATATTGTATTTATATGTAATATGTGTTTGTATGTATATAGCGATACGGTTACGAAGGGCGCTCTATTCTGCATCATCAGTCCGTAGGAGTGTGATATCTTCCTTAATACATGGCCTAGAAACACGAAACTTTCAGGGCATGACAATGATGATATTACCGACCTTATAGAGCCCCCTCGGGGGCGATTAGGCGCTCTATGCATACTAGTTATAGAGCGCCTTTCAGGCCGCTCTATATACCGACTTGCCACTCAGGAAAATGTTCGTGGGTTGGGGAATCGGGTTTTTCCACAATCTCAATTTTTTTTCTCCGAGATGGTTGCATGTGGAACATTCAAATTTTCTGGGTTAATAGAGGGATAGTGCGTCTAGCTTCGATAAAAAATTCAGCTATACAGGGTGTTCCGTTTCGGGGTTATAAAACGTCAAAGTCGAAATTTCCGCGAATTCCTATGAAATCGATTACAGGTCGCAAAACTTAATTAAGTCGATTTAAATTTTCAGAGGTTGTAGAGGACCGGGAGCTTCAGAACCCTGTTGAAACTGGTGGTATTCGGAAAATGGGAAGTAATTTTTTTGAATTTTTTTATGTCGAAAAATGCCGTTTGCAGACCCCTCTTTGGCACCAAATAACTCGGTCGCCGGAACCTCGGACAGAAAAACGTATTTGAACTTAAAACTAAAGAATCTCAAATACTTTCTTTTTGCAATACATTTACCTATACCTAAAACGACTGGAAATTGGAAAAATTTGGGAAAACTGGAAATTACGATATTTCATGCAAATTTTTGACGGTTGTCAATTATTTTGGGGGTCAAAATGGATTCAAATTGAAATCCCATGTACCTTATCGGAAAGTCCTCGCCGAACTACGTTATAAACGTATTTTTTGGTTCCTTCATTCTTAATAGGAAAGGAGCAATCGATAATTAAATTTAGATTTTTTACGATTTTTTTTCATGACATCTCTACATTTGAATCACTCTGTATCTTTTCCTATCTAATTTCTTCCAACTTTTTCAACGCTATCCCGTGGGGATATAATCAGGCTTTAAAACAAATCCCGAATGGATGATCCTGTACCGAATTTAGGGGGTAAAAACTCATTTTTTCTGTTTTTTCCATCAAAATTCATCTTTAAAAGGCATTATTATATATTATTTCTCCGACTTAACAGTTCTTTTTTGGTTTATTTTCATCCCTTATCATCTGAGAACACTTCTAACTAATTAAAATTCCATATTTTTTCGTTAAAGTTATAAATAAATACCTTTTTTTGCATCGGTACAGGAAAAATTTTAAAAAGTGCATATATTAAAAGCCGTGCCTTGACAAAACAAATGAAACTGACCCTCTTTACATCGAAATTAAAATATGACCTGTCAAAATGTCATGAAAATAACAGTTTTTGTAGCGATATTGGAAGCTTCCTGGACCGATTAAAACTTTTGTATGTTTGAAGGAGTGGGGGGATATATATCCATGCGAATCCCGCTTGTATATATATCCCCCTACTCCTTCATATAAGGAGTGGGGGGATTTAGTGTTGTAAAGTGAATCCCTCCTCTCTTTTAAACTATTTCGTACATCGTCAGTTGGCTTTTTACTATATAAGGTCGCGGGGGTGAGAATTTTCTTCAGTATGTGGAAGGTGTTGTGTCGCGAAGGGTCTAGTCGGCGGGGTTTATAAGGTTGGTGGCTTAAATTTAAATAGTTCGGTCTACTTTATGTGACTTTACAGGTATACCCTGAGGGGGGGTTGGTGGTGTGGAGGGATAGAACCCTTGGGCGTAGGGGGTTGAAACGTACCTGAAGTGTTAAAGCGTTGCCAAAGTCGGCAAGGGCGTTTCTGGGGGTGAAATTGCGTTTATTTTTTTGATAAAAGGCTCACTTTTTGAGATATTTGCTTGTTTTTTATCCTTTTTGGACTTAGAAAAATTCTTGTGGAATTAAATACCGTTTTTAAGATATTTGCATTTTTCAGCTTTTATTTGTGCTATATATTTTTAATAGGAGTGGTAACTTTTGTATGTTATAGAGGGCTCCTGAAGGTATTTTTTAAAAATATTGTGGACATAATGAGATGCGCATGCGTTGTTACAGGATATAAAGGCTTCTAGGAGCTGATGGGGTTTTTAGTATGGGGTTTGTGATGAGAGTATGCAAGGAGCTGAACATACTTTAGCACGTCTCTGTGAGGGTTAGAGGGAAGGGCTCAAACTTCTATTATTGGGTTAGAGGGCGAGCTGTAACGATAAGATAAAGGGGGTAGGTAATTCTTGCTCTGTTTTTTGGTAAAAAAGCACCTTTTTGATGAAAGCGCATGCGCCATTTACAACAACAAAAAGGGTGCTAGGAGCGAGTTTTTTAGTACCTAGGTGTTTAGTGATGAGAGGTTGTACTCTAATAAAACACTTCGGGTTATTCTGGTAGTAAATGCTTATGCTCAGATTTAGTGCGTTCATTTGGGTTGATGACAGTGCGGGCAAAGGGTTTATATAACTGACGCTTAGAAAGGCGGTCTAGAACAACCGAGTTGAGAAAAGGGAAATTTTTTTATTTATTTGATAAACTTGGGCTTAAAATTTTTTGGCTGAAAGATAAATCTGTAAAAATAAGTAAGGGCAGTAATATTTTTGAGATTCGAAATCTATAGAGGAATATTTTTGGTATTGGAAGCGGGTGCTAGGAGTGATTTTTATTTTTTCAGTTCATAAGTAGGTAGTAATGTAGGGTGTGGTGTACTGCCCTGTGTCTAGTTGAATAAAACACTTTTGAATTTGCTAAGTTATAGCACGCTCACTTGGGTGTAAGGGGAGTGAAGGTTTAAAATGACGCTTAAGAGTGGTCTAGAAGGACAGATTTGGAAAAGGGGTAATTTTTCATTTATTTTGATAAAGCGTACTGCTTTGGATGTGCACATTCGTTTAATACAAACTTAAATGACTGTTGTTTTTGTACGTATTGTCCATACCAGAGCAGGAAATTTTCATTCAAATAGGTATGCTGGTCGTGTATAACCCGCGCCGGAGGACCAGCTGTTATGCTCGCTGGGGATGTTAAAGTCGTTGCGTTATATTGTGTTTCTTCTTATTTCCTATTTCTTTTACAGTTGTTTCGCAACCATTGACACAGGTAGCCAAAGTGCCAAGCAGCTTTGCCGTATCACCCAAAGACCACCTGCGGCTCGAGTGTTTTAAAAGCCAACAGCCACGCCAAGTGTTTAGTTTTATTGAGAAAAGAGAGACACAGATAATAAACGATAAAAAGAAGGCTATTAGTTTTTCGATTTTAGGGTAAGACAAAACAGACTGTTGAAATCTAGCATTTTTCAGATACATTTTGAAGCTATATTTACACTTTTATAGCTTGTCAATATTTTAATTAGATGAAATATTAACAGCTAAGATGTAAAAGTTGTGTTATTTGTTACAGATATCGCCGTCCTGTTCCTACTTACTTAACAGTGAGTGTGTGCCTGAGGCTCAAGCACTAGAAATTTTGAAATTTATTTTCGTTTGGTAAGTATAAAAATATTTCTATCTAACCTCCTAAAGTACAGACAAGTGGTAATAGGTAAATTCGCGATAACTGTTTTTTTGTCGCAGACGTTTAGACTATTCAACTGATAAGTAAAATATTAAATTTCGAAGTAGTGGGGGTAAAATTCTCTTTCTTTTTTAAAAGGGTGGGGTAAATTGTTTAATTGTTACAGACATGCAAATCTGTAATTACGTTTTTTCTTGGTAACTAAAATATTTGAAGGTGTGAGAACCCACATCATTACAGAGAACATTCTTCTCGAACGCTGGGTATTGTTTTCATATTTATTAATATTGCTAGTAAGTACTCGATAATTTAATTATACTGCATACTAAAACTGAAATCTTTTGCAGGCCTTCAGCTGGTTTTCGCAACGCCCTCCTGTTTTCTGAACACTCTTCTTTTCTGCCAAACCGAAGTTATAAATAGAGGTGTGGCAAACAGCATTTCTCATTAGTCTCCTGACTCCTGAAGTTTACGGACGTGTCTAGTTAAAATGGAAAAGTTTCTTGTTATTAAGGATACCGTTCAGAAAGTCGGAAGATACAATGTTACTGGTCGTGCATTGGAGTTTAGGCTGAAACCTGTGCCCGAAGGAGTTGAACCGGTTGGCTGGGTGCGAGAAGCGATTCACCAAGTTATTCAGAGATCTACAGAGGGCCTACAACCATCGGATTATGTTGGATTTAGTTTTTGCTCCAAGGACTTTAGTCGTGGTGAAGGATGGCTTCGCTTTAAACCAGCCGGAGAAGTAAATTATGAGGATGTTTGGAATGTGATAAGCAACATTTATCAGTCGAATTCGTTGGGTCTGAATACGGAATCCTTTTGTCTTAAAGTAACAAGTGTACGATTGCCGTCTGGTCAAGGCAGAGGAAAAAACTACAACAGTTTTGAAGAGGAATGTGGCATGAGACAAGGAATTATCACCATCAAGAACACGGACAATATGTGTTTGCCAAGGGCATTAGTTGTTGCAATGGCGAGTGTTGACAAGGATCCTAAATTAGCTAAAATTAGAAGAGATGTTGGAAAAATTCAAACAGAGATGACTAAAACTTTATTGGAGGTAGCCCTTGTTACCATTCCGGAAGAAGGAGCTGGAATTTCTGAACTGGAAAAATTTCAAGAACATCTTAAGGACTATAAAATTGTTGTCTACAGTTATGGGTCGAAGGGAAGAGATATTTTTTTGAGGGGTCGTCAGAAAGTAACAAGAGACTTAATCTTTTGCACCATAATAATCATTACAACGTGATAACTTCTTTAACAGCTGCCTTTGTGTGTAACTATTATTGTGAGCAATGTTTCATTCCTTATGATCATAAACATAAACATAGATGTAGTAAAACATGTCGATCTTGTCTCCAAGCCTCCCTCTGTCCTAATGATCAAATTAAAGTTAAATGTGATTCTTGTCATCGGTATTTTAAAGGAAAGGACTGTTACGAAAATCATCTAAAAGTTGGCTCATGGGAAAAAACTACTGTCTGCGCGGAACTTCGAAGTTGTAATCAATGTTTTAAAATAATTCGAAGTACCAGAAACCATATATGTGGGGAGATATTTTGCAAGATCTGTCGTACTCACGTTACCGACAATCATCTCTGTCACATTCAACCTGATACAGGAAAACCCAAAAGTAAAGATACAATATTTGTATTTTATGATTTGGAGACGCAGCAAGAAGAGGAGATGGGACCCGGTGTGATCCGTCATAGCGTCAATCTTTGTGTGGAATAAGATTGCAAAAGCTGAAAGGTTCACACGCGGTAGAGGCCTTTACACAACACGTGCTACAGATCAGGAAGAACTTTAAAGAAGTAATTGTTATTGCGCACAATGGTCAGGCATTTGATCACCAATTTATATTAAATTACATCCTGACTGAAACCGATTTAACACCTGAACTTATTATGAGAGGAACCAAAATCATTATGATGTTGGTGGGGAATGTCAAATTTATAGACTCGCTAAATTATTTTCCAATGGCTTTAGCAAAACTGCTCAAAGCTTTCGGTCTTCCAGACACCTTTAAAAAAAGATATTTTCCTCACCTGTTTAATACCAAGGCTAACGAAAACTATGTTGGAACACTTCCCCCAATCGAATATTACTCTCCAGATGCAATGAAAGAGGACGAACGAGCTAAATTTCTAAAATGGTATGAAGAGCACAAAGATACTGTATTTGATATGCAAAAAGATATTGTTGACTACTGTGTTTCCGATGTAGAGATTTTAACTGAGTCATGTCTGAAATTTAGAGATCAAATGCTTAACACCACCAGCGTATGCCCCTTTACAGAGGCTACTACAATTGCTTCTTGCTGTAATAAGGTATTTAGAAGGAATTTTCTTAAGCCCAACACCATTGGAATTATTCCTAAAAACGGCTATCGCTGGAAAGATAATCAGAGTCGTATTGCAATTGAGTGGTTATTGTGGTTGGAGAACCAAAGAAAAATAAATATTATGCATGCAGCCAAAGGTCACGAAGCCGTTCTACGAGGTATAAAGGTTGACGGATATTGTTCCGACCTTAATGAAATATTTGAGTTTCAAGGATGTTATTATCATGGCTGTCCTAGGTGTTACAAATTTGGCCGAGATGAACCCCTTTACGACGACCCAACAACAACTTTAAGTTTGCGCTATGAGACAACACAGATAAAAATTAAAAGATTAAAGGAATTTGGCTATTTAGTAACTGAGATGTGGGAGTGCGAATTTCGACAGCAGTTAGAATCAAAGTCTGAGATTAGACAATTTACTCAGACACATCCGCTTCTACTTACTATCCCTTTAAACCCTAGAGACGCCTTTTTTGGAGGGCGAACTGGTAATGCCAGGGAATATTATGAAATAGCAGAAGGAGAAAAGATAAAATACGTTGATGTTTGCAGCTTGTATCCTTACGTCTGTAAATATGGCAAATTCCCCATTGGTCACCCTGAAGTTTTTGTGGGTGCAGATTGTAATCGTTTGGATTTGAATTCTACTGATAGACTTATTAAATGCTCTATGCTTCCACCTAAGGACCTTTACCATCCCGTATTGCCTCTAAAAATGAAGAATAAACTTATGTTTGTATTGTGTCAAACATGTGGGCAAGAAATGAACCAAAATACTTCTTGTACCCATACCGATAAAGAAAGGTCCTTAGAAGGTACTTGGGTAATAGACGAAGTCTTAAAAGCAGTTGAGAAGGGATATCAGATATTAGAAATTTTTGAAATTTGGAGGTATAAGATTCAAAGGTTCAGTAAAGATGCAGGAGAGGAAGGCTTATTTACAGCGATGATGAACAAGTTTATAAAGATAAAACAGGAAGCATCAGGGTGGCCTGATGTTTGTACTACGGAAAAAGAAAAAAACCGATATATTGAAGAATTTTTCGAAAGAGAAGATGTTAAACTTGAGTATTCTAAAATACACGAGAATCCTGGTCTTAGGTCTTTGGCCAAGTTAATACTTAACTCCTTTTGGGGAAAATTTGGTCAGAGGGAAAATCTACCTAAAACAAAAATTATAAGCACACCATCAGATTTTTTTACCTTGTTTACTAATTCCGGAATTTATGTTAATGGCGTTTTCCCTGTTAATGAAAAAACAGTGATTGTTAGTTATGAGCACACAGAAGAATCATCTGATCCACTATCTACTGTTAATGTGTCTATTGCTGCTTTCGTAACGGCACAGGCTAGATTGAAGTTATACAGCTATCTTGAACAGCTCGAAGACAGGGTCCTTTATTACGATACGGACTCTGTAATTTATGTGTCCAGACCGGGTCAAATTGATTTACCAACAGGTGAATTTATCGGAGATCTGACTAATGAATTAGAGTGCAATGGTTCCGGTAGTTATATCACCAAGTTCGTTTCTGGAGGTCCTAAGAATTACGCATTTAAAGTTCACTCGACAAAATGCAACAAAGAAGAAGTAGTTTGCAAGGTGAAAGGTATCTCTTTAAATTATGCTGCATCAAAATTAATAAATTTTGAAAAAATAAAAAATATGGTTCTCCACAAGACAGACCCGGTACCTATTATATCAAAGAACATTCGACGAACGAAAGACCATACTGTAACAACAAATACGGAAACCAAGCTGTATAGACCGAATTCAGTAAAGAGAAAGTTTCTTCCTGATGGCAGCTCTGAGCCGTATGGATATAAGAAGCAAAGAACAGACTGTAATTAAATAATAAACTCGGATATAACAAATACATAAAATTGTAAAGTAAATGTAATTAATAAAGAAACTTAAAATATATAAATAATTTGTTTAAGTAAACATGGTTTTTGCTTTGAAAGAATCGTTTTATCCATAAAATCGAGCTGGAGCGCGCTTGAGGGATCAGTTAAGGTGTTATTTTACAATTGTTATATAAATGGGATTAACAAATATAAATATTAAATTAAATATTATACCTGTATAATGTTCAATAATGTTTGTAATAATTGCCAGAACTTTATAATTAACGCTCATAAATAAGACTGACCGGTAGCCCTCAACTAAATACGTTCCAACATAGGAATAACCTCCTTAATAAGTTATGCGAACAAACGAACTGACAGACGAGCATTCTTACAAGCTAATGACTAAAAGATGTCAGCATACAATTATTGTCCTCTACATGTTGTTTAAATCTCGTTTCGACAGTCCTAGTCAATAAACATTAAAATTCAATAACTAACCACGAGTTATGACGTCATCCTCAACACGTGATCTAAATCAAATCTTGATTTTGACGTTTAACATGAGCCAAATGACAGGTGATGTACCTAAAATGATCAGTGACAAGTAACATTCGCAGCATTTTCTTTCGTTGACACTAGTTTACTATTTTATGTATCATCTTATCAGTCACTGAGGAACTATACGTTTTAAATCGCTGAAATACCGATTAAATGTTGTAATAAACTGTATGCTAATATTTTGACTGTCTCAAGGCAGTTAAAGTAAGACAGGGAAAAGTGTAGTTTATATTGCACAAAAATATTAGGGTACGCAAATGTAAAATAGTTTATTGAAAATATTCTTGTTCTTGCAAATCCAAAACCGCACATTTTAATCATTATCTACTTAATCTTAAATGCGTTGTAATTAAATTTTTAATTTATAGATTTTAATAGTACCGTCAAGAAGTGAGTGATATACCTACGTGGAGATTCATGATTTCTAAAACTAGTAAATTATGTCATTTTATCCTATCCTTAAAATCATCATTTTGTTATTTTTACATTACTACCTTTGAGCTTTAAACCTCAAACAGGTTGTGCACTCTGTCATGGAAAAAGTTTGTTACGCCGCATAACGAATGACTTGGACTTGAAAGGCAAAATTATTAATATACTTTGGTGGCTCGATGGATACGGCGTTGGAGTTCTAATCGGAAGGTTGGCGGTTCAAGACTCATTCGGTCCGAAAACTTTTTTCAATTTAATAAATGATTAAATCGAATGACTACAACAGTGCGTCATCTATATCCCTGTAAAAGTGAGGTTATGTACACATTCTTCTTCTTCGTCTCAGGTAATGCCATACCTACTGGCGTACCGTTTCGGAGTTATTAAACGTCAAAGTCGAAATTTCCGCGAATTCGTATGAAATCGATTACAGGTCGCAAAACTTAATTAAATCGATTTAAATTTTCAGAGGTTGTAGAGGACCGGGAGCTTCAGAACCCTATTGAAACTGGCGATATTCGGAAAATGGGAAGTAATTCTTTTGAATTTTTTTATGTCGAAAAATGCCGTTTGCAGACCCCTCTTTGGCACCAAATAACTCGGTCATCAGAACCTCGGACAAAAAAACGTATTTGAACTTAAAACTAAAGAATCTCAAATACTTTCTTTTTGCAATACATTTACCTATACCTAAAGCGACTGGAAATTGGAAAAATTTGGGAAAAAGTGGAAATTACGATTTTTCATGCAAATTTTTGACGGTTGTCAATTTTTTTGGGGGTCAAAATGGATTCAAATCGAAATCCCATGTACCTCATCGGAAAGACCTCGCCGAACTACGTTATAAACGTATTTTTTTGTTCCATCATTCTTAATAGGAAAGGAGCAATCGATAATTAAATTTAGATTTTTTACGATTTTTTTTCATGACATCTCTACATTTGAATCACTCTGTATCTTTTCCTATCTAATTTCTTCCAACTTTTTCAACGCTATCCCTTATGGATATAATCAGGCTTTAACATGAATCCCGAATGGGTGATCCAGGGCCTGATTTAGGGAGTAAAAACTCATTTTTTCTGTTTTTTTTTCATCAAAATTCATCTTTAAATGGCATTATTATGTATTATTTCTCTTATTTAACAGCTCTTTTTTGGTTTATTTTCTTCCTACATCATCTGAGAACACTCCACACCAATTAAAATTACATATTTTTTCGTTAAAGTTATAAATAAAAAGCTCTCTTAGCATCGGTGCAGGAAAAATTTTAAAAAATGCATATATTAATAGTCTGCCTTGGAAAATCAGTTGAAGCAGCCTATCTTTACGTCGAAATTAAGCTAGGGTGCATAGACCGCCTAATCGCCCCCGAGGGGGCTCTATAAGGTCGGTAATATCATCATTGTCATGCCCTGAAAATTTCGTGTTGCTAGGCCATGTATTAAGGAAGATATCACACTCCTTCGGACTCATGATGGAGAATAGACCGCCCTTCGTAACCGTATCGCTACATACATAAAAACGTCTACACGTAGAAACTATTTTTGCCAACGAAAAACTTTTCGGACACCCTGTATACATACATACAAACATAAACGCATATTAATACAAATGTATTCGATTTGCGTGAAATCCGACCTAATAAAGTTTATCTAAGTAATAATAGGAATCCCATACCAAGACTTTTCGGACACCCTGTATACATTCAAACTAACACCCACACGTTTAAATAGGAATATAGTCGATTTACTTAAAATTCGAATTAATTAGGTTTATTTCGGTACTATTAGAAGTATTTGTCCATACCAAGACTTTTCGAACACCCTGTATACGTATATACAACACATATAAAAACAAATATAATCAATTTTGCATGAAACCGGTTTAATTACATTTATCCTGGTACTACTAGGAGTATTTGCTCCTACAATGACTTTTTGGACAACTTGTATACAGACATATACCTCCGTACACATAGAAATGCAAATGTATACGATTTGCTTTAAATCCGACAATTAAGTTTATATTTGTACATATAGCAAAGGTATTTGTCCATACAAAGACTTTTCGGACACCCTGTACTATACATACATACAAACACAACAAACACGACACATAGTACACAACTATCCAAATCAATACATTACGGAAATAGCAAATTATTCGTCGTCACGGCAGCGGAAAATCAAAATTATTTTCACATAAAAAAGTAGCTTACTTCCTTCCCTTTCGATTGCCACTTCAGTCGTTTCAATCAGATAAGCCGTGCGTGAGTTAGAAATTGTCAACTTTATCCTTAATCGTTGCTATAGAAACCATGGGAATCGATTTTTACAGATATATTTTTGAATGATTGACCGAATTCTTCCCAGATATCAAATTTCAACTATCCAACTCAATACATTACGGAAATAGCAAATTATTCGTCGTCACGGCAACGGAAAATCAAAATTTTTTCACATAAAAAAGTAGCTTACTTCCTTCCCTTTCGATTGCCACTTCAGTCGTTTCAATCAGATAAGCCGTGCGTGACTTAGAAATTGTCAACTTTATGCTTAATCGTTGCTATAGAAACCATGGGAATCGATTTTTACAGATATATTTTTCGGCAATCTCAAATTTTTTTCTCCGAGACGGTTACAGGTGGAACGTTCAAATTTTCTGGGTTAATAGAGGGATAGTGCGTCTAGCTTCGGTAAAAAATTCAGTTATACAAGGCGTACCGTTTCGGAGTTATTAAACGTCAAATTCGAAATTTCCGCGAATTCGTATGAAATCGATTACAGGTCGCAAAACTTAATTAAATCGATTTAAATTTTCAGAGGTTGTAGAGGACCGGGAGCTTCAGAACCCTATTGAAACTGGCGATATTCGGAAAATGGGAAGTAATTCTTTTGAATTTTTTTATGTCGAAAAATGCCGTTTGCAGACCCCTCTTTGGCACCAAATAACTCGGTCATCGGAACCTCGGACAAAAAAACGTATTTGAACTTAAAACTAAAGAATCTCAAATACGTTCTTTTTGCAATACATTTACCTATACCTAAAACGACTGGAAATTGGAAAAATTTGGGAAAAAGTGGAAATTACGATTTTTCATGCAAATTTTTGACGGTTTTGAATTTTTTGGGGGGTCAAAATGGATCCAAATCGAAATTCCATGTGCCCTATCGGAAAGAGCTCGCCGAAATACGTTACAAACGTATTTTTTAGTTCTTTTATTCCTAATAGGAAAGGAGCAATTGATAATTAAATTTCGATTTTTTACGATTTTTTTTCATGACATCTCTACATTTGAATCACTCTGTATCTTTTCCTATCTAATTTCCTCCAACTTTTTCAACGCTATCCCTTGGGGATATAATCAGGCTTTAAAACAAATCCCGAATGGGTGATCCAGGGCCGCATTTAGGGGGTAAAAACTCATTTTTTCGGTTTTTTTCAACCAAAATTCATCTTTAAAAGGCATTATTATATATTATTTCTCTTATTTAACGATTCTTTTTTGGTTTATTTTCTTCCCTGATCATCTAAGAACACTCCTAACTAATTAAAACTCCATATTTTTTCGTTAAAGTTATAAATAAATACCTTTTTTTGCATCGCTGCAGGAAAAATTTTAAAAAGTGCATATATAAAAGCCGTGCCTTGACAAAACAATTGAACGGACCCTCTTTACATCGAAATTAAAATATGACCTGTCAAAATGTCATGAAAATAACAGTTTTTGTAGCGATATTGGAAGCTTCCTGAACCGATTTCGGCTTGAAATATGCATGGCAAAGGTAAAATGGTCTTTATATTTTTAATAGCGGTACATTTCATTGGACGATTTGAGCATTAAATACCAATTTCATTAATTTTGCTGAGGTCCTGCAAAGGCATTTAAAAATCAATTTCTATACGGGGAAATTTATTCATTTAATTATAATGTATGAAATGTCACAATTTGGCTAAAATGTCAGCATTTTGATGCGAGATTGGAAGGAGTCCGGACCAACTTCGGCCTCGAATTTACCGGGCAATGCATTTAGGGACCTTATACTTTCGGTAGAAAGACATTTCATTTCATATTATACCGATTAAATACCATTTTAATCGATTTTCCTATGACGCTACAAAGCATCATTGAAGATTCTAATATGAAGCTCAGTGGCATCGAAAAAATCCCAAAATATGCATTTTATTTTCTAACCATGAGCGTGTATACTTTTGGGGCAATATATTAATTATTATTGAATAATTTTAATTTAATTTTAGGGAAATGACTTGATTCGGATCGTTTTAAAGTAACCAGAACGATTCTAAAATACATTTTATACCTTCCGGCATGTGCATGATTGTATATATGTCTACAGGGTGTCCGAAAAGTCTTTGTATGCGCAAATATCTTTGTCATTAGAGCGAAGAAAAACTTAAATGAGTCTTATTTCAAGGAAATCGTAAATTTTTCATTCCTTTGTGTGGTTGTTTATATGTTGGTACACAACAGAATGTCCAAAAAGTCTTTGTATGGGGAAATATCTTTGCCAAATTTAATTTTAGGGAAATGAATTGACTCCCTTTTAAAGTAACCTGAACGATTCGAAAGTACATTTTATACCTTTCGGCATGTGGGTGATTCTGTATATGCCTACAGGGTGTCCGAAAAGTCTTTATATGCGCAAATAACTTTGTCATAAGTACGAAGATAAAATTAATAGGGTCGGTTTTCAAGAAAATCGAAAATATTTAAATTACCATGTGTCGTGTTGTGTTGTGTTTTTATGTATGTATACAGGGTGTCCGAAAAGTCTTTGAATGGGCAAATACCTTTGCCTTTCGTACAAATAGTAACTCGATGGTCGGATTTAAAGCAAATCGTAGGTATATATTTGCATTTCTATGTGTACGGATTTATATGTTTGTATACAGGGTGTTGGAAAAGTCTTAGTTTGGAATGGGCAAATACTCCTATTAGTACTTAGATAAACATTATTAGGTCGAATTTCAAGTAAATCGAATATATTTGTATTAATATGTGTTTATGCTTGTACGTGTGTATACAGGGTGTCTGAAAAGTCTTATTATATGCAACTCCTTTTATTAGGACCAAAATAAACTTAATTAATGCGGATTTCAAGAAAATTGTCTATATTTGTATTACTATGTGTTTATGCTTGTGCGTGTGTATACAGGGTGTCCGAAAAGTCTTATTATTTGCAACTCCTTTTATTAGGACCAAAATAAACTTAATTAAGGCGGATTTCAAGAAAATCGTCTATATTTGTATTACTATGTGTTTATGATTGTACGTGTGTATACAGGGTGCAACTCCTTTTATTAGGACCTAAATAAACTTAATTAAGGCGGATTTCAAGAAAATCGTCTATATTTGTATTACTATGTGTTTATGCTTGTACGTGTGTATACAGGGTGTCCGAAAAGTCTTAGTATTTGCAACTCATTTTAATACGACCAAAATAAACGTAATTAAGGCGGATTTCAAGAAAATCGTCTATATTCCTATTTAAACGTGTGAGTGTTAGATTGAATGTATACAGGGTGTTCAAAAATTCTTGGAATGGGCAAATACTCCTATTAGTACTTAGATAAACTTTATTAGGTCGAATTTCAAGCAAATCAAATATATTTGTATTAATATGTGTTTATGTTTGTATGTATGTATACAGGGTGTCCGAAAAGTATTTTTGTTGGCAAAAATAGTTTCTACGTGTAGGTGTTTGTGTGTATGTAGCGATGGGGTCACGAAGGGCGGTCTATTCTCCATCATCAGTCCGAAGGAGTGTGATATCTTCCTTAATACTTGGCCTAGAAACACGAAATTTTCAGGGCATGACAATGATGATATTACCGACCTTATAGAGCCCCTCGGGGGGCGATTAGGCGGTCTATGCAATCTAGTTATAGAGCGCCAACAGCGCTCTATATACCGACCCGTCACTCAGGAAAATGTATGTTGGTTGACAAATCGTGTTTTTCGGCAATCTCAAATTTTTTTCTCCGAGACGGTTACAGGTGGAACGTTCAAATTTTCTGGGTTAATAGAGGGATAGTGCGTCTAGCTTCGGTAAAAAATTCAGTTATAGAAGGCGTACCGTTTCGGAGTTATTAACCGTCAAAGTCGAAATTTCCGCGAATTCCTATGGGATCGATTACAGGTCGCAAAACTTAATTAAATCGATTTAAATTTTCAGAGGTTGTACAGGACCGGGAGCTTCAGAACCCTATTGAAACTGGCGATATTCGGAAAATGGGAAGTAATTCTTTTGAATTTTTTTATGTCGAAAAATGCCGTTTGCAGACCCCTTTTTGGCACCAAATAACTCGGTCGCCGGAACCTCGGACAGAAAAACGTATTCGAACTTAAAACTAAAGAATCTCAAATGCTTTCTTTTTGCAATACATTTACCTATACCTAAAACGACTGGAAATTGGAAAAATTTGGGAAAAAGTGGAAATTACGATTTTTCATGCAAATTTTTGACGGTTGTCAATTTTTTTGGGGGTCAAAATGGATTCAAATCGAAATCCCATGTACCTTATCGGAAAGATCTCGCCGAACTACGTTATGAACGTATTTTTTTGTTCCTTCATTCTTAATAGGAAAGGAGCAATCGATAATTAAATTTAGATTTTTTACGATTTTTTTTTATGACATCTCTACATTTGAATCACTCTGTATCTTTTCCTATCTAATTTCTTCCAACTTTTTCAACGCTATCCCTTGGGGATATAATCAGGCTTTAACATTAATCCCGAATGGGTGATCCAGGGCCTGATTTAGGGGGTAAAAACTCATTTTTTCTGTTTTTTTCCATCAAAATTCATCTTTAAATGGCATTATTATGTATTATTTCTCTTATTTAACAGCTCTTTTTTGGTTTATTTTCTTCCTACATCATCTGAGAACACTCCACACTAATTAAAATTACATATTTTTTCGTTAAAGTTATAAATAAAAAGCTCTTTTAGCATCGGTGCAGGAAAAATTTTAAAAAATGCATATATTAATAGTCTGCCTTGGAAAATCAGTTGAAGCAGCCTCTCTTTACGTCGAAATTAAAAAAATATGACCTGTCAGAATTATGCAAAAATGTCAATATTTTTTAGTGATCTTGGAGAGATCCTGGGCCCATTTCGGCTTGGAACATACATGGAAAAGACAGAATGGACTTTATATTTTTAATTATGGTGCATTTCATTGGGCGATTTAAGCACTAAATACCAATTTTTTTTATCTTTCTGAGACCCTGCAAATGGATTTAAAAATCATTTTATACGGAGAAATGTATTATAATATGAAGGGTCGAAATGTCGCAAAAATGCCAGTTTGTCTTGTGAGATTTTAGGGCCTCTGAACCGTTTTGGGCTTGAAAAGTACCGGGAAACGCGTCTATAGACCTTCCCGTGTGGATTACGGAACATATAACTTGAAGAATTGGGCATTCAGAACCATTTTTCACTATTTTTCGATGACGGTGCAAAGCTGCATAGAATGGTTTTATCCCATTAGTCAGTGTACGGGGTAAATCACAATGAATGGTCTGATTTAAAATTTGCTTAGGCTTGTTATTATTTGAGAACGGCTTATCTGATTAAATCGAGTGAGGTGGCAATCGAAAGGGAAGGAATTAAGCAATTTTCTTATTTCAAAATAATTTCGACATTTCGTTGGCATGACGACGAACAACTAGCTATTTTCGTTAATTTTTGAGTTGGACAGTTGAAAGTTGAAAGTTGATATATGGGCAGAATTCGGTCAATCATTCAAAAATATTTTTTATAAATTTTGATTCTGATGATTACCATAGCAACGATTGAGTATAAAGTTGATCATTTTTAACTCGCGAACGGCTTATCTGATTGAAACGAGTGAGGTGGCAATCGAAAGGGAATGGAGTAAGCTCCTTTATTATGTGAAAATAATTTTAATATTTCGTTGCCGTGACGACGAATAATTTGCGATTTCCGATATTTATTGAGTTGGAGAGCTGAAATTTGATATCTGGAAAGAATTCGGTCAATCATTTAAAATTATATGTGTAAATTTTGATTCGCGTGGTTTCTATAGCAACAATTAATGATAAAGTTAACAATTTCTAACTCACGCACGGCTTATCTGATTGAAACGACTGAAGTGGCAATCGAAAGGAAAGGAAGTAAGCTACTTTTTTATGTGAAAATAATTTTGATTTTCCGTTGCCGTGACGACGAATAATTTACGATTTCCGTAATGTATTGAGTTGGATAGTTGAAATTTGATGTCTGGGAATAATTCGGGCACTCATTCAAAAATATATCTGTAAAAATCGATTCCCATGGTTGGCATAGCAACGATTAAGGATAAAGTTGACGATTTCTAACTCACGCACGGCTTATCTGATTGAAACGACTGAAGTGGCAATCGAAAGGGAAGGAAGTAAGCTACTTTTTTATGTGAAAATAATTTTGATTTTCCGTTGCCGTGACGACGAATAATTTGCGATTTCCGTAATGTATTGAGTTGGATAGTTGAAATTTGATATCTGCGAATAATTCGGGCACTCATTCAAAAACATATCTGAAAAAATCGATTCCCATGGTTGGCATAGCAACGATTAAGGATAAAGTTGACAAATTTTAACTCACGCACGGCTTATCTGATTGAAACGACTGAAGTGGCAATCGAAAGGGAAGGAAGTAAGCTACTTTTTTATGTGAAAATAATTTTGATTTTCCGTTGCCGTGACGATGAATAATTTGCGATTTCCGTAATGTATTGAGTTGGATAGTTGAAATTTGATATCTGATAATAATTCGGGCACTCATTCAAAAATATATCTGTAAAAATCGAATCCCATGGTTGGCATAGCAACGATTAAGGATAAAGTTGAGAATTTCTAACTCACGCACGGCTTATCTGATTGAAACGACTGAAGTGGCAATCGAAAGGGACGGAAGTAAGCTACTTTTTTATGTGAAAATAATTTTGATTTTCCGTTGCTGTGACGACGAATAATTTGCTATTT
Source organism: Philopedon plagiatum (assembly GCA_963971165.1). Taxonomy (NCBI): domain Eukaryota; kingdom Metazoa; phylum Arthropoda; class Insecta; order Coleoptera; family Curculionidae; genus Philopedon; species Philopedon plagiatum. The sequence continues at coordinate 58,381,305 of OZ020191.1, forward strand.
CCGTAATGTATTGAGGTGGATAGTTGAAATTTGATATCTGGGAAGAATTCGGTCAATGATTCAAAAATATATCTGTAAAAATCGATTCCCATGGTTTCTATAGCAACGATTAAGGATAAAGTTGACAATTTCTAACTCACGCACGGCTTATCTGATTGAAACGACTGAAGTGACAATCGAAAGGGAAGGAAGTAAGCTAATTTTTAATTTGAAAATAATTTTGATTTTCCGCTGCCGTGACGACGAATAATTTGCTATTTCCGTAATGTATTGATTTGGATAGTTGTGTACTATGTGTCGTGTTTGTTGTGTTTGTATGTATGTATACTACAGGGTGTCCGAAAAGTCTTTGTATCGACAAATACCTTTGCTATTTGTACAAATATAAACTTAATTGTCGGATTTAAAGCAAATCGTATACATTAGCATTTCTATGTGTACGGAGGTATATGTCTGTATACAAGCTGTCCAAAAAGTCATTGTTGGAGCAAATACTCCTAGTAGTACCAGGATAAATGTAATTAAACCGGATTTCATGCAAAATCGATTATATTTGTTTTTATGTGTTGTATATACGTATACAGGGTGTTCGAAAAGTCTTGGTATGGGCAAATACTTCTACTAGCACCGAAATAAACCTAATTAATTCGGATTTTAAATAAATCGATTATATTCCTATTTAAACGTGTGGGTGTTAGTTTGAATGTATACAGGGTGTCCGAAAAGTCTTGGTATGGGATTCCTATTATTACTTAGATAAAGTTTATTAGGTCGAATTTCACGCAAATCGAATACATTTGTATTAATATGTGTTTATGTTTGTATGTATGTATACAGGGTGTCCGAAAAGTTTTTCGTTGGCAAAAATAGTTTCTACGTGTAGGCGTTTTTATGTATGTAGCGATACGGTTACGAAGGGCGGTCTATTCTCCATCATCAGTCCGAAGGAGTGTGATATCTTCCTTAATATATGGCCTAGCAACACGAAATTTTCAGGGCATGACAGTGATGATATTACCGACCTTATAGAGCCCCCTCGGGGGGCGATTAGGCGGTCTATGCACCCTAGTTATAGACCGCCTTTCAGGCTCGGTCTATATACCGAGCCCTTGGTCAGAAAAATGTGTGTGTGTATGGCCGTGTGATGTCGTCCGTTTCGACATTTTCACCTTTTCAATTTTTTTTCTCGAAAACGGTTATAGAGGCGGCAACCAAATTTTCTGGGTTAATAGAGGGATAGTGCGGCTAGCTTCGGTAAAAAATTCAGTTATACAGGGTATTCCGTTTCGGAGTTATTAAACGCCAAAGTCGAAATTTCAGCGATTTCCGATGACATCGATTACAGGTCGCAAAAGTGAATTAAATCGATTTAAATTGTTGGAGGTTGTGGAGGACCGGGGTGTTCCGAACCCTATTGAAACTGGCGGTATTCGGAAAATGGGAAGTAATTTTTTTGAATTTTTTTATGTCGAAAAATGCCCTTTGTAGACCCCAATTTGGCACCGAATAAGTCGAAACCGGAACATCGGACAGAAAAACGTATTTGAACTTAAAACTAAAGAATCTCAAATACTTTCTTTTTGCAATACATTTACCTATACCTAAAACGACTGGAAATTGGAAAAATTTGGGAAAAAGTGGAAATTACGATTTTTCATGCAAATCTTTGACGGTTGTCAATTTTTTTGGGGGTCAAAATGGATCCAAATCGAAATCCCATGAGCCTTATCGGAAAGAGCTCGCCGAAATACGTTACAAACGTATTTTTTAGTTCTTTTATTCCTAATAGGAAAGGAGCAATTGATAATTAAATTTCGATTTTTTACGATTTTTTTTCATGACATCTCTACATTTGAATCACTCTGTATCTTTTCCTATCTAATTTCTTCTAACTTTTTCAACGCTATCCGTTGGGGATATAATCAGGCTTTAAAATGAATCCCGAATGGGTGATCCAGGGCCGCATTTAGGGGGTAAAAACTCATTTTTTCTGTTTTTTTCCATCAAAATTCATATTTAAAAGGCATTATTATATATTATTTCTCTTATTTAACGATTCTTTTTTGGTTTATTTTCTTCCCTGATCATCTAAGAACACTCCTAACTAATTAAAACTCCATATTTTTTCGTTAAAGTTATAAATAAATACCTTTTTTTGCATCGCTGCAGGAAAAATTTTAAAAAGTGCATATATAAAAGCCGTGCCTTGACAAAACACATCGAAATTAAAATATGACGTGTCAAAATGTCATGAAAATAACAGTTTTTGTAGCGATATTGGAAGCTTCCTGAACCGATTTCGGCTTGAAATATACATGGCAAAGGTAAAATGGTCTTTATATTTTTAATAGCGGTACATTTCATTGGACGATTTGAGCATTAAATACCAATTTCATTAATTTTGCTGAGGTCCTGCAAAGGCATTTAAAAATCAATTTCTATACGGGGAAATTTATTCATTTAATTATAATGTATGAAATGTCACAATTTGGCTAAAATGTCAGCATTTTGATGCGAGATTGGAAGGAGTCCGGACCAACTTCGGCCTCGAATTTACCGGGCAATGCATTTAGGTACCTTATACTTTCGGTAGAAAGACATTTCATTTCATATTATACCGATTAAATACCATTTTAATCGATTTTCCTATGACGCTACAAAGCATCATTGAAGATTCTAATATTAAGCTCAGTGGCATCGAAAAAATCCCAAAATATGCATTTTATTTTCTAACCATGAGCGTGTATACTTTTGGGGCAATATATTAATTATTATTGAATAATTTTAATTTAATTTTAGGGAAATGACTTGATTCGGATCATTTTAAAGTAACCAGAACGATTCTAAAATACATTTTATACCTTCCGGCATGTGCATGATTGTATATATGTCTACAGGGTGTCCGAAAAGTCTTTGTATGCGCAAATATCTTTGTCATTAGAGCGAAGAAAAACTTAAATGAGTCTTATTTCAAGGAAATCGTAAATTTTTCATTCCTTTGTGTGGTTGTTTATATGTTGGTACACAACAGAATGTCCAAAAAGTCTTTGTATGGGGAAATATCTTTGCCAAATTTAATTTTAGGGAAATGAATTGACTCCCTTTTAAAGTAACCTGAACGATTCGAAAGTACATTTTATACCTTTCGGCATGTGGGTGATTCTGTATATGCCTACAGGGTGTCCGAAAAGTCTTTATATGCGCAAATAACTTTGTCATAGATAAAATTAATAGGGTCGGTTTTCAAGAAAATCGAAAATATTTATTTACCATGTGTCGTGTTGTGTTGTGTTTTTATGTATGTATACAGGGTGTCCGAAAAGTCTTTGAATGGGCAAATACCTTTGCCTTTCGTACAAATAGTAACTCGATGGTCGGATTTAAAGCAAATCGTAGGTATATATTTGCATTTCTATGTGTACGGATTTATATGTTTGTATACAGGGTGTTGGAAAAGTCTTAGTTTGGAATGGGCAAATACTCCTATTAGTACTTAGCATTATTAGGTCGATTTTCAAGTAAATCGAATATATTTGTATTAATATGTGTTTATGCTTGTACGTGTGTATACAGGGTGTCCGAAAAGTCTTATTATTTGCAACTCCTTTTATTAGGACCAAAATAAACTTAATTAAGGCGGATTTCAAGAAAATTGTCTATATTTGTATTACTATGTGTTTATGCTTGTGCGTGTGTATACAGGGTGTCCGAAAAGTCTTATTATTTGCAACTCCTTTTATTAGGACCAAAATAAACTTAATTAAGGCGGATTTCAAGAAAATCGTCTATATTTGTATTACTATGTGTTTATGATTGTACGTGTGTATACAGGGTGCAACTCCTTTTATTAGGACCTAAATAAACTTAATTAAGGCGGATTTCAAGAAAATCGTCTATATTTGTATTACTATGTGTTTATGCTTGTACGTGTGTATACAGGGTGTCCGAAAAGTCTTAGTATTTGCAACTCATTTTAATACGACCAAAATAAACGTAATTAAGGCGGATTTCAAGAAAATCGTCTATATTCCTATTTAAACGTGTGAGTGTTAGATTGAATGTATACAGGGTGTCCAAAAATTCTTGGAATGGGCAAATACTCCTATTAGTACTTAGCATTATTAGGTCGAATTTCAAGTAAATCGAATATATTTGTATTAATATGTGTTTATGCTTGTACGTGTGTATACAGGGTGTCCGAAAAGTCTTATTATTTGCAACTCCTTTTATTAGGACCAAAATAAACTTAATTAAGGCGGATTTCAAGAAAATTGTCTATATTTGTATTACTATGTGTTTATGCTTGTGCGTGTGTATACAGGGTGTCCGAAAAGTCTTATTATTTGCAACTCCTTTTATTAGGACCAAAATAAACTTAATTAAGGCGGATTTCAAGAAAATCGTCTATATTTGTATTACTATGTGTTTATGATTGTACGTGTGTATACAGGGTGCAACTCCTTTTATTAGGACCTAAATAAACTTAATTAAGGCGGATTTCAAGAAAATCGTCTATATTTGTATTACTATGTGTTTATGCTTGTACGTGTGTATACAGGGTGTCCGAAAAGTCTTAGTATTTGCAACTCATTTTAATACGATCAAAATAAACGTAATTAAGGCGGATTTCAAGAAAATCGTCTATATTCCTATTTAAACGTGTGAGTGTTAGATTGAATGTATACAGGGTGTCCAAAAATTCTTGGAATGGGCAAATACTCCTATTAGTACTTAGATAAACTTTATTAGGTCGAATTTCAAGCAAATCAAATATATTTGTATTAATATGTGTTTATGTTTGTATGTATGTATACAGGGTGTCCGAAAAGTATTTTTGTTGGCAAAAATAGTTTCTACGTGTAGGTGTTTGTATGTATGTAGCGATGGGGTCACGAAGGGCGGTCTATTCTCCATCATCAGTCCGAAGGAGTGTGATATCTTCCTTAATACATGGCCTAGAAACACGAAATTTTCAGGGCATGACAATGATGATATTACCGACCTTATAGAGCCCCCTCGGGGGGCGATTAGGCGGTCTATCCGTAATAGTTAGAGACCGCCTTTCAGGCTCGGTCTCTATACCCCCTGCTTGGTCAGAAAAATGTGTGTATGGACGTGCGTTTGTATGTTGTCGTCCGTTTCGACATTTTCACCTTTTCAATTTTTTTTCTCGAAAACGGTTATAGAGGCGGCAACCAAATTTTCTGGGTTAATAGAGGGATAGTGCGGCTAGCTTCCGTAAAAAATTCAGTTATACAGGGTGTTCCGTTTCGGAGTTATTAAACGTCAAAATCGAAATTTCAGCGATTTCCGTTGAAATCGATTACAGGTCGCAAAAGTGAATTAAATCGATTTAAATTTTCAGAGGTTGTAGAAGACCGGGGGGTTCCGAACCCTATTGAAACTGGCGGTATTCGGAAAATGGGAAGTAATTTTTTTGAATTTTTTTATGTTGAAAAATGCCCTTTGTAGACCCCAATTTCGCACCGAATAAGTCGAAACCGGAACATCGGACAGAAAAACGTATTTGAACTTAAAACTAAAGAATCTCAAATACTTTCTTTTTGCAATACATTTACCTATACCTAAAACGACTGGAAATTGGAAAAATTTGGGAAAAAGTGGAAATTACGAATTTTCATGCAAATTTTTGACGGTTGTCAATTTTTTTGGGGGTCAAAATGGATTCAAATCGAAATCCCATGTACCTTATCGGAAAGACCTCGCCGAACTACGTTATAAACGTATTTTTTGGTTACTTCATTCGTAATAGGAAAGGAGCAATTGATAATTAAATTTCGATTTTTGACGATTTTTTTTCATGACATCTCTACATTCGAATCACTCTGTATTTTTTCCTATCTAATTTCTTCTAACTTTTTCAACGCTATTCCTTGGGGATATAATCAGGCTTTAAAATGAATCCCGAATGGGTGATTCAGGACCGAATTTAGGGGGTAAAAACTCAATTTTTCTGTTTTTTTCCATCAAAATTCATATTTAAAAGGCATTATTATATATTATTTCTCTTATTTAACGATTCTTTTTTGGTTTATTTTCTTCCCTGATCATCTAAGAACACTCCTAACTAATTAAAACTCCATATTTTTTCGTTAAAGTTATAAATAAATACCTTTTTTTGCATCGCTGCAGGAAAAATTTTAAAAAGTGCATATATAAAAGCCGTGCCTTGACAAAACAATTGAACGGACCCTCTTTACATCGAAATTAAAATATGACCTGTCGAAATGTCATGAAAATAACAGTTTTTGTAGCGATATTGGAAGCTTCCTGAACCGATTTCGGCTTGAAATATACATGGCAAAGGTAAAATGGTCTTTATATTTTTATTTACAATACATTTCATTGGACGATTTAAGCATTAAATACGAATTTTTTAAATTTTTCTCAGACCATGCAAATGCATGTCAAAATCAGTTTCATACGGAGAAATGTATTAAAATATGAAGGGTCGAAATGTCGCAAAAATGTCAGTTTTCCTTGCGGGATTTTAGGGTTTCTGAACCGTTTTCGGTTTGACAAATACCGGGCAGCCCCTCTATAGACATTTACGTGTGGATTACGGAACATATAATTTGAAGAATTAGTCATTAAATACCAATTTTAACAATTTTTCGATGACGCGGCAATGCATCATAGACACATATTATTCCATTAGGTAGTAAGTATACGGGGTAAATCACAATGACGGGTTTGATTTAAATTTTGCTTGGATTTGTTATTAATTGATATTTTTTAACAATCCACGTCGTACGAGTTAAATTTAGTTTTTAACTTTTGTCCGGATGATTTTTAACCTCACTTATCTGTCACTCTGCCTGCTGTCTGCATTTTTTGACATTTTGTTGTTATTTTGATTGGGTTTGGGTGCTTTCTGAATATTTAATAATGAATTATATCTAAGACATTGTAAAAAATACATTTTTAGTGCCACTAATGTACTACTTTTTTCGCTTTTGTTAATTTACCAAAGAAATAAACATAAACTCGCTAGAAAAAAGCGAAAACCAAGAAGATTTTGGATGGGAAACATTTTACAAGAAATGGGACTGACTGACCAGGAAAAATTCTTTAATTATTTACGAATGTTAAGTAATACATTTCAGAATTTACTGAGAATGGATTGGGTCAAAAATAGAAAAGGTATATTGTGTATTGTGTTAGATGACACATTAAGAAACAAAAAAGGGACAATGTAAAAACAACCATATTAAAGGATAAAATGACAGGACAAAGAAAATATGCATTAGGAACAGGGGGAGGACCACCCTTACCTTCCCCAAAGCTGAATGATTATGAAAAAGAAATATTTGACATTATTCAGCTACCAGTAACTGGCATCAAATCATCTTTTGATTCGGATCAAGATCAAGATACAGGTACTCTTTCTTGCTTATAAGATATTTACAGGTACATAGTTAAAATTTGCTAGGCCTCATTGCTGTAATTTGTCCATAACTTACAATGCTTCCATTAATAATATTGTCTTTTCGGCAAATAAAAATGTCATAAAGCAGTAAGACCTATTTTTCTTAAATTAATGTTCTATTTTATTTAGAAATGTTATAAGAAAGTTGTACAGTCTAACGTTGTAATGTAAAATCAGAAAATTTATGTACCTAATTTTTTTTCAGTTAATTCACACACTGCAGATTTAGAAATCACTGTGGAAGATTTCACTAATTTTATCGTTCCTGACTTCCCTGAAATTGAAAATAGTGGCATATTGTCAGTAGAAATTCCAGAGGTGTCACCATCACTGCTAGAATGTCCAAGTTGGTCTACCTATAGCCCATCTCTTTTAAGGACATCACAGCTTGAGGTACGTGTACATAATATTGCTATTGTAATATTTTTTATCTTAAAACTAGTATGGTTTTTAATGCATTAAGTTATTTTTTTCTTTTAAACAGAGAAACAGACCTGGTAGTTCGTGTTCCCCCAAAAAATGAAAAAGATGAACCTGAGAAAGATAACCCTCTTAGATGGTCGCTTCTGGAGAGGACAGGACCTCACATTGGTACAGTAACTAGTAAAGCATGGTGTCAATTATTGGCAGACTACAAGAAGCTTGTGGCAAAAGCAAAAACTGAAAAATAAATTACTTCAATTACAAATTGAAAGAGAAAATAAATAAAACATAGATATCAGAATAATTGTGTTTTATTTCTTGCGAACCCACATTTTGCAGGAAATTAGAGCTCTAAATTTTCCTATTGTTAATAATAATCCTTATTCAAGATATTATCTTTATGATTTTGGCTGCCATGCTTATTTAAAAAGACACTTCAACACTGTCATGAAATCTGTATAATTTCAGATTCAAAAACAATAAAAATTTTCAAATAAAAGTTCACATTAGTTTTGTCAAATTCTGTGACAGTATAAGAGCTTTTTTAAAAAGCCATATTCTTTCTTAAGTGAAAGATATCAGTCCTATGTATTATAGAGATAGATTACTGTAAGAAAATTCTTTATACGAAAGGTATCCTTAGAGGTAATTGAAGTCGTGTACTTTTTTGTTTAGTTTAGGTAACCCTTATGCAAAGCTAGGTTGGACTCGCAGGCCTTGGGTGCTTATGGCTCACAAGCCCTGCCTATAGGCTATACTATGCATAAGAAATAAAAAAAACTATTATACCATAAGGGTAAGCTTTTAGATAACGGTAAAAAACACAAAATATACATTCCAGCATTTATTTAAATCAACAAACAATACAGTTACAGGTTTTCAAAATAATTTAAGTAAGGAATAATGCATGGGTGCACATCCACAATAGCTTGCTCGAGATTTTCTGGCAATAGTGACAGTGCATCTTCAGTAAAATGGACAGCTATATTATGTAAAATTGCAGCGACTACAACAATACACTGCACTTTCTCTAAAGAGAGCAGAGCATTATGCCTAAAAATAGCACAGGAAATCTTCCTCCCTCCCTCTCAAGGGATTCTCAAGAGGTGTTAAGCAGTACCTGTTGGTGGGGTCACTACTAGAATACTATTATTATTATAAATCTCCATTTTAAAATGTTTCCCTTATCCAAATATCCTTGGCAAATATACGGGAGTCATGTGTAGACCCTGGCCACCTGCTACAATATTTATAAATTGCAATTTGGCGCTACAAACTGCTTGTACATTTAAAGAAAAAGAGCCTTTTCTGTTCACCTAAAAAAATATATAATAAAATATTCATGTTTAAACTAAAACGAGAAAAATACCTGCTGATTCGACTTTAATTGTGTACAGTCTATTTATTGCTAACAATACGTTTGGCATGGATGGATTTAAATCTTGTAAAATTTTCTTTTAAGTAGGAAAGTAGGTATTAAATTCTAAATGAGATCAAAATTGTTTTGGCTGTCAACCAGCATGTTGTGACAACGTTAAGAGAATGTTCGCACATTTGTTCTATTTACTCGACTTAAATTAACATTATGTGGGGAGTTCCAGTTGACGCTTGGAACGCTCCGAGCACAGAAATTCGACATTGTATATTACTTCTTACTTTGTCATCTATACAAGACATGTTAAGAACGTCTGTCTGAGATTTGCGCTCGGAGACACCCCGAGCGTTCAACTCGAACTCCTCCATGGTGTCGCAGAGATCGAAGTTGTGATGTATTAGAGTTGTGCTTTAATTCGCGCACGGATTTGGTGTGAACCGGACATGAAACAACAAAAAGAATGCGATCAGCAGTGGCACTCTGTATGAAAAATAGCGATAGCGATCGGGCTCTCTTTGCAAATTCTTACTTTGTATCACCTTTTGGTATGTTTCGAAGAGAGCCCGATCGCTATCGTTTTTTTTTCATACAGAGTGCCACTGTAGCTGTTCAACAAAAAAGCTCTTCCGAGAAGAGAGGTTAAATTGAGTTAAAACGTGGCATTCACCAGTGTGGCCAAATTGGGCGATTTATCACAAATTGGGCTACTTTAAAGAATGTTTTGCGACAAAGTATGTCAGAAAGTCGCAAGTCGGAAATTGGGCGATTTTACCGATGTTTTAAAATCGCAATTGGGCGATGGTTCATATTTTACTGATTAGTGAATTCATTGGCCGATCTCGCTGGTTTATGCGAACAGCCCTGAAAGTTTGTTATTGTATGCAACTCTGAGACAAACGCGTGGATGTCGCAGAGATCGAAGTTGTGATGTATTAGAGTTGTTCTTTAATTCGCACACGGATTTGGTGTGAACCGGACATGAAACAACAAAAAGAATGCGACCAGCAGTGGCACTCTGTATGAAAAATAGCGATAGCGACCGGGCTGCAAATTCTTAGTTTGTATCACCTTTCGGTATGTTTCGAAGAGAGCCCGATCGCTATCGCTACTTTTCGTACAGAGTGCCACTATTTACCCGTTTGTGACATCTAGTTCGTTTTGGCGATATTTGAGAGTCGATTTGGCGACATATGAAAACTATATCCGACAACACTGGCATTGACTTCCTTTGTCTGGCTAGAAATGTCACCTAAAAGACAGTGAATTTTTTGTAGCCCTTCTTGTCTGAATTGGACCGCTGTTTGTATACAGGGTCTCCAAAAAGTCTTGGAATGGGCAAATACTCCTATTAGTACTTAGATAAACTTAATTAGGTCGTATTTCAAGCAAATCGAATATTTTTGTATTAATATGTGTTTATGTTTGTATGTATGTATACAGGGTGTCCGAAAAGTATTTTGTTGGCAAAAATAGTTTCTACGTGTAGGTGTTTGTATGTATGTAGCGATGCGGTTACGAAGGGCGGTCTATTCTCCATCATCAGTCCGAAGGAGTGTGATATCTTCCTTAATACATGCTCTGGATACACGAACTTTTCAGGGCATGACAATGATGATATTACCGACCTTATAGAGCCCCCTCGGGGGGCGATTAGGCGGTCTGTCCGTACTAGTTAGAGACCGCCTTTCAGGATCGGTCTCTATACCGAGCCCTTGGTCAGAAAAATGTGTGTATGTGTGTTGTCGTCCGTTTCGACATTTTCACCTTTTCAATTTTTTTTCTCGAAAACGGTTATAGAGGCGGCAACCAAATTTTCTGGGTTAATAGAGGGATAGTGCGGCTAGCTTCGGTAAAAAATTCAGTTATACAGGGTGTTCCGTTTCGGAGTTATTAAACGCCAAAGTCGAAATTTCAGCGATTTCCGTTGACATCGATTACAGGTCGCAAAAGTGAATTAAATCGATTTAAATTTTTGGAGGTTGTGGAGGACCGGGGTGTTCCGAACCCTATTGAAACTGGCGGTATTCGGAAAATGGGAAGTAATTTTTTTGAATTTTTTTATGTCGAAAAATGCCCTTTGTAGACCCCAATTTGGCACCGAATAAGTCGAAACCGGAACATCGGACAGAAAAACGTATTTGAACTTAAAACTAAAGAATCTCAAATACTTTCTTTTTGCAATACATTTACCTATACCTAAAACGACTGGAAATTGGAAAAATTTGGGAAAAAGTGGAAATTACGAATTTTCATGCAAATTTTTGACGGTTTTGAATTTTTTGGGGGTCAAAATGGATCCAAATCGAAATTCCATGTGCCCTATCGGAAAGAGCTCGCCGAAATACGTTGGAAACGTATTTTTTAGTTCTTTTATTTCTAATAGGAAAGGAGAAATCGATAATTAAATTTCGATTTTTTACGATTTTTTTTCATGACATCTCTACATTTGAATCACTCTGTATCTTTTCCTATCTAATTTCTTCTAACTTTTTCAACGCTATCCGTTGGGGATATAATCAGGCTTTAAAACGAATCCCGAATGGGTGATCCAGGGCCTGATTTAGGGGGTAAAAACTCATTTTTTCTGTTTTTTTCCATCAAAATTCATATTTAAAAGGCATTATTATATATTATTTCTCTTATTTAACGATTCTTTTTTGGTTTATTTTCTTCCCTGATCATCTAAGAACACTCCTAACTAATTAAAACTCCATATTTTTTCGTTAAAGTTATAAATAAATACCTTTTTTTGCATCGCTGCAGGAAAAATTTTAAAAAGTGCATATATAAAAGCCGTGCCTTGACAAAACAATTGAAATTAAAAAAACATCGAAATTAAAAAAATATGACCTGTCAAAATGTCATGAAAATAACAGTTTTTGTAGCGATATTGGAAGCTTCCTGGACCGATTTCGGCTTGAAATATACATGGCAAAGGTAAAATGGACTTTATATTTTTAATAGCGGTACATTTCATTGGACGATTTGAGCATTAAATACCAATTTCATTAATTTTGCTGAGGTCCTGCAAAGGCATTTAAAAATCAATTTCTATACGGGGAAATTTATTCATTTAATTATAATGTATGAAATGTCACAATTTGGCTAAAATGTCAGCATTTTGATGCGAGATTGGAAGGAGTCCGGACCAACTTCGGCCTCGAATTTACCGGGCAATGCATTTGGGGACCTTATACTTTCGGTAGAAAGACATTTCATTTCATATTATACCGATTAAATACCATTTTAATCGATTTTCCTATGACGCTACAAAGCATCATTGAAGATTCTAATATGAAGCTCAGTGGCATCGAAAAAATCCCAAAATATGCATTTTATTTTCTATCCATGAGCGTGTATACTTTTGGGGCAATATATTAATTATTATTGAATAATTTTAATTTAATTTTAGGGAAATGACTTGATTCGGATCGTTTTAAAGTAACCAGAACGATTCTAAAATACATTTTATACCTTCCGGCATGTGCATGATTGTATATATGTCTACAGGGTGTCCGAAAAGTCTTTGTATGCGCAAATATCTTTGTCATTAGAGCGAAGAAAAACTTAAATGAGTCTTATTTCAAGGAAATCGTAAATTTTTCATTCCTTTGTGTGGTTGTTTATATGTTGGTACACAACAGAATGTCCAAAAAGTCTTTGTATGGGGAAATATCTTTGCCAAATTTAATTTTAGGGAAATGAATTGACTCCCTTTTAAAGTAACCTGAACGATTCGAAAGTACATTTTATACCTTTCGGCATGTGGGTGATTCTGTATATGCCTACAGGGTGTCCGAAAAGTCTTTATATGCGCAAATAACTTTGTCATAGATAAAATTAATAGGGTCGGTTTTCAAGAAAATCGAAAATATTTATTTACCATGTGTCGTGTTGTGTTGTGTTTTTATGTATGTATACAGGGTGTCCGAAAAGTCTTTGAATGGGCAAATACCTTTGCCTTTCGTACAAATAGTAACTCGATGGTCGGATTTAAAGCAAATCGTAGGTATATATTTGCATTTCTATGTGTACGGATTTATATGTTTGTATACAGGGTGTTGGAAAAGTCTTAGTTTGGAATGGGCAAATACTCCTATTAGTACTTAGCATTATTAGGTCGATTTTCAAGTAAATCGAATATATTTGTATTAATATGTGTTTATGCTTGTACGTGTGTATACAGGGTGTCCGAAAAGTCTTATTATTTGCAACTCCTTTTATTAGGACCAAAATAAACTTAATTAAGGCGGATTTCAAGAAAATTGTCTATATTTGTATTACTATGTGTTTATGCTTGTGCGTGTGTATACAGGGTGTCCGAAAAGTCTTATTATTTGCAACTCCTTTTATTAGGACCAAAATAAACTTAATTAAGGCGGATTTCAAGAAAATCGTCTATATTTGTATTACTATGTGTTTATGATTGTACGTGTGTATACAGGGTGCAACTCCTTTTATTAGGACCTAAATAAACTTAATTAAGGCGGATTTCAAGAAAATCGTCTATATTTGTATTACTATGTGTTTATGCTTGTACGTGTGTATACAGGGTGTCCGAAAAATCTTAGTATTTGCAACTCATTTTAATACGACCAAAATAAACGTAATTAAGGCGGATTTCAAGAAAATCGTCTATATTCCTATTTAAACGTGTGAGTGTTAGATTGAATGTATACAGGGTGTCCAAAAATTCTTGGAATGGGCAAATACTCCTATTAGTACTTAGATAAACTTTATTAGGTCGAATTTCAAGCAAATCAAATATATTTGTATTAATATGTGTTTATGTTTGTATGTATGTATACAGGGTGTCCGAAAAGAATTTTTGTTGGCAAAAATAGTTTCTACGTGTAGGTGTTTGTATGTATGTAGCGATGGGGTCACGAAGGGCGGTCTATTCTCCATCATCAGTCCGAAGGAGTGTGATATCTTCCTTAATACATGGCATAGAAACACGAAATTTTCAGGGCATGACAATGATGATATTACCGACCTTATAGAGCCCCCTCGGGGGGCGATTAGGCGGTCTACCCGTACTAGTAATACATTTCTCCGTATAAACTGATTTTTAAATCTATTTGCAGGGTCTCAGAAAGATAAAAAAATTGGTATTTAGTGCTTAAATCACCCAATGAAATGCACCATAATTAAAAATATAAAGTCCATTCTGTCTTTTTCATGTATATTCCAAGCCGAAATGGGCCCAGGATCTCTCCAAAATCACTAAAAATACTGACATTTTTGCATAATTCTGACAGGTCATATTTTTTAATTTCGACGTAAAGATAGGCTGCTTCAACTGATTTTCCAAGGCAGACTATTAATATATGCATTTTTTAAAATTTTTCCTGCAGCGAAGCAAAAAAATCTTTTTATTTATAACTTTAACGAAAAAATATGTAATTTTAATTAGTGTGGAGTATTCTCAGATGATGGGGGAAGGAAATAATCCAAAAAAGAACTGTTAAATAACAGAAATAATATATAATAATGCCATTTAAAGATGAATTTTGGTTGAAAAAAATAGAAAAAATGAGTTTTTACCTCCTAGATCGGGTCCTGGATCACCCGTTCGGGATTTATTTTAAAGCCTGATTATATCCCCAAGGGATAGCGATGAAAAAGTTGAAAGAAATTAGATAGGAAAAGATACAGAGTGATTCAAATGTAGAGATGTCATGAAAAAAAATCGTAAAAAATCTAAGTTTAATTATCGATTGCTCCTTTCCTATTAAGAATGAAGGGACCAAAAAATACGTTTATAACGTAGTTCGGCGAGGTCTTTCCGATAAGGTACATGGGATTTCGATTTGAATCCATTTTCACCCCGAAAAAAATTAAAAACCGTCAAAAATTTGCATGAAAATTCGTAATTTCCAGTTTTTCCCAAATTTTTCCAATTTCCAGTGGTTTTAGGTATAGGTAAATGTATTGCAAAAAGAAAGTATTTGAGTTTCTTTAGTTTTATGTTCAAATACGTTTTTCTGTCCGATGTTCCGGCGACCGACTTATTAAGCGCCAAAGAGGAGTCTGCAAACGGCATTTTTCGACAAAAAAAAATTCAAAAGAATTACTTCCCATTTTCCGAATACCGCCAGTTTCAATAGGGTTCTGAAGCTCCCGGTCCTCTACAACCTCCGAAAATTTAAATATTTATCGATTTCGTGGAAATTTCGACTTTGGCGTTTAATAACTCCAAAACGGAACACCCTGTGTAACTGAATTTTTTACTGAAGCTAGTCACACTATCACTCTATTAACCCAGAAAATTTGAACGTCCCACCTGCAACCATCTCGGAGAAAAAAAATTGAGATTGTTGAAAAACACGATTAACCAACCGGCGAACATTTTTCTGACCAAGCAGGGGGTATATAGACCGCTTTCTCGGTCTATAAAAAATATGACCTGTCAGAATTATGCAAAAATGTCAGTATTTTTTAGTGATTTTGGAGAGATCCTGGGCCCATTTCGGCTTGGAATATACATGGAAAAGACAGAATGGACTTTATATTTTTAATTATGGTGCATTTCATTGGGCGATTTAAGCACTAAATACCAATTTTTTTATCTTTCTGAGACCCTGCAAAAGGGTTTAAAAATCAGTTTATACGGAGAAATGTATTATAATATGAAGGGTCTAAATGTCGCCTAAATGCCTGTTTTTCTTGCGAGAATTTTAGGGTTTCTGGACCGTTTTGGGCTTGAAAAGTACCGGGCAACGCGTCTATAGACCTTCCCGTGTGGATTACGGAACATATAACTTGAAGAATTGGGCATTCAGAACCATTTTTAACTGTTTTTCGATGACGGTGCAAAGCTGCATAGAATGGTTTTATTCCATTAGTTAGTGTACGGGGTAAATCACAATGACTGGTCTGATTTAAAATTTGCTTAGGTTTGTTATTATTTGAGAACGGCTTATCTGATTAAATCGAGTGAGGTGGCAATCGAAAGGGAAGGAATTAAGCAATTTTCTTATTTCAAAATAATTTCGACATTTCGTTGGCATGACGACGAACAACTAGCTATTTACGTTAATGTTTGAGTTGGACAGTTGAAAGTTGATATATGGGAAGAATTCGGTCAATCATTCAAAAATATTTTTTATAAATTTTGATTCTGATGATTACCATAGCAACGATTGAGTATAAAGTTGATCATTTTTAACTCGCGAACGGCTTATCTGATTGAAACGAGTGAGGTGGCAATCGAAAGGGAATGGAGTAAGCTCCTTTTTTATGTGAAAATAATTTTAATATTTCGTTGCCGTGACGACGAATAATTTGCGATTTCCGATATTAATTGAGTTGGAGAGCTGAAATTTGATATCTGGAAAGAATTCGGTCAATCATTTAAAATTATATGTGTAAATTTTGATTCGCGTGGTTTCTATAGCAACAATTAATGATACAGTTAACAATTTCTAACTCACGCACGGCTTATCTGATTGAAACGACTGAAGTGGCAATCGAAAGGGAAGGAAGTAAGCTACTTTTTTATGTGAAAATAATTTTAATTTTCCGTTGCCGTGACGACGAATAATTTGCTATTTCCGTAATGTATTGAGGTGGATAGTTGAAATTTGATGTCTGGTAATAATTCGGGCACTCATTCAAAAACATATCTGTAAAAATCTATTCCCATGGTTGGCATAGCAACGATTAAGGATAAAGTTGACAATTTTTAACTCACGCACGGCTTATCTGATTGAAACGACTGAAGTGGCAGTCGAAAGGGAAGGAAGTAAGCTACTTTTTTATGTGAAAATAATTTTGATTTTCCGTTGCCGTGACGACGAATAATTTGCGATTTCCGTAAAGTATTGAGTTGGATGGTTGAAATTTGTTATCTGGGAAGAATTCGGTCAATCATTCAAAAATATATCCATAAAAATCGATTCCCATGGTTTCTATAGCAACGATTAAGGATAAAGTTGACAATTTCTAACTCACGCACGGTTTATCTGATTGAAACGACTGAAGTGGCAATCGAAAGGGAAGGAAGTGAGCTACTTTTTTATGTGAAAATAATTTTGGTTTTCCGTTGCCGTGACGACGAATAATTTGCGATTTCCTTAATGTATTGAGTTGGATAGTTGAAATTTGATATCTGATAATAATTCGGGCACTCATTCAAAAATATATCTGTAAAAATCGATTCCCATGGTTGGCATAGCAACGATTAAGGATAAAGTTGACAATTTTTAACTTACGCACGGCTTATCTGATTGAAACGACTGAAGTGACAATCGAAAGGGAAGGAAGTAAGCTACTTTTTTATGTGAAAATAATTTTGATTTTCCGTTGCCGTGACGACGAATAATTTGCGATTTACGTAAAGTATTGAGTTGGATAGTTGAAATTTGTTATCTGGGAAGAATTCGGTCAATCACTCAAAAATATGTCTGTAAAAATCGATTCCCATGGTTTCTATAGCAACGATTAAGGATAAAATTGACAATTTCTAACTCACGTACGGCTTATCTGATTGAAACGACTGAAGTGGCAATCGAAAGGGACGGAAGTAAGCTACTTTTATATGTGAAAATAATTTTGATTTTCCGTTGCCGTGACGACGAATAATTTGCTATTTCCGTAACGTATTGAGTTGGATAGTTGAAATTTGATATCTGGGAAGAATTCGGTCAATCATTCAAAAATATATCTGTAAAAATCGATTCTCATGGTTTCTATAGCAACGATTAAGGATAAAGTTGACAATTTCTAACTCACGCACGGCTTATCTGATTGAAACCACTGAAGTGGCAATCGAAAGGGAAGGAAGTAAGCTACCTTTTTATGTGAAAATAATTTAGATTTTTCGTTGCCGTGACGACTAACAATTTGCTATTTCCGTAATGTATTGAGTTCGATTGCTGATATTTGATATCTGGGAAGAATTCTATCAACAATCATTCAAAAATTATATGTGTAAATTTTGATTCGCATGGTTTCTATAGCAACGACTAAGGATAACGTTGACAATGTTTAACTCACGCACGGCTTATCTGATTGAAACAAGTGAGGTGGCTATCGAAAGGCAAGGAAGTAAGCTACTTTTTTATGTGAAAATAATTTTGAAATTCCGTTGCCTTGTCTTCCTGTAAATTTTTTGTAATTTTCTTATATCATTATTTGTTCGAAAATGCATCGTTTTAGTTATTCCGTAGAGTGTATCTTCATTGCTGTTTTTGATTGCTGACTGTTTTCGGTATTTAAATATCTTCACACATTTTGATTCTAACCCATAGGTACTTCTTTATTACTCTTCCATGAATAATTTTTAGAAACACGTGCTTCTCTTTCCTCTGCAATTTTTGGTAACTTTCCGATAACTGTTCCTTTATTGGCTCGTCAAAAAGTAGCTCTTTTTTAACCTCTTTAACTTTATTCTGATCAATCACTGCCTCATTTACGAATTCTTCCACCCGTGTGTTTGGGGTTTATGATGTGGATGAATGAGCAGCTGTATTTTCATTTGATTTTTCTATATATATATTATGTCCCATACGAAATCGCGGAAATTTCGAATTTAACGTTTAATAACTCCGAAACGCGACACCCTGTATAACTGAATTTTTTATCGAAGCTAGAAGCACTAACCCTCTATTAACCCAGAAAATTTTATCGTTCCCGCAGTAACAGTTTTCGAGAAAAAAAATTGAAAATATGAAAAGTCGAAACGGACAACATACGGACCAAGGTCAAATCACGGGGGGGTGCCATTTTATGGTTCCCTATGTCTAAGTGACAGCACTTAAACAAAAAAATGGCGAAACATTGGTAAAATTAACTATATTTTTAATTTTTCAATTTTTCACAAAATCCGGCCAAAAATCGAAAAAAATTTGACACTGCTTTATGTTTTTATTTTTATCTCAGTTATTTGAAGTTTCTAGTTAAAAATGTATGTAATTACTCAGATAGAGTATAAAATTGTCTAACTTTTTTATAATAGACAATTTTTCGATAGGACGTATACTTTTGGAAATATAGGGATCTAAACTTGGAAATTTTCATAAGCAGTTTTTTTTAAATATTTCCGGAATTATGACGTTTGAAGGAAAATCAATAAGAGAAAATTATAGACCTTACTTAACTGCAACTTTTAGGTAATGAACATCGTTTTCATAAAACGAACCAGTCGCGAGATATGAGCGATTAAATGGCAGAATTGGAAATTTCATGGGTACCCCTGTGAAAATTTTCAAAAAAATTAATTTTTTTTGAAATTCAAAAATACTGATATTTTATGGTTCCTTATGTCAACGTGACAGGTATACAGGAAAAAATCAAAAAATAACTATTAAATATGAGGGAATAATATGGAATATCGCCGTTTAAAGATGGGTTTTGATGGAAAATATAGAAAATATGAGTTTTTACCCCCTAAATCTGGTCCTGGATCACCCATTCGGGAGTCTTTTTAAAGCCTGAGTATATCCCCACGGGATAGCGTTGAAAAAGCCTGAAAAAGTTCGATAGGAAGGAGACACATTGATTCGAATGTAGAGATGTCCTGGAAAATAGCTTTAAAAATCGAAATTTAATCGTCGATTCCTTCGTTTCTATAAAAAATGAAGAAACCAAAAAATATGAAAATTACGTATTTCTGGGAGCTCTTTCTGACCAGGTATATGGGATTTTGATTTGGATCCGTTTTGACTACGAAAAAAATTAAAAACCGTCACAAATTTTCATCAAAAAATGCAATTTTCGGTTTTTCATACATTTTTCCACTTTCCGGCCGTTTTAGGTATAGGTAAATGTATTGCAAAAAGAAAGTATTTCAGATTCTAAAGTTTGACGTGTCAAACCGTTTTTCTGTACGACGTTTCGTTCTCGAGTTATTAGGTACCAAAAATGGGTCTGCATATGGCATTTTTCGACATAAAAAAATTCAAAAGTGTAACTTCCCATTTTCCGAATATCGCCAATTTCAATAGGGTTCGGAAGCCCCCAGTCCTCTACGACCTCCGGAAATTTAAATCGATTTGATTAAGTTTTGCGACCTCGTGTACCATACGAAATCGCGGAAATTTCGAATTTAACGTTTAATAACTCCGAAACGCGACACCCCGCATAACCGAATTTTTTATCGAAGCTAGAAGCACTATCCCTCTATTAACCCAGAAAATTTTATCGTTCCCGCAGTAACAGTTTTCGAGAAAAAAAATTGAAAATGTAAAAAGTCGAAACGGACAAAAATAGTTTCTACGTGTGGTGTTTGTATGTGTGTAGCGACACGGTTACGAAGGGCGGTCTATTCTCCATCATCAGTCCGAAGGAGTGTGATATCTTCCTTACTATATGGCCTAGCAACACGAAATTTTCAGGGCATGACAATGATGATATTACCGACCTTATAGAGCCCCCTCGGGGGGGCGATTAGGCGGTCTATGCACCCTAGTTAGAGACCGCCTTTCAGGCTCGGTCTCTATACCCCCGGCTTGGTCAGAAAAATGTGTGTATGTATGTGCGGACGTGCGTGCGTATGTTGTCGTCCGTTTCGACATTTTCACCTTTTCAATTTTTTTTCTCGAAAACGGTTAGAGGGAGGGCAACCAAATTTTCTGGGTTAATAGAGGGATAGTGCGGCTAGCTTCGGTAAAAAATATACAGGGTGTTCCGTTTCGGAGATATAAAACGTCAAAGTCGAAATTTCAGCGATTTCCGTTGCAATCGATTACAGGTCGCAAAACTTAACTAAATCGATTTAAATTTTCAGAGGTTGTAGAAGACCGGGGTGTTCCGAACCCTATTGAAATTGGCGATATTCGGAAAATGGGAAGTAATTTTTTTGAATTTTTTTATGTCGAAAAATGCCCTTTGTAGACCCCACTTTGGCACTGAATAAGTCGAAACCGAAACTTCGGACAGAAAAACGTATTTGAACATAAAACTAAAGAATCTCAATTACTTTCTTTTTCTAATACATTTACCTATACCTAAAACGACTGGAAATTGGAAAAATTTGGGAAAATCTGGAAATTACGAATTTTCATGCAAATTTTTGACGGTTTTGAATTTTTTGGGGGGTCAAAATGGATCCAAATCGAAATTCCATGTGCCCTATCGGAAAGAGCTCGCCGAAATACGTTAGAACCGTATTTTTTAGTTCTTTTATTTCTAATAGGAAAGGAGAAATCGATAATTAAATTTCGATTTTTTACGATTTCTTTTCATGACATCTCTACATTTGAATCACTCTGTATCTTTTCCTATCTAATTTCTTCTAACTTTTTCAACGCTATCCGTTGGGGATATAATCAGGCTTTAAAATGAATCCCGAATGGGTGATCCAGGGCCTGATTTAGGGGGTAAAAACTCATTTTTTCTGTTTTTTCCATCAAAATTCATATTTAAAAGGCATTATTATATATTATTTCTCTTATTTAACGATTCTTTTTTGGTTTATTTTCTTCCCTGATCATCTAAGAACACTCCTAACTAATTAAAACTCCATATTTTTTCGTTAAAGTTATAAATAAATACCTTTTTTTGCATCGCTGCAGGAAAAATTTTAAAAAGTGCATATATAAAAGCCGTGCCTTGACAAAACAATTGAACGGACCCTCTTTACATCGAATTAAAAAATATGACCTGTCAAAATGTCATGAAAATAACAGTTTTTGTAGCGATATTGGAAGCTTCCTGAACCGATTTCGGCTTGAAATATACATGGCAAAGGTAAAATGGTCTTTATATTTTTAATAGCGGTACATTTCATTGGACGATTTGAGCATTAAATACCAATTTCATTAATTTTGCTGAGGTCCTGCAAAGGCATTTAAAAATCAATTTCTATACGGGGAAATTTATTCATTTAATTATAATGTATGAAATGTCACAATTTGGCTAAAATGTCAGCATTTTGATGCGAGATTGGAAGGAGTCCGGACCAACTTCGGCCTCGAATTTACCGGGCAATGCATTTAGGGACCTTATACTTTCGGTAGAAAGACATTTCATTTCATATTATACCGATTAAATACCATTTTAATCGATTTTCCTATGACGCTACAAAGCATCATTGAAGATTCTAATATGAAGCTCAGTGGCATCGAAAAAATCCCAAAATATGCATTTTATTTTCTAACCATGAGCGTGTATACTTTTGGGGCAATATATTAATTATTATTGAATAATTTTAATTTAATTTTAGGGAAATGACTTGATTCGGATCGTTTTAAAGTAACCAGAACGATTCTAAAATACATTTTATACCTTCCGGCATGTGCATGATTGTATATATGTCTACAGGGTGTCCGAAAAGTCTTTGTATGCGCAAATATCTTTGTCATTAGAGCGAAGAAAAACTTAAATGAGTCTTATTTCAAGGAAATCGTAAATTTTTCATTCCTTTGTGTGGTTGTTTATATGTTGGTACACAACAGAATGTCCAAAAAGTCTTTGTATGGGGAAATATCTTTGCCAAATTTAATTTTAGGGAAATGAATTGACTCCCTTTTAAAGTAACCTGAACGATTCGAAAGTACATTTTATACCTTTCGGCATGTGGGTGATTCTGTATATGCCTACAGGGTGTCCGAAAAGTCTTTATATGCGCAAATAACTTTGTCATAAGTACGAAGATAAAATTAATAGGGTCGGTTTTCAAGAAAATCGAAAATATTTAAATTACCATGTGTCGTGTTGTGTTGTGTTTTTATGTATGTATACAGGGTGTCCGAAAAGTCTTTGAATGGGCAAATACCTTTGCCTTTCGTACAAATAGTAACTCGATGGTCGGATTTAAAGCAAATCGTAGGTATATATTTGCATTTCTATGTGTACGGATTTATATGTTTGTATACAGGGTGTTGGAAAAGTCTTAGTTTGGTAAATACTCCTATTAGTACTTAGATAAACATTATTAGGTCGAATTTCAAGTAAATCGAATATATTTGTATTAATATGTGTTTATGCTTGTACGTGTGTATACAGGGTGTCCGAAAAGTCTTATTATTTGCAACTCCTTTTATTAGGACCAAAATAAACTTAATTAAGGCGGATTTCAAGAAAATTGTCTATATTTGTATTACTATGTGTTTATGCTTGTGCGTGTGTATACAGGGTGTCCGAAAAGTCTTATTATTTGCAACTCCTTTTATTAGGACCAAAATAAACTTAATTAAGGCGGATTTCAAGAAAATCGTCTATATTTGTATTACTATGTGTTTATGATTGTACGTGTGTATACAGGGTGCAACTCCTTTTATTAGGACCTAAATAAACTTAATTAAGGCGGATTTCAAGAAAATCGTCTATATTTGTATTACTATGTGTTTATGCTTGTACGTGTGTATACGGGGTGTCCGAAAAGTCTTAGTATTTGCAACTCATTTTAATACGACCAAAATAAACCTAATTAAGGCGGATTTCAAGAAAATCGTCTATATTCCTATTTAAACGTGTGAGTGTTAGATTGAATGTATACAGGGTGTCCAAAAATTCTTGGAATGGGCAAATACTCCTATTAGTACTTAGATAAACTTTATTAGGTCGAATTTCAAGCAAATCAAATATATTTGTATTAATATGTGTTTATGTTTGTATGTATGTATACAGGGTGTCCGAAAAGTATTTTTGTTGGCAAAAATAGTTTCTACGTGTAGGTGTTTGTATGTATGTAGCGATGGGGTCACGAAGGGCGGTCTATTCTCCATCATCAGTCCGAAGGAGTGTGATATCTTCCTTAATACTTGGCCTAGAAACACGAAATTTTCAGAGCATGACAATGATGATATTACCGACCTTATAGAGCCCCCTGGGGGGGCGATTAGGCGGTCTATCCGTACTATTATAGACCGCCTTTCACGCTCGGTCTATATACCGAGCCCTTGGTCAGAAAAATGTGTGTGTGTATGTATGTTGTCGTCCGTTTCGACATTTTCAGTTTTCAATTTTTTTTCTCGAAAACGGTTATAGAGGCGGCAACCAAACTTTCTGGGTTAATAGAGGGATAGTGCGGCTAGCTTCGGTAAAAAATTCAGTTATACAGGGTGTTCCGTTTCGGAGTTATTAAACGTCAAAGTCGAAATTTCAGCGATTTCCGTGGAAATCGATTACAGGTCGCAAAAGTGAATTAAATCGATTTAAATTTTCAGAGGTTGTAGAAGACCGGGGGGTTCCGAACCCTATTGAAACTGGCGGTATTCGGAAAATGGGAAGTAATTTTTTTGAATTTTTTTATGTCGAAAAATGCCCTTTGTAGACCCCAATTTGGCACCGAATAAGTCGAAACCGGAACATCGGACAGAAAAACGTATTTGAACATAAAACTAAAGAATCTCAAATACTTTCTTTTTGCAATACATTTACCTATACCTAAAACTACTGGAAATTGGAAAAATTTGGGAAAAACTGGAAATTACGAACTTTCATGCAAATCTTTGACGGTTTTGAATTTTTTGGGGGGTCAAAATGGATCCAAATCGAAATCCCATGAGCCTTATCGGAAAGAGCTCGCCGAAATACGTTACAAACGTATTTTTTAGTTCTTTTATTCCTAATAGGAAAGGAGCAATTGATAATTAAATTTCGATTTTTTACGATTTTTTTTCATGACATCTCTACATTTGAATCACTCTGTATCTTTTCCTATCTAATTTCTTCCAACTTTTTCAACGCTATCCCTTGGGGATATAATCAGGCTTTAAAACAAATCCCGAATGGGTGATCCAGGGCCGCATTTAGGGGGTAAAAACTCCTTTTTTCGGTTTTTTTCAACCAAAATTCATCTTTAAAAGGCATTATTATATATTATTTCTCTTATTTAACGATTCTTTTTTGGTTTATTTTCTTCCCTGATCATCTAAGAACACTCCTAACTAATTAAAACTCCATATTTTTTCGTTAAAGTTATAAATAAATACCTTTTTTGCATCGCTGCAGGAAAAATTTTAAAAAGTACATATATAAAAGCCGTGCCTTGAAAAAAAAAATGAAACTGACCCTCTTTACATCGAAATTAAAATATGACCTGTCAAAATGTCATGAAAATAACAGTTTTCGTAGCGATATTGGAAGCTTCCTGGACCGATTTCGGCTTGAAATATACATGGCAAAGGTAAAACGGACATTATATTTTTAGTTAAAATACGTTTCATTGGACGATTTAAGCATTAAATACGAATTTTTTTAATTTTTCTCAGACCATGCAAATGCATGTCAAAATCAGTTTCATACGGAGAAATGTATTAAAATATGAAGGGTCGAAATGTCGCAAAAAGTCAGTTTTCCTTGCGAGATTTTAGGGTTTCTGAACCGTTTTCGACTTGAAAAATACCGGGCAACGCCTCTCTATAGACCTTCCCGTGTGGATTTCGGAACATATAATTTGAAGAATTAGTCATTAAATACCAATTTTAACAATTTTTCGATGACGCGGCGAAGCATCATAGAAAGGCCATTCCATGAGGTAGTATACGGGGTAAATCTCAATGACGGGTCAGATTTAAATTTTGCTTAGATTTGTTATTAATTGAGAACGGATTATTCGATTGAAAAGAGTGATGTCTCAATCGAAAGGGGAGGAAGTAAGCTATTTTATTTGAAAATAATTTCGACATTTCGTTGGCATGACGACGAAAAATTTGCTATTTCCGATATTTATTGAGTTAGACAGCTGAAATTTGATATATGGGAAGAATTCGGTCAATCATTCAAAATTATATGTGTAAATTTTGATTCGCATGGTCTCTATAGCAACGATTAAGGATAAAGTTGACAATTTCTAACTCACGTACGGCTGATCTGATTGAAACGAGTGAGGTGGCAATCGAAAGGGAACGAAGTAAGCTACTTTTTTATGTGAAAATAATTTTGACATTTCGTTGCCATGACGACGAACAGTTTGCTATTTCCATTATTTATTGAGTTTTAGAGTTGAAATTTGATATCTGGGTAGAATTCGGTCAATCATTCAAAAATATTTTTATAAATTTTGATTCCGATGATTACCATAGCAACGATTGAGCATAAAGTTGATCATTTTTAACTCGCGAACGGCTTATCGGATTGAAACCAGTAAAGTGACGATCGAAATGTTAGAAAGTACACTACTTTTTTATGTGAAATTAATTTTGACATTTCGTTGCCGGGACGATGAACAATTTGCTATTTTCGTTATTTATTGAGTTGGAAAGTTGAAAACTGATATCTCGGAAGAATTCGGTCACTCATTCAAAAATATATCTGGAAAAATCGATTCCCATGGTTGGCATAGCAACGATTAAGGATAAAGTTGACAATTTATAACTCGCGGACGCCTTCTGCGATTGGAACGAGCGAGGTGGCTATCGAAAGGGATGGAAGTAAACTACTTTTTTATTTGAAAATAATTTCGATTTTTGGTAGTCATGACGACGATCAATTTGATTTCTCCGTTATTTATTGAGTTGCAGAGTAGAAATTTCGCGTCTAAGTAGAATTCGGTCAATCATGGAAAAATATTTTCGCAATTTTCAATTTTGATGATTGCCATAGCAACGATTAGGGGTAAAGTTAACAACTTACAACTCGCGAACGGCTTTTTAGATTGAAAGAAGCGACGTTCATAATATGTATGCACAATTTTTTTCCATAGAGACATCAGTGGCGTGCCCGAAGGGCTCGCCACCAATCTTCATCCAGCTCGACCATTTCAGGAAGATGATGTTATCTAATGTATGGTTCAAAGCCGATCGAAAGATGACAAGTTTAATTTAGTAGGGTTTCAGCGAAATCGTACATATTGTATTTATATGTAATATGTGTTTGTATGTATATAGCGATACGGTTACGAAGGGCGGTCTATTCTGCATCATCAGTCCGTAGGAGTGTGATATCTTCCTTAATACATGGCCTAGAAACACGAAATTTTCAGGGCATGACAATGATGATATTACCGACCTTATAGAGCCCCCTCGGGGGGCGATTAGGCGGTCTACGCAATCTAGTTGTAGAGCGCCAACAGCGCTCTATATACCGACCCGTCACTCAGGAAAATGTATGTTGGTTGACAAATCGTGTTTTTCGGCAATCTCAAATTTTTGTCTCCGAGACGGTTACAGGTGAAACGTTCAAATTTTCTGGGTTAATAGAGGGATAGTGCGTCTAGCTTCGGTAAAAAATTCAGTTGCACAGGGTGTTCCGTTTCGGAGTTATTAAACGTCAAAGTCGAAATTTCCGCGAATTCGTATGAAATCGATTACAGGTCGCAAAACTTAATTAAATCGATTTAAATTTTCAGAGGTTGTAGAGGACCGGGAGCTTCAGAACCCTATTGAAACTGGCGGTATTCGGGAAATGGGAAGTAATTTTTTTGAATTTTTTTAGGTCGAAAAATGCTGTTTGCAGACCCCTCTTTGGCACCAAATAACTCGGTCGCCGGAACCTCGGACAGAAAAACGTATTTGAACATAAAACTAAAGAATCTCAAATACTTTCTTTTTGCAATACATTTACCTATACCTAAAACGACTGGAAATTGGAAAAATTTGGGAAAAAGTGGAAATTACAAATTTTCATGCAAATTTTTGACGGTTTTGAATTTCTTGGGGGGTCAAAATGGATTCAAATCGAAATCCCATGTACCTTATCGGAAAGACCTCGCCGAACTACGTTATAATCGAATTTTTTGGTTCCTTCATTCTTAATAGGAAAGGAGCAATCGATAATTAAATTTAGATTTTTTACGATTTTTTTTCATGACATCTCTACATTCGAAACACTCTGTATCTTTTCCTATCTAATTTCTTCCAACTTTTCCAACGCCATCCCTTGGGGATATAA
This sequence comes from Philopedon plagiatum, assembly GCA_963971165.1. NCBI lineage: Eukaryota > Metazoa > Arthropoda > Insecta > Coleoptera > Curculionidae > Philopedon > Philopedon plagiatum. The sequence goes on from OZ020191.1 coordinate 58,409,333, forward strand.
TCAGGCATTAAAATAAATCCCGAACGGGTGATCCAGGACCCGATCTAGGAGGTAAAAACTCATTTTTTCTATTTTTTTCAACCAAAATTCATCTTTAAATGGCATTATTATGTATTATTTCTCTTATTTAACAGCTCTTTTTTGGATTATTTCCTTCCCCCATCATCTGAGAATACTCCACACTAATTAAAATTACATATTTTTTCGTTAAAGTTATAAATAAAAAGCTCTTTAAGCATCGGTGCAGGAAAAATTTAAAAAAATGCGTATATTAATAGTCTGCCTTGGAAAATCAGTTGAAGCAGCCTATCTTTACGTCGAAATTAAAAAATATGACCTGTCAGAATTATGCAAAAATGTCAATACTTTTAGTGATTTTGGAGAGATCCTGGGGCCCATTTCGGCTTGGAATATACATGGAAAAGACAGAATGGACTTTATATTTTTAATTATGGTGCATTTCATTGGACGATTTAAGCACGAAATACCAATTTTTTTTATCTTTCTGAGACCCTGCAAATGGATTTAAAAATCAGTTTATACGGAGAAATGTATTATAATATGCAGGGTCTAAATGTCGCCAAAATGCCAGTTTTTCTTGCGAGAATTTTAGGGTTTCTGGACCGTTTTGGGCTTGAAAGTACCGGGCAACGCCTCTATAGACCTTCCCGTGTGAATTCCGGAACATATAACTTGAAAAATTGGGCATTCAGTACCATTTTTAACAATATATAGGTGACGCTGCAAGGCATCATAGAATGGTTTTATCCCATTAGTTAGTGTACGGGGTAAATCACAATGAATGGTCTGATTTAAAATTTGCTTAGGTTTGTTATTATTTGAGAACGGCTTATCTGATTAAATCGAGTGAGGTGGCAATCGAAAGGGAAGGAATTAAGCAATTTCCTCATTTCAAAATAATTTCGACATTTCGTTGGCATGACGACGAACAACTAGCTATTTTCGTTAATTTTTGAGTTGGACAGTTGAAAGTTGATATATGGGCAGAATTCGGTCAATCATTCAAAAATATTTTTTATAAATTTTGATTCTGATGATTACCATAGCAACGATTGAGTATAAAGTTGATCATTTTTAACTCGCGAACGGCTTATCTGATTGAAACGAGTGAGGTGGCAATCGAAAGGGAATGGAGTAAGCTCCTTTTTTATGTGAAAATAATTTTAATATTTCGTTGCCGTGACGACGAATAATTTGCGATTTCCGATATTTATTGAGTTCGAGAGCTGAAATTTGATATCTGGAAAGAATTCGGTCAATCATTTAAAATTATATGTGTAAATTTTGATTCGCGTGGTTTCTATAGCAACAATTAATGATAAAGTTAACAATTTCTAACTCGCGCGCGGCTTATCTGATTGAAACGACTGAAGTGGCAATCGAAAGGGAAGGAAGTAAGCTACTTTTTTATGTGAAATAATTTTGATTTTCCGTTGCCGTGACGACGAATAATTTGCTATTTCCGTAATGTATTGAGTTGGATAGTTGAAATTTGATGTCTGGGAATAATTCGGGCACTCATTCAAAAATATATCTGTAAAAATCTATTCCCATGGTTGGCATAGCAACGATTAAGAATAAAGTTGACAATTTCTAACTCACGCACGGCTTATCTGATTGAAACGACTGAAGTGGCAGTCGAAAGGGAAGGAAGTAAGCTACTTTTTTATGTGAAAATAATTTTGATTTTCCGTTGCCGTGACGACGAATAATTTGCGATTTCCGTAAAGTATTGAGTTGGATAGTTGAAATTTGTTATCTGGGAAGAATTCGGTCAATCATTCAAAAATATATCTATAAAAATCGATTCCCATGGTTCCTATAGCAACGATGAAGGATCAAGTTGACAATTTCTAACTCACGCACGGCTTATCTGATTGAAACGACTGAAGTGGCAATCGAAAGGGAAGGAAGTAAGCTACTTTTTTATGTGAAAATAATTTTGGTTTTCCGTTGCCGTGACGACGAATAATTTGCGATTTCCGTAATGTATTGAGTTGGATAGTTGAAATTTGATATCTGATAATAATTCGGGCACTCATTCAAAAATATATCTGTAAAAATCGATTCCCATGGTTGGCATAGCAACGATTAAGGATAAAGTTGACAATTTTTAACTTACGCACGGCTTATCTGATTGAAACGACTGAAGTGGCAATCGAAAGGGAATGAAGTAAGCTACTTTTTTATGTGAAAATAATTTTGATTTTCCGTTGCCGTGACGACGAATAATTTGCGATTTCCGTAAAGTATTAAGTTGGATAGTTGAAATTTGTTATCTGGGAAGAATTCGGTCAATCATTCAAAAATATGTCTGTAAAAATCGATTCCCATGGTTTCTATAGCAACTATTAAGGATAAAGTTGACAATTTCTAACTCACGCACGGCTTATCTGATTGAAACGACTGAAGTGGCAATCGAAAGGAACGGAAGTAAGCTACTTTTTTATGTGAAAATAATTTTGATTTTCCGTTGCCGTGACGACGAATAATTTGCTATTTCCGTAATGTTTTGAGTTGGATAGTTGAAATTTGATATCTGGGAAGAATTCGGTCAATCATTCAAAAACATATCTGTAAAAATCGATTCCCATGGTTTCTATAGCAACGATTAAGGATAAAGTTGACAATTTCTAACTCACGCACGGCTTATCTGATTGAAACGACTGAAGTGGCAATCGAAAGGGAAGGAAGTAAGCTACTTTTTTATGTGCAAATAATTTTGATTTTTCGTTGCCGTGACGACTAACAATTTGCTATTTCCTATTGAGAATGAAGGGACCAAAAAATTCGTTTATCACGTATGTCGGCGAGCTCTTTCCGATAAGGCACGTGGGATTTCGATTTGAATCCATTTTGACACCGAAAAGAATTAAAAACGGTCAAAAATTTGCATGAAAAATCGTAATTTTCAGTTTTTCCCAAATTTTTCCAATTTCCGGTTATTTTAGGTATATGTAAATGTATTGCAAAAAGAAAGTATTTGAGATTCTTTAGTTTTATGTTCAAATCAGTTTTTCATGTGTAACTGTGCGGTCTGGCATGCCAATTTCTTGAGAAATTTGGATGCTGGAGCATGGCTCATTTGCTTCCACAAAAGCACATACATTTTCGTCCCTCTCGACTCTTTCTTCAGGAATCGATTTTTGTTTTTTTTATTCGATAATATCGTGATTTTTACGCTAGAAAAGATCGGAGTGGCGAAAATCGTTATTATTTTGCGAGAGTGTGTAAAATTTTAATTTTTATCTTCGATTTCATTCAATTAAATAATTCTGTTTTTAAGAGGAGCGAGTTAAATAGTAATTTGTTATTTAATTTTGATTGTATGGGTTGCTGTTTATTGTTGATTTGCTTGAAATGTCATTTAATTAAGCTTGTCTTTTGAGAGGAGCGAATTAAATTCTTATTTAATTTTAATTATATAATTTATTATTTATTTCTTATTTGCTTAAAATATTATTTAATTAAGTTTGTCTTTTGAGAGGAGCGAGTTAAATAGTGATTGGTGGCGAGCCCTTAAGGGACGGCACTGTTATTTAATTTGGATTGTATAGGTTGCTATTTATTTTTGATTTGCTTGAAAGGTCATTTAATTAAGTTTGTCTTTGGAGAGGAGCGAATTAAATTGTTTTTTAATATAGATTATAAAGTTGATATTTATAACAAAATAATAAAAGAATTAAAAACGTAGTTTATTTTAAGAATTCTTTGCCATTTTTTCTTTTCCTCTTATAATTTTAACATAGGAAATCGTAATATGTCATTTTTTTAAATTTTTGAAAAAATAAAATTTTTGAAAAAATAAAATTTTTGAAAATTTACATAGGGGTGTTTACCCATAAAATTTTCAATTCTGCTATTTCATCGGTCGTATCTCGACAACGGTTAGATTTATTGGAAAAATAGTTATTAGTAAAAAGTTGCAGTTTACTAAGATGTATAATTTTTTCTATATGATTTTCCTTTATACCTAATAGTTGCGGATATATTTTAAAAAAATGACGTATAATGATTACCAAGTTTAAACCTCTATATTTCGAAAACTATAAGTCCTATCAAAAAATTGTTTATTACAGAAAAGTTTGACAATTGTATTGTCTATCTAATTTGTTGGATACATTTTTTTGTGAAAGTCTTTAATAACCGAAATAAAAATAAAAGTATAAAACAGTGTCAAATTTTGTTCGTCTTTTTGCGGTTTTTTGTGAAAAATTTAAAAATTAAAAATATAGGTTTTTTAAGAATTCCTTGCCTTTTTTCGTTTCCTCTCGTAATTTTAACATAGGAAACCGTAATATGTCACGATTTTTTAATTTTTGGAAAAATAAAATTTTTGAAAATTTTCATAAGGGTTTACCCATAAAATTTTGAATTCTGCTATTAAATCGGTCGTATCTCGAGAACGGTTAGATTTATTGAAAAAATGGTTATTAGTAAAAAGTGACCGTTTGTTAAGGTCTATAATTTTTTTTTTTTGATTTTCTTTTGAACCTGATATTCCCGGAGATAGTTTTAATAAATGATGTATAAAAATTACCAAGTTTAATCCCATATATTTCGAAAACTATTAGTAAAATCGAAAAATTGTTTTTTATAGAAAAGTTTGACAATTTTATTGTCTATCTAATTTGTTGCATTTTGACCCCTAAAAAATTAAAAACCGTCATGCAAATTTTTCCAATTTCCTTAGATCAAGGAAATCATAAAGTTTTTATTCCTTTGTGTGGTCCTTTATATGTTTTTATGTATACAGAATGTCCAAAAAAACTTTGTATGCGCAAATATCTTTGCCATTAATACGAATATAAACTTCATTCAGTCGGCTTTCAAGAAAATCGAAGATATTTAAATTATAATGTGTCGTGCTGGTTGTGTTTGTATGTATGCATACAGGGTGTCCGAAAAGTCCTTGTATGGGCAAATACCTTTGCTATTTGTACCACAGATAAACTTAATTGTCGGATTTAAAGAAAATCGTATATATTTGCATTTAGAGGTGTACGGATTTATATGTTTGTATACAGGTTGTCCAAATCGTATTTGTTTGAGCAAATACTCCTACTAGTACCGAGATAAACCCAATTAATTCGGATTCTAAGTAAATCGACTTTATTCCTATTTAAACGTGTGGGTGTTAGTGTGAATGTATACAGGGTGTCCAAAAAGTCTTGGTATTGTCAAACACTCCTATTAGTACTTAGATAAACTTTATTAGGTCGGATTTTGCGCAAATCGAATATATTTGTATTAATATGTGTTTATGTTTCTATGTATGTATACAGTGTGTCCGAAAATTTGTTTTGTTGGCAAAAATAGTTTCTACGTGTAGGTGTTTGTATGTATGTAGCGATGCGGTTACGAAGGGCGGTCTATTCTCCATCATCAGTCCGAAGGAGTGTGATATCTTCCTTAATACAAGGCCTAGCAACACGAAATTTTCAGGGCATGACAATAACGATATTACCGACATTCTAGAGCCCCCTCGGGGGGCGATTAGGCGGTCTATGCACCCTAGTTAGAGGCCGCCTTTCAGGCCGGTCTCTATACCGCCCCGTCACTCAGGAAAATGTATGTTGGTTGACAAATCGTGTTTTTCGGCAATCTCAAATTTTTTTCTCCGAGACGGTTACAGATGACACGTTCAAATTTTCTGGGTTAATAGAGGGATAGTGCGCCTAGCTTCGGTAAAAAATTCAGTTATACAAGGCGTACCGTTTCGGAGTTATTAAACGTCAAATTCGAAATTTCCGCGAATTCGTATGAAATCGATTACAGGTCGCAAAACTTAATTAAATCGATTTAAATTTTCAGAGGTTGTAGAGGACCGGGAGCTTCAGAACCCTATTGAAACTGGCGATATTCGGAAAATGGGAAGTAATTCTTTTGAATTTTTTTATGTCGAAAAATGCCGTTTGCAGACCCCTCTTTGGCACCAAATAACTCGGTCGCCGGAACCTCGGACAGAAAAACGTATTCGAACTTAAAACTAAAGAATCTCAAATGCTTTCTTTTTGCAATACATTTACCTATACCTAAAACGACTGGAAATTGGAAAAATTTGGGAAAAAGTGGAAATTACGATTTTTCATGCAAATTTTTGACGGTTGTCAATTTTTTTGGGGGTCAAAATGGATTCAAATCGAAATCCCATGTACCTTATCGGAAAGACCTCGCCGAACTACGTTATGAACGTATTTTTTTGTTCCTTCATTCTTAATAGGAAAGGAGCAATCGATAATTAAATTTAGATTTTTTACGATTTTTTTTCATGACATCTCTACATTTGAATCACTCTGTATCTTTTCCTATCTAATTTCTTCCAACTTTTTCAACGCTATCCCTTGGGGATATAATCAGGCTTTAACATTAATCCTGAATGGGTGATGCCCATGGCCTGATTTAGGGGGTAAAAACTCATTTTTTCTGTTTTTTTCCATCAAAATTCATCTTTAAATGGCATTATTATGTATTATTTCTCTTATTTAACAGCTCTTTTTTGGTTTATTTTCTTCCTACATCATCTGAGAACACTCCACACTAATTAAAATTACATATTTTTTCGTTAAAGTTATAAATAAAAAGCTCTTTTAGCATCGGTGCAGGAAAAATTTTAAAAAATGCATATATTAATAGTCTGCCTTGGAAAACCAGTTGAAGCAGCCTCTCTTTACGTCGAAATTAAAAAAAATATGACCTGTCAGAATTATGCAAAAATGTCAGTATTTTTTAGTGATTTTGGAGAGATCCTGGGCCCATTTCGGCTTGGAATATACATGGAAAAGACAGAATGGACTTTATATTTTTAATTATGGTGCATTTCATTGGGCGATTTAAGCACTAAATACCAATTTTTTTTATCTTTCTGAGACCCTGCAAATGGATTTAAAAATCATTTTATACGGAGAAATGTATTATAATATGAAGGGTCGAAATGTCGCAAAAATGCCAGTTTGTCTTGTGAGATTTTAGGGCCTCTGAACCGTTTTGGGCTTGAAAAGTACCGGGAAACGCGTCTATAGACCTTCCCGTGTGGATTACGGAACATATAACTTGAAGAATTGGACATTCAGAACCATTTTTAACTATTTTTTGATGACGGTGCAAAGCTGCATAGAATGGTTTTATCCCATTAGTCAGTGTACGGGGTAAATCACAATGAATGGTCTGATTTAAAATTTGCTTAGGTTTGTTATTATTTGAGAACGGCTTATCTGATTAAATCGAGTGAGGTGGCAATCGAAAGGGAAGGAATTAAGCAATTTTCTTATTTCAAAATAATTTCGACATTTCGTTGGCATGACGACGAACAACTAGCTATTTTCGTTAATTTTTGAGTTGGACAGTTGAAAGTTGATATATGGGCAGAATTCGGTCAATCATTCAAAAATATTTTTTATAAATTTTGATTCTGATGATTACCATAGCAACGATTGAGTATAAAGTTGATCATTTTTAACTCGCGAACGGCTTATCTGATTGAAACGAGTGAGGTGGCAATCGAAAGGGAATGGAGTAAGCTCCTTTTTTATGTGAAAATAATTTTGATTTTCCGTTGCCGTGACGACGAATAATTTGCGATTTCCGATATTTATTGAGTTGGAGAGCTGAAATTTGATATCTGGAAAGAATTCGGTCAATCATTTAAAATTATATGTGTAAATTTTGATTCGCGTGGTTTCTATAGCAACAATTAATGATAAAGTTAACAATTTCTAACTCACGCACGTCTTATCTGATTGAAACGACTGAAGTGGCAATCGAAAGGGAAGGAAGTAAGCTACTTTTTTATGTGAAAATAATTTTGATTTTCCGTTGCCGTGACGACGAATAATTTACGATTTCCGTAATGTATTGAGTTGGATAGTTGAAATTTGATGTCTGGGAATAATTCGGGCACTCATTCAAAAATATATCTGTAAAAATCGATTCCCATGGTTGGCATAGCAACGATTAAGGATAAAGTTGACGATTTCTAACTCACGCACGGCTTATCTGATTGAAACGACTGAAGTGGCAATCGAAAGGGAAGGAAGTAAGCTACTTTTTTATGTGAAAATAATTTTGATTTTCCGTTGCCGTGACGACGAATAATTTGCGATTTCCGCAATGTATTGAGTTGGATAGTTGAAATTTGATATCTGCGAATAATTCGGGCACTCATTCAAAGACATATCTGAAAAAATCGATTCCCATGGTTGGCATAGCAACGATTAAGGATAAAGTTGAGAATTTTTAACTCACGCACGGCTTATCTGATTGAAACGACTGAAGTGGCAATCGAAAGGGAAGGAAGTAAGCTACTTATTTATGTGAAAATAATTTTGATTTTCCGTTGCCGTGACGACGAATAATTTGCGATTTCCGTAAAGTATTGAGTTGGATAGTTGAAATTTGTTATCTGGGAAGAATTCGGTCAATCATTCAAAAATATAATAATATGTGTAAAAATCGATTCCCATGGTTTCTATAGCAACGATTAAGGATAAAGTTGACAATTTCTAACTCACGCACGGCTTATCTGATTGAAACGACTGAAGTGGCAATCGAAAACTATTTTGTGTAAGCTACTTTTTTATGTGAAAATAATTTTGATTTTCCGTTGCTGTGACGACGAATAATTTGCTATTTCCGTAATGTATTGAGTTGGATAGTTGAAATTTGATATCTGGGAAGAATCCGGTCAATGATTCAAAAATATATCTGTAAAAATCGATTCCCATGGTTTCTATGGCAACGATTAAGGATAAAGTTGACAATTTCTAACTCACGCACGGCTTATCTGATTGAAACGACTGAAGTGACAATCGAAAGGGAAGGAAGTAAGCTAATTTTTAATTTGAAAATAATTTTGATTTTCCGCTGCCGTGACGACGAATAATTTGCTATTTCCGTAATGTATTGATTTGGATAGTTGTGTACTATGTGTCGTGTTTGTTGTGTTTGTATGTATGTATACTACAGGGTGTCCGAAAAGTCTTTGTATCGACAAATACCTTTGCTATTTGTACAAATATAAACTTAATTGTCGGATTTAAAGCAAATCGTATACATTAGCATTTCTATGTGTACGGAGGTATATGTCTGTATACAAGCTGTACAAAAAGTCATTGTTGGAGCAAATACTCCTAGTAGTACCAGGATAAATGTAATTAAACCGGATTTCATGCAAAATCGATTATATTTGTTTTTATGTGTTGTATATACGTATACAGGGTGTTCGAAAAGTCTTGGTATGGGCAAATACTTCTACTAGCACCGAAATAAACCTAATTAATTCGGATTTTAAGTAAATCGACTATATTCCTATTTAAACGTGTGGGTGTTAGTTTGAATGTATACAGGGTGTCCGAAAAGTCTTGGTATGGGATTCCTATTATTACTTAGATAAAGTTTATTAGGTCGGATTTCATGCAAATCGAATACATTTGTATTAATATGTGTTTATGTTTGTATGTATGTATACAGGGTGTCCGAAAAGTTTTTCGTTTGCAAAAATTGTTTCTACGTGTAGTCGTTTTTATGTATGTAGCGATACGGTTACGAAGGGCGGTCTATTCTCCATCATCAGTCCGAAGGAGTGTGATATCTTCCTTAATATATGGCCTAGCAACACGAAATTTTCAGGGCATGACAGTGATGATATTACCGACCTTATAGAGCCCCCTCGGGGGCGATTAGGCGGTCTATGCACCCTAGTTATAGACCGCGAAAGCGGTCTATATACCCCCTGCTTGGTCAGAAAAATGTTCGCCGGTTGGTTAATCGTGTTTTTCGACAATCTCAATTTTTTTTCTCCGAGATGGTTGCAGGTGGGACGTTCAAATTTTCTGGGTTAATAGAGTGATAGTGTGACTAGCTTCAGTAAAAAATTCAGTTACACAGGGTGTTCCGTTTTGGAGTTATTAAACGCCAAAGTCGAAATTTCCGCGAAATCGTATGAAATCGATTACAGGTCGCAAAACTTAATTAAATCGATTTAAATTTTCGGAGGTTGTAGAGGACCGGGAGCTTCAGAACCCTATTGAAACTGGCGGTATTCGGAAAATGGGAAGTAATTCTTTTGAATTTTTTTTTGTCGAAAAATGCCGTTTGCAGACTCCTCTTTGGCGCTTAATAAGTCGGTCGCCGGAACATCGGACAGAAAAACGTATTTGAACATAAAACTAAAGAATCTCAAATACTTTCTTTTTGTAATACATTTACCTATACCTAAAACCTCTGGAAATTGGAAAAATTTGGGAAAAACTGGAAATTACGAATTTTCATGCAAATTTTTGACGGTTTTTAATTTTTTTCGGGGTGAAAATGGATTCAAATCGAAATCCCATGTACCTTATCGGAAAGACCTCGCCGAACTACGTTATAAACGTATTTTTTGTTCCCTTCATTCTTACTAGGAAAGGAGCAATCGATAATTAAATTTAGATTTTTTACGATTTTTTTTCGTGACATCTCTACATTTGAATCACTCTGTATCTTTTCCTATCTAATTTCTTTCAACTTTTTCATCGCTATCCCTTGGGGATATAATCAGGCTTTAAAATAAATCCCGAACGGGTGATCCAGGACCCGATCTAGGAGGTAAAAACTCATTTTTTTCAACCAAAATTCATCTTTAAATGGCATTATTATATATTATTTCTGTTATTTAACAGTTCTTTTTTGGATTATTTCCTTCCCCCATCATCTGAGAATACTCCACACTAATTAAAATTACATATTTTTTCGTTAAAGTTATAAATAAAAAGGTTTTTTTGCTTCGCTGCAGGAAAAATTTTAAAAAATGCATATATTAATAGTCTGCCTTGGAAAATCAGTTGAAGCAGCCTATCTTTACGTCGAAATTAAAAAATATGACCTGTCAGAATTATGCAAAAATGTCAGTATTTTTAGTGATTTTGGAGAGATCCTGGGCCCATTTCGGCTTGGAATATACATGGAAAAGACAGAATGGACTTTATATTTTTATTTATGGTGCATTTCATTGGGCGATTTAAGCACTAAATACCATTTTTTTTTATCTTTCTGAGACCCTGCAAATAGATTTAAAAATCAGTTTATACGGAGAAATGTATTATAATATGAAGGGTCTAAATGTCGCCAAAATGCCAGTTCTTCTTGCGAGAATTTTAGGGTTTCTGGACCGTTTTGGGCTTGAAAAGTACCGGGCAACGCCTCTATAGACCTTCCCTTGTCTATTCCGGAACATATAATTTGAAGAAGTACGCATTAAATACCATATTTAACAATTTTTCGATGACGCTGCAAAGCATCATAGAAATGTATTATTCCATTAGGTAGTATACGGTGTAAATCACAATGACGGGTCTGATTTAAATTTTGCTTAGGTTTGATATTAATTGAGAACGGCTTAGTCGATTGAAAAGAGTGATGTGGCAATCGAAAGGGGAGGAAGTAAGCAATTTTCTTATTTGAAAATAATTTCACATTTCGTTGGCATGACGACGAACAACTAGCTATTTTCATTATTTATTGAGTTGGAGAGTTGAAATTTGATTTAAGGGAAGAAGTGGGTCAATCATTCAAAATTATATGTGTAAAATTTTGATTCGCGTGGTTTCTATAGCAACGGTTAAGGATAAAGTTGCCAATTTCTAACTCGCGCACGGCTTATCTGATTCAAACGACTGAAGTGGCAATCGAAAGGGGAGGAAGCAAGCCACTTTTTATGTGAAAATAATTTTGATTTTTCGTTGCTGTGACGACTAACAATTTGCTATTCCCGGTATTTATTGAGTTGGAGAGTTGAAATTTGATATTTAGAAAGAGTTCGGTAAATCATTCAAAAATATATCTGGAAAAATCAATTCCCATGGTTGGCATAGCAACGATTAAGGATAAAGTTAACAATTTATAACTCACGCACGGCTTATCTGATTGAAACGACTGAAGTGGCAATCGAAAGGGAAGGAAGTAAGCTACTTTTTTATGTGAAAATAATTTTGATTTTCCGTTGCCGTGACGACGAATAATTTGCGATTTCCGTAATGTATTGAGTTGGATAGTTGAAATTTGATATCTGGGAATAATTCGGGCACTCATTCAAAAATATATCTGTAAAAATCGATTCCCATGGTTTCTATAGCAACGATTAAGCATAAAGTTGACAATTTCTAAGTCACGCACGGCTTATCTGATTGAAACGACTGAAGTGGCAATCGAAAGGGAAGGAAGTAAGCTACTTTTTTATGTGAAAATAATTTTGATTTTCCGTTGCCGTGACGACGAATAATTTGCTATTTCCGTAATTCCGTAATTCCGATTTTTTTCATGACATCTCTACATTCGAAACACTCTGTATCTTTTCCTATCTAATTTCTTCCAACTTCTTCAACGCCGTCCCTTGGTGATATAATCAGGCTTTAAAATAAATCCCGAACGGGTGATCCAGGACCCGATCTAGGAGGTAAAAACTCATTTTTTCTATTTTTTTCAACCAAAATTCATCTTTAAATGGCATTATTATATATTATTTCTGTTATTTAACAGTTCTTTTTTGGATTATTTCCTTCCCCCATCATCTGAAAATACTCCACACTAATTAAAATTACATATTTTTTCGTTAAAGTTATAAATAAAAAGGTTTTTTTGCTTCGCTGCAGGAAAAATTTTAAAAAATGCATATATTAATAGTCTGCCTTGGAAAATCAGTTGAAGCAGCCTATCTTTACGTCGAAATTAAAAAATATGACCTGTCAGAATTATGCAAAAATGTCAATATTTTTAGTGATTTTGGAGAGATCCTGGGGCCCATTTCGGCTTGGAATATACATGGAAAAGACAGAATGGACTTTATATTTTTAATTATGGTGCATTTCATTGGACGATTTAAGCACTAAATACCAATTTTTTTTATCTTTCTGGGACCCTGCAAATGGATTTAAAAATCAGTTTATACGGAGAAATGTATTATAATATGAAGGGTCTAAATGTCGCCAAAATGCCAGTTTTTCTTGCGAGAATTTTAGGGTTTCTGGACCGTTTTGGGCTTGAAAGTACCGGGCAACGCCTCTATAGAGCTTCCCGTGTGAATTCCGGAACATATAACTTGAAAAATTGGGCATTCAGTACCATTTTTAACAATATATAGGTGACGCTGCAAGGCATCATAGAATGGTTTTATCCCATTAGTTAGTGTACGGGGTAAATCACAATGAATGGTCTGATTTAAAATTTGCTTAGGTTTGTTATTATTTGAGAACGGCTTATCTGATTAAATCGAGTGAGGTGGCAATCGAAAGGGAAGGAATTAAGCAATTTCCTCATTTCAAAATAATTTCGACATTTCTTTGGCATGACGACGAACAACTAGCTATTTTCGTTAATTTTTGAGTTGGACAGTTGAAAGTTGATATATGGGCAGAATTCGGTCAATCATTCAAAAATATTTTTTATAAATTTTGATTCTGATGATTACAATAGCAACGATTGAGTATAAAGTTGCCAATTTCTAACTCACGCACGGCTGATCTGATTGAAACGAGTGAGGTGGCAATTGATTGGCAAGGAAGTAAGCTACTTTTTTATGTGAATATAATTTTGACATTTCGTTGCCGTGACGACGAACAATTTGCTATTCCCGGTATTTATTGAGTTAGAGAGCTGAAATTTGATATATGGGAAGAATTCGATCAATCATTTAAAATTATATGTGTAAATTTTGATTCGCGTGGTTTCCATAGCAACAATTAATGATAAAGTTGGCAATTTTTAACTCACGCACGGCTTATCTGATTGAAACGAGTGAGGTGGCAATCGAAAGGGAAGGGAGTAAGCTACTTTGTTACGTGAAAATAATTTTGACATTTCGTTGCCATGACGACGAGCAGTTTGCTATTTCCATTATTTATTGAGTTTTAGAGTTGAAATTTGATATCTGGGTAGAATTCGGTCAATCATTCAAAAACATTTTAATAAATTTTGATTCCGATGATTACCATAGCAACGATTGAGCATAAAGTTGATCATTTTTAACTCGCGAACGGCTTATCTGATTGAAACCAGTAAAGTGACGATCGAAATGTTAGAAAGTACACTACTTTTTTATGTGAAATTAATTTTGACATTTCGTTGCCGGGACGATGAACAATTTGCTATTTTCGTTATTTATTGAGTTGGAAAGTTAAAAACTGATATCTCGGAAGAATTCGGTCACTCATTCAAAAATATATCTGGAAAAATCGATTCCCATGGTTGTCATAGCAACGATTAAGGATAAAGTTGACAATTTATAACTCGCGGACGCCTTCTGCGATTGGAACGAGTGAGGTGGCTATCGAAAGGAATGGAAGTAAACTACTTTTTTATTTGAAAATAATTTCGATTTTTGGTAGTCATGACGACGATCAATTTGATTTCTCCGATATTTATTGAGTTGCAGAGTAGAAATTTCGCATCTAAGTAGAATTCGGTCAATCATTGAAAAATATTTTTGCAATTTTCAATTTTAATGATGGCCATAGCAACGATTAGGGGTAAAGTTAACAACTTACAACTCGCGAACGGCTTCTTAGATTGAAAGAAGCGACGTTCATAATATGTATGCACAATTTTTTTCCATAGAGACATCAGTGGCGTGCCCGAAGGGCTCGCCACCAATCTTCATCCAGCTCGACCATTTCAGGAAGATGATGTTATCTAATGTATGGTTCAAAGCCGATCGAAAGATGACAAGTTTAATTTAGTAGGGTTTCAGCGAAATCGTACATATTGTATTTATATGTAGTATGTGTTTGTATGTATATAGCGATACGCTTACGAAGGGCGGTTTATTCTGCATCATCAGTCCGTAGGAGTGTGATATCTTCCTTAATACATGCTCTAGAAACACGAAACTTTCAGGGCATGACAATGATGATATTACCGACCTTATAGAGCCCCCTCGGGGGGCGATTAGGCGGTCTACGCAATCTAGTTAGAGACCGCCTTTCAGGCCGGTCTCTATACCGCCCCGTCCTCGAGGAAAATGTTCGTCGGTTGATTATTCGTGTTTTTCGACAATCTCCATTTTTTTTCTCCGAGATGGTTGCAAGTGGAACGTTCAAATTTTCTGGGTTAATAGAGGGATAGTGCATCTAGCTTCAGTAAAAAATTCAGTTACACAGGGTGTTCCGTTTCGGAGTTATTAAACGCCAAAGTCGAAATTTCCGCGATATCGTATGAAATCGATTACAGGTCGCAAAACTTAATTAAATCGATTTAAATTTTCGGAGGTTGTAGAGGACCGGGAGCTTCAGAACCCTATTGAAACTGGCGGTATTCGGAAAATGGGAAGTCATACTTTTGAATTTTTTTATGTCGAAAAATGCAGTTTGCAGATCCATTTTTGGAGCTTAATAAGTCGAAGCCGGAACATCGGACAGAAAAACGTATTTGAACATAAAACTAAAGAATCTCAAATACTTTCTTTTTGCAATACATTTACCTATACCTAAAACGACTGGAAATTGGAAAAATTTGGGAAAAACTGGAAATTACGAATTTTCATGCAAATCTTTGACGGTTTTGAATTTTTTGGGGGTCAAAATGGATTCAAATCGAAATCCGATGGACCTTATCGGAAAGACCTCACCGAACTACGTTATAAACGTATTTTTTGGTTCCTTCATTCTTAATAGGAAAGGAGCAATCGATAATTAAATTTAGATTTTTTACGATTTTTTTCCATGACATCTCTACATTCGAAACACTCTGTATCTTTTCCTATCTAATTTCTACCAACTTTTTCAAAGCTATCCCGTGGGGATATAATGAGGCTTTAAAATGAATCCCGAATGGGTGATCCAGGGCCTGATTTAGGGGGTAAAAACTCATTTTTTCTGTTTTTTTCCATCAAAATTCATCTTTAAATGGCATTATTATGTATTATTTCTCTTATTTAACAGCTCTTTTTTGGTTTATTTTCTTACTACATCATCTGAGAACACTCCACACTAATTAAAATTACATATTTTTTCGTTAAAGTTATAAATAAAAAGCTCTTTTAGAATCGGTGCAGGAAAAATTTTTAAAAATGCATATACAGGGTGGTGCAACCAAGATGGGGTGGACGATTGTGAGTAAACGGTGAGGAATTTCGAAAAATTTTTTTTTGGATATTATCGAAAGTCAAGCCCGCTATGTTTTAAAATTATAGCCATAATACAGGGTGGTCCGAAAAACTCGTGGCGAACCAAACTTGTGTTTTTTTAAATGGGACACCCTGTATATAATTGTTCCAATTGATTCTCCTGTTCGTTACGATCATTTTGATATAGGGTTTATTGGGTCTAAAACTTATAGTAAGGGAATGGGACGTGGTTAAAGTTGAAAAAATGCTCACAGTTCGGCCATGTTTAAAAAAAATTTGAAACCGGTATGGAAAAACCAAATATTCCATAAAACGTTACATATCCTTGAATACATTAATCACTTGCAATTTGTTTAAAATTATTCACTGTTATACAGGGTGGTCAAGTTTTGCAAATACGCCCTGGACTCATTTTTTTTAAATGGAACACCCTGTATATTTTATTTTCATCTTAAATATAACATTGCTAGCTTTCAAAAAATACCATACATGATGCCTTTCTGACCAACAGTTTTTTAGTAAACTAGCCGTGAAACCAAGGTTTCTTCATTCTAATACGATTATACTGAATTCACGTTGTTTATTATTAAATATCTAATATTAGGAGGCCATGGCACTATCATAAATGAAACAAGATTGACGAACTTGTCAAAGCTACTGCCGCACAATCCATTATTTACAAGTTAAGTCTATGTGGCCCAATAATTATGAGGTAAGGAGACTGAGACCTGAAACTTTTACATGTTTATTAGAGATATTTCAAAAAACAGAAAATATTGTTTTTAGGAAATGTAAAATAATTAATAAACCAGTTACAAACAAAGATAATCCGTTATCAGTATTATTAATAGTTTAAAAAAATTAATTAAGCAAAAACAGAACATCTTTTAAAATTACTTAGGTATGTACTTACTTGTAAACCTAATTTAATATAAACAATTAACAAAGCTCATATAAGGTGTTCAACTAATCCACCATTTGGCTGAAGGTACATTTCGAGTCTATCCATAACTGAAAGTTTCACTTTTCTCAAAGTCTGTTCTGAACGTTGCGAAAACTGTTTATTATTATAATTCTCGTCTTCATATCTTTCACTGTGGTTGGAACCTCTTTATAGACTTCTTCTTTAACATGCCCCCATAGAAAAAATCTAGTGGAGTTAAGTCGAGGCTGACCACTTAACTGGTCCACCTCGCCCAATCCAACGATCTGTCTTCCAATTATCGACAAAATATCTTACATTCCTATGGCAATGCGGGGGCGCTCCATCATGTTGAAACCATAAGGATCCCCTTACCATTAAAGGTAAATCTTCAAGCAATACTTGCAACTCGTTTCTCAAAAAATTTGTTTATAACTTTTCTATTAATTACTTTACATTTCCTAAAAACAATATTTTCTATTTTTTGAAATATCTCTAATAAACATGTAAAAGTTTCGGGTCTCAGTCTTCTTACCTCAAAATTATTTGGGCCACCTACACTTAACTTGTAAATAATGGATTGTGCGGCAGTAGCTTTGACAAGTTCGTCAATCTTGTTTCATTTATGATAGTGTCATGGCCTTCTAATATTAGATGTTTAATAATAAACAACGTAAATTCAGTATAATCGTATTAGAATGAAGAAACCTTGGCTTCACGGCTAGTTTACTAAAAAACTGTTGGTCAGAATGGCATCATGTATGGTATTTTTTGAAAGCTAGCAATGTTATCTTTAAGATGAAAATAAAATATACAGGGTGTTCCATAAGTCCAGGGCGTATTTGCAAAACTTGACCACCCTGTATAACAGTGAATAATTTGAAACAAATTGCATGCGATTAATGTATTCAAGGATATGTAACGTTTTATGGAATATTTGGTTTTTCCATACCGGTTTCAAATTTTTTTAAAAAATGGCCGAACTGTGAGCATTTTTTCAACTTTAACCACGTCCCATTCCCTTACTATAAGTTTTAGACCCAATAAACCCTATATCAAAATGATCGTAACGAACAGGAGAATCAATTGGAACAATTATATACAGGGTGTCCCATTTAAAAAAACACAAGTTTGGTTCGCCACGAGTTTTTCGGACCGCCCTGTATTATGGCTATAATTTTAAAACATAGCGTGTTTGACTATCGATAATATCCAAAAAATGTTTCCGAAATTCCTCACCGTTTACTCACAATCGTCCACCCCATCTTGGTTGCACCACCCTGTATTAATAGTCTGCCTTGGAAAATCAGTTGAAGCAGCCTATCTTTACGTCGAAATTAAAAAATATGACCTGTCAGAATTATGCAAGAATGTCAATATTTTTAGTGATTTTGGAGAGATCCTGGGCCCATTTGGGCTTGGAATATACATGGAAAAGACAGAATGGACTTTATATTTTTAATTATGGTGCATTTCATTGGGCGATTTAAGCACTAAATACCAATTTTTTTATCTTTCTGAGACCCTGCAAATGGGTTTAAAAATCAGTTTATACGGAGAAATGTATTATAATATGAAGGGTCTAAATGTCGCCTAAATGCCAGTTTTTCTTGTGAGATTTTAGGGTTTCTGGACCGTTTTGGGCTTGAAAAGTACCGGGCAACGCGTCTATAGACCTTCCCGTGTGGATTACGGAACATATAACTTGAAGAATTGGGCATTCAGAACCATTTTTAACTATTTTTCGATGACGGTGCAAGGCTGCATAGAATGGTTTTATTCCATTAGTTAGTGTACGGGGTAAATCACAATGACTGGTCTGATTTAAAATTTGCTTAGGTTTGTTATTATTTGAGAACGGCTTATCTGATTAAATCGAGTGAGGTGGCAATCGAAAGGGAAGGAATTAAGCAATTTTCTTATTTCAAAATAATTTCGACATTTCGTTGGCATGACGACGAACAACTAGCTATTTTCGTTAATTTTTGAGTTGGACAGTTGAAAGTTGATATATGGGAAGAATTCGGTCAATTATTCAAAATTCTATAATATGTAAAATTTTGATTCGCGTGGTTTCTATAGCAACGATTAAGGATAAAGTTGCCAATTTCTAACTCACGCACGGCTGATCTGATTGAAACGAGTGAGGTGGCAATCGATTGGCAAGGAAGTAAGCTACTTTTTTATGTGAAAATAATTTTGACATTTCGTTGCCGTGACGACGAATAATTTGCTATTCCCGGTATTTATTGAGTTGGAGATTGGAAATTTGATATATGGGAAGAATTCGGTCAATCATTTAAAATTATATGTGTAAATTTTGATTCGCGTGGTTTCCATAGCAACAATTAATGATAAAGTTGACAATTTCTAACTCACGCACGGCTTATCTGATTGAAACGAGTGTCCCATACGAAATCGCGGAAATTTCGAATTTAACGTTTAATAACTCCGAAACGCGACACCCCGCATAACCGAATTTTTTATCGAAGCTAGAAGCACTATCCCTCTATTAACCCAGAAAATTTTATCGTTCCCGCAGTAACAGTTTTCGAGAAAAAAAATTGAAAATGTAAAAAGTCGAAACGGACAAAAATAGTTTCTACGTGTGGTGTTTGTATGTGTGTAGCGACACTGTTACGAAGGGCGGTCTATTCTCCATCATCAGTCCGAAGGAGTGTGATATCTTCCTTAAGATATGGCCTAGCAACACGAAATTTTCAGGGCATGACAATGATGGTATTACCGACCTTATAGAGCCCCCTCGGGGGGCGATTAGGCGGTCTATGCACCCTAGTGAGAGACCGCCTTTCAGGCTCGGTCTCTATACCCCCTGCTTGGTCAGAAAAATGTGTGTATGTGCGTTTGTATGTTGTCGTCCGTTTCGACATTTTCACCTTTTCAATTTTTTTTTCTCGAAAACGGTTATAGAGGCGGCAACCAAATTTTCTGGTTTAATAGAGGGATAGTGCGGCTAGCTTCGGTAAAAAATTCAGTTATACAGGGTGTTCCGTTTCGGAGTTATTAAACGTCAAAGTCGAAATTTCAGCGATTTCCGTTGATATCGATTACAGGTCGCAAAAGTGAATTAAATCGATTTAAATTTTCAGAGGTTGTAGAAGATCGGGGGGTTCCGAACCCTATTGAAACTGGCGGTATTCGGAAAATGGGAAGTAATTTTTTTGAATTTTTTTATGTCGAAAAATGCCCTTTGTAGACCCCAATTTGGCACCGAATAAGTCGAAACCGGAACATCGAACAGAAAAACGTATTTGAACTTAAAACTAAAGAATCTCAAATACTTTCTTTTTGCAATACATTTACCTATACCTAAAATGACTGGAAATTGGAAAAATTTGGGAAAAAGTGGAAATTACGAATTTTCATGCAAATTTTTGACGGTTGTCAATTTTTTTGGGGGTCAAAATGGATTCAAATCGAAATCCCATGTACCTTATCGGAAAGACCTCGCCGAACTACGTTATAAACGTATTTTTTGGTTACTTCATTCGTAATAGGAAAGGAGCAATTGATAATTAAATTTCGATTTTTGACGATTTTTTTTCATGACATCTCTACATTCGAATCACTCTGTATTATTTCCTATCTAATTTCTTCTAACTTTTTCAACGCTATTCCTTGGGGATCTAATCAGGCTTTAAAATGAATCCCGAATGGGTGATTCAGGACCGAATTTAGGGGGTAAAAACTCAATTTTTCTGTTTTTTTCCATCAAAATTCATATTTAAAAGGCATTATTATATATTATTTCTCTTATTTAACGATTCTTTTTTGGTTTATTTTCTTCCCTGATCATCTAGGAACACTCCTAACTAATTAAAACTCCATATTTATTCGTTAAAGTTATAAATAAATACCTTTTTTTGCATCGCTGCAGGAAAAATTTTAAAAAGTGCATATATAAAAGCCGTGCCTTGACAAAACAATTGAACGGACCCTCTTTACATCGAAATTAAAATATGACCTGTCAAAATGTCATGAAAATAACAGTTTTTGTAGCGATATTGGAAGCTTCCTGAACCGATTTCTGCTTGAAATATACATGGCAAAGGTAAAATGGTCTTTATATTTTTATTTACAATACATTCATTGGACGATTTAAGCATTAAATACGAATTTTTTAAATTTTTCTCAGACCATGCAAATGCATGTCAAAATCAGTTTCATACGGAGAAATGTATTAAAATATGAAGGGTCGAAATGTCGCAAAAATGTCAGTTTTCCTTGCGGGATTTTAGGGTTTCTGAACCGTTTTCGGCTTGACAAATACCGGGCAGCCCCTCTATAGACATTTACGTGTGGATTACGGAACATATAATTTGAAGAATTAGTCATTAAATACCAATTTTAACAATTTTTCGATGACGCGGCAATGCATCATAGACACATATTATTCCATTAGGTAGTAAGTATACGGGGTAAATCACAATGACGGGTTTGATTTAAATTTTGCTTGGATTTGTTATTAATTGATATTTTTTAACAATCCACGTCGTACGAGTTAAATTTAGTTTTTAACTTTTGTCCGGATGATTTTTAACCTCACTTATCTGTCACTCTGCCTGCTGTCTGCATTTTTTGACATTTTGTTGTTATTTTGATTGGGTTTGGGTGCTTTCTGAATATTTAATAATGAATTATATCTAAGACATTGTAAAAAATACATTTTTAGTGCCACTAATGTACTACTTTTTTCGCTTTTGTTAATTTACCAAAGAAATAAACATAAACTCGCTAGAAAAAAGCGAAAACCAAGAAGATTTTGGATGGGAAACATTTTAAAAGAAATGGGACTGACTGACCAGGAAAAATTCTTTAATTATTTACGAATGTTAAGTAATACATTTCAGAATTTACTGAGAATGGATTGGGCCAAAAATAGAAAAGGTATATTGTGTATTGTGTTAGATGACACATTAAGAAAAAAAAGGGACAATGTAAAAACAACCATATTAAAGGATAAAATGACAGGACAAAGAAAATATGCATTAGGAACAGGGGGAGGACCACCCTTACCTTCCCCAAAGCTGAATGATTATGAAAAAGAAATATTTGACATTATTCAGCTACCAGTAACTGGCATCAAATCATCTTTTGATTCGGATCAAGATCAAGATACAGGTACTCTTTCTTGCTTATAAGATATTTACAGGTACATAGTTAAAATTTGCTAGGCCTCATTGCTGTAATTTGTCCATAACTTACAATGCTTCCATTAATAATATTGTCTTTTCGGCAAATAAAAATGTCATAAAACAGTAAGACCTATTTTTTCTTAAATTAATGTTCTATTTTATTTAGAAATGTTATAAGAAAGTTGTACAGTCTAACGTTGTAATGTAAAATCAGAAAATTTATGTACCTAATTTTTTTTCAGTTAATTCACACATTGCAGATTTAGAAATCACTGTGGAAGATTTCACTAATTTTATCGTTCCTGACTTCCCTGAAATTGAAAATAGTGGCATATTGTCAGTAGAAATTCCAGAGGTGTCACCATCACTGCTAGAATGTCCAAGTTGGTCTACCTATAGCCCATCTCTTTTAAGGACATCATGTGCTCCACAGCTTGAGGTACGTGTACATAATATTGCTATTGTAATACTTTTTATCTTAAAACTAGTATGGTTTTTAATGCATTAAGTTATTTTTTTTCTTTTAAACAGAGAAACAGACCTGGTAGTTCGTGTTCCCCCAAAAAATGAAAAAGATGAACCTGAGAAAGATAACCCTCTTAGATGGTCGCTTCTGGAGAGGACAGGACCTCACATTGGTACAGTAACTAGTAAAGCATGGCGTCAATTATTGGCAGACTACAAGAAGCTTGTGGCAAAAGCAAAAACTGAAAAATAAATTACTTCAATTACAAATTGAAAGAGAAAATAAATAAAACATAGATATCAGAATAATTGTGTTTTATTTCTTGCGAACCCACATTTTGCAGGAAATTAGAGCTCTAAATTTTCCTATTGTTAATAATAATCCTTATTCAAGATATTATCTTTATGATTTTGGCTGCCATGCTTATTTAAAAAGACACTTCAACACTGTCATGAAATCTGTATAATTTCAGATTCAAAAACAATAAAAATTTTCAAATAAAAGTTCACATTAGTTTTGTCAAATTCTGTGACAGTATAAGAGCTTTTTTAAAAGGCCATATTCTTTCTTAAGTGAAAGATATCAGTCCTATGTATTATAGAGATAGATTACTGTAAGAAAATTCTTTATACGAAGGGTATCCTTAGAGGTAATTGAAGTCTTGTACTTTTTTGTTTAGTTTAGGTAACCCTTATGCAAAGCTAGGTTGGACTCGCAGGCCTTGGGTGCTTATGGCTCACAAGCCCTGCCTATAGGGTATACTATGCATAAGAAATAAAAAAAAACTATTATACCATAAGGGTAAGCTTTTAGATAACGGTAAAAAACACAAAATATACATTCCAGCATTTATTTAAATCAACAAACAATACAGTTACAGGTTTTCAAAATAATTTAAGTAAGGAATAATGCATGGGTGCACATCCACAATAGCTTGCTCGAGATTTTCTGGAAACGGTGACAGTGCATCTTCAGTAAAATGGACAGCTATATTATGTAAAATTGCAGCGACTACAACAATACACTGCACTTTCTCTAAAGAGAGCAGAGCATTATGCCTAAAAATAGCACAGGAAATCTTCCTCCCTCCCTCTCAAGGGATTCTCAAGAGGTGTTAAGCAGTACCTGTTGGTGGGGTCACTACTAGAATACTATTATTATTATTATAAATCTCCATTTTAAAATTTTTCCCTTATCCAAATATCCGTGGCAAATATACGGGAGTCATGTGTAGACCCTGGCCACCTGCTACAATATTTATAAATTGCAATTTGGCGCTACAAACTGCTTGTACATTTAAAGAAAAAGAGCCTTTTCTGTTCACCTAAAAAAATATATAATAAAATATTCATGTTTAAACTAAAACGAGAAAAATACCTGGTGATTCGACTTTAATTGTGTACAGTCTATTTATTGCTAACAATACGTTTGGCATGGATGGATTTAAATCTTGTAAAATTTTCTTTTAAGTAGGAAAGTAGGTATTAAATTCTAAATGAGATCAAAATTGTTTTGGCTGTCAACCAGCATGTTGTGACAACGTTAAGAGAATGTTCGCACATTTGTTCTATTTACTCGACTTAAATTAACATTATGTGGGGAGTTCCAGTTGACGCTTGGAACGCTCCGAGCACAGAAATTCGACATTGTATATTACTTCTTACTTTGTCATCTATACAAGACATGTTAAGAACGTCTGTCTGAGATTTGCGCTCGGAGACACCCCGAGCGTTCAACTCGAACTCCTCCATGGTGTCGCAGAGATCGAAGTTGTGATGTATTAGAGTTGTGCTTTAATTCGCGCACGGATTTGGTGTGAACCGGACATGAAACAACAAAAAGAATGCGATCAGCAGTGGCACTCTGTATGAAAAATAGCGATAGCGATCGGGCTCTCTTTGCAAATTCTTACTTTGTATCACCTTTTGGTATGTTTCGAAGAGAGCCCGATCGCTATCGTTTTTTTTTCATACAGAGTGCCACTGTAGCTGTTCAACAAAAAAGCTCTTCCGAGAAGAGAGGTTAAATTGAGTTAAAACGTGGCATTCACCAATGTGGCCAAATTGGGCGATTTATCACAAATTGGGCTACTTTAAAGAATGTTTTGCGACAAAGTATGTCAGAAAGTCGCAAGTCGCAAATTGGGCGATTTTACCGATGTTTTAAAATCGCAATTGGGCGATGGTTCATATTTTACTGATTAGTGAATTCATTGGCCGATCTCGCTGGTTTATGCGAACAGCCCTGAAAGTTTGTTATTGTATGCAACTCTGAGACAAACGCGTGGATGTCGCAGAGATCGAAGTTGTGATGTATTAGAGTTGTTCTTTAATTCGCACACGGATTTGGTGTGAACCGGACATGAAACAACAAAAAGAATGCGACCAGCAGTGGCACTCTGTATGAAAAATAGCGATAGCGACCGGGCTGCAAATTCTTAGTTTGTATCACCTTTCGGTATGTTTCGAAGAGAGCCCGATCGCTATCGCTACTTTTCGTACAGAGTGCCACTATTTACCAGTTTGTGACATCTAGTTCGTTTTGGCGATATTTGAGAGTCGATTTGGCGACATATGAAAACTATATCCGACAACACTGGCATTGACTTCCTTTGTTCAACTAGCTGTTGGCTAGAAATGTCACCTAAAAGACAGTGAATTTTTTGTAGCCCTTCTTGTCTGAGTGGGACCGCTGTTTGTATACAGGGTCTCCAAAAAGTTTTGGAATGGGCAAATACTCCTATTAGTACTTAGATAAACTTAATTAGGTCGTATTTCAAGCAAATCGATTATTTTTGTATTAATATGTGTTTATGTTTGTATGTATGTATACAGGGTGTCCGAAAAGTATTTTGTTGGCAAAAATAGTTTCTACGTGTAGGTGTTTGTATGTATGTAGCGATGCGGTTACGAAGGGCGGTCTATTCTCCATCATCAGTCCGAAGGAGTGTGATATCTTCCTTAATACATGCTCTGGATACACGAACTTTTCAGGGCATGACAATGATGATATTACCGACCTTATAGAGCCCCCTCGGGGGCGATTAGGCGGTCTATCCGTACTAGTTAGAGACCGCCTTTCAGGCCGGTCTCTATACCTAGCTGCCACTCAGGAAAATGTTCGTTGGTTGTCAGATTCTGTTTTTCGACAATCTCAATTGTTTTTCTCCGAGACGGTTGCAGGTGGCACGTTCAAATTTTCTGGGTTAATAGAGGGATAGTGCGTCTAGCTTCGATAAAAAATTCAGTTACACAGGGTGTTCCGTTTCGGAGTTATTAAACGTCAAAGTCGAAATTTCCGCGAATTCCTATGGGATCGATTACAGGTCGCAAAACTTAATTAAATGGATTTATATTTTCAGAGGTTGTAGAGGACCGGGAGCTTCAGAACCCTATTGAAACTGGCGGTATTCGGAAAATGGGAAGTAATTTTTTTGAATTTTTTTATGTCGGAAAATGCCGTTTGCAGACCCCTCTTTGGCACCAAATAACTCGGTCGTCGGAACGTCGGACAGAAAAACGTATTTGAACTTAAAACTAAAGAATCTCAAATACTTTCTTTTTGCAATACATTTACCTATACCTAAAACGACTGGAAATTGGAAAAATTTGGGAAAAAGTGGAAATTACGAATTTTCATGCAAATTTTTGACGGTTTAGAATTTTTTGGGGGGTCAAAATGGATTCAAATCGAAATCCCATGTACCTTGTCGGAAAGACCTCGCCGAACTACGTTATAAACGTATTTTTTGGTCCCTTCATTCTTAATAGGAAAGGAGCAATCGATAATTAAATTTAGATTTTTTACGAATTTTCTTCATGACATCTCTACATTTGAATCACTCTGTATCTTTTCCTATCTTATTTCTTCCAACTTTTTCAACGCTATCCCTTGGGGATATAATCAGGCTTTAAAATGAATCCCGAATGGGTGATCCAGGGCCTGATTTAGGGGGTAAAAACTCATTTTTTCTGTTTTTTCCATCAAAATTCATCTTTAAATGGCATTATTATGTATTATTTCTCTGATTTAACAGCTCTTTTTTGGTTTATTTCCTTCCTACATCATCTGAGAACACTCCACACTAATTAAAATTACATATTTTTTCGTTAAAGTTATAAATAAATAGCTCTCTTAGCATCCGTGCAGGAAAAATTTTAAAAAATGCATATATTAATAGTCTGCCTTGGAAAATCAGTTGAAGCAGCCTATCTTTACGTCGAAATTAAAAAATATGACCTGTCAGAATTATGCAAAAATGTCAATATTTTTAGTGATTTTGGAGATGGGCTTGGAATATACATGGAAAAGACAGAATGGACTTTATATTTTTAATTATGGTGCATTTCATTGGGCGATTTAAGCACTAAATACCTTTTTTTATCTTTCTGAGACCCTGCAAATGGGTTTAAAAATCAGTTTATACGGAGAAATGTATTATAATATGAAGGGTCTAAATGTCGCCTAAATGCCAGTTTTTCTTGTGAGATTTTAGGGTTTCTGGACCGTTTTGGGCTTGAAAAGTACCGGGCAACGCGTCTATAGACCTTCCCGTGTGGATTACGGAACATATAACTTGAAGAATTGGGCATTCAGAACCATTTTTAACTATTTTTCGATGACGGTGCAAAGCTGCATAGAATGGTTTTATTCCATTAGTTAGTGTACGGGGTAAATCACAACGACTGGTCTGATTTAAAATTTGCTTAGGTTTGTGATTATTTGAGAACGGCTTATCTGATTAAATCGAGTGAGGTGGCAATCGAAAGGGAAGGAATTAAGCAATTTTCTTATTTCAAAATAATTTCGACATTTCGTTGGCATGACGACGAACAACTAGCTATTTTCGTTAATTTTTGAGTTGGACAGTTGAAAGTTGATATATGGGAAGAATTCGGTCAATTATTCAAAATTCTATATGTAAAATTTTGATTCGCGTGGTTTCTATAGCAACGATTAAGGATAAATTTGCCAATTTCTAACTCACGCACGGCTGATCTGATTGAAACGAGTGAGGTGGCAATCGATTGGCAAGGAAGTAAGCTACTTTTTTATGTGAAAATTATTTTGACATTTCGTTGCCGTGACGACCAATAATTTGCTATTCCCGGTATTTATTGAGTTGGAGATTGGAAATTTGATATATGGGAAGAATTCGGTCAATCATTTAAAATTATATGTGTAAATTTTGATTCGCGTGATTTCCATAGCAACAATTAATGATAAAGTTGACAATTTCTAACTCACGCACGGCTTATCTGATTGAAACGAGTGTCCCATACGAAATCGCGGAAATTTCGAATTTAACGTTTAATAACTCCGAAACGCGACACCCCGCATAACCGAATTTTTTATCGAAGCTAGAAGCACTATCCCTCTATTAACCCAGAAAATTTTATCGTTCCCGCAGTAACAGTTTTCGAGAAAAAAAATTGAAAATGTAAAAAGTCGAAACGGACAAAAATAGTTTCTACGTGTGGTGTTTGTATGTGTGTAGCGACACTGTTACGAAGGGCGGTCTATTCTCCATCATCAGTGCGAAGGAGTGTGATATCTTCCTTAAGATATGGCCTAGTAACACGAAATTTTCAGGGCATGACAATGATGATATTACCGACCTTATAGAGCCCCCTCGGGGGGCGATTAGGCGGTCTATGCACCCTAGTTATAGAGCGCCAACAGCGCTCTATATACCGACCCGTCCGTGAGGAAAATGTATGTTGGTTGACAAATCGTGTTTTTCGACAATCTCAATTTTTTTTCTCCGAGATGGTTGCAGGTGCAGCGATCAAATTTTCTGGGTTAATAGAGGGATAGTGCATCTAGCTTCGATAAAAAATTCAGCTATACAGGGTGTTCCGTTTCGGAGTTATTAAACGCCAAAGTCGAAATTTCCGCGAATTCCTATGGGATCGATTACAGGTCGCAAAACTTAATTAAATCGATTTAAATTTTCCGAGGTTGTAGAGGACCGGGAGCTTCAGAACCCTATTGAAACTGGCGGTATTCGCGAAAAGGGAAGTAATTCTTTTGAATTTTTTTATGTCGAAAAATGTCGTTTGCAGACCCCAATTTGGCACTGAATAACTCGAAAACGAAACGTCGTACAGAAAAACGTATTTGAACATAAAACTAAAGAATCTCAAATACTTTCTTTTTGCAATACATTTACCTATACCTAAAACGACTGGAAATTGGAAAAATTTGGGAAAAAGTGGAAATTACGATTTTTCATGCAAATTTTTGACGGTTGTCAATTTTTTTGGGGGTCAAAATGGATTCAAATCGAAATCCCATGTACCTTATCGGAAAGACCTCGCCGAACTACGTTATAAACGTATTTTTTGGTTCCTTCATTCTTAATAGGAAAGGAGCTATCGATAATTAAATTTAGATTTTTTACGATTTTTTTTCATGACATCTCTACATTCGAGACACTGTATCTTTTCCTATCTAATTTCTTCCAACTTTTTCAACGCTATCCCTAGGGGATATAATCAGGCTTTAAAATGAATCCCGAATGGGTGATCCAGGGCCTGATTTAGGGGGTAAAAACTCATTTTTTCTGTTTTTTTTTCCATCAAAATTCATCTTTAAATGGCATTATTATGTATTATTTCTCTTATTTAACAGCTCTTTTTTGGTTTATTTTCTTCCTACATCATCTGAGAACACTCCACACTAATTAAAATTTCATATTTTTTCGTTCAAGTTATAAATAAATACCTTTTTTTGCATCGGTGCAGGAAAATTTTTAAAAAGTGCATATAATAAAAGCCGTGCCTTGGAGAAACAAATGAAACTGACCCTCTTTACATCGAAATTAAAATATGACTTGTCAAAATGTCATGAAAATAACAGTTTTTGTAGCGATATTGGAAGCTTCCTGGACCGATTTCGGCTTGAAATATACATGGCAAAGGTAAAACGGTATTTATATTTTTATTTACAATACATTTCATTGGACGATTTAAGCATTAAATACGAATTTTTTAAATTTTTCTCAGACCATGCAAATGCATGTCAAAATCAGTTTCATACGGAGAAATGTATTAAAATATGAAGGGTCGAAATGTCGCAAAAATGTCAGTTTTCCTTGCGAGATTTTAGGGTTTCTGAACCGTTTTCGACTTGAAAAATACTGGGCAATGCCTCTATAGACCTTCCCGTGTGGATTTCGGAACATATAATTTGAAGAATTAGTCATTAAATACCAATTTTAACAATTTTTCGATGACGCGGCGAAGCATCATAGAAAGGCTATTCCATGAGGTTGTATACGGGGTAAATCACAATGACGGGTCTGATTTAAATTTTGCTTAGATTTGTTATTAATTGAGAACGGATTATTCGATTGAAAAGAGTGATGTGGCAATCGAAAGGGGAGGAAGTAAGCTATTTTATTTGAAAATAATTTCGACATTTCGTTGGCATGACGAAGAAAAATTTGCTATTTCCGATATTTATTGAGTTAGAGAGCTGAAATTTGATATATGGGAAGAATTCGGCCAATCATTCAAAATTATATGTGTAAATTTTGATTCGCATGGTTTCTATAGCAACGATTAAGGATAAAGTTGACAATTTCTAACTCACGTACGGCTGATCTGATTGAAACGAGTGAGGTGGTAATCGAAAGGGAACGAAGTAAGCTACTTTTTTATGTGAAAATAATTTTGACATTTCGTTGCCATGACGACGAACAGTGTGCTATTTCCATTATTTATTGAGTTTTAGAGTTGAAATTTGATATCTGGGTAGAATTCGGTCAATCATTCAAAAATATTTTTATAAATTTTGATTCCGATGATTACCATAGCAACGATTGAGCATAAAGTTGATCATTTGTAACTCGCGAACGGCTTATCTGATTGAAACCAGTAAAGTGACGATCGAAATGTTAGAAAGTGCACTACTTTTTTATGTGAAAATAATTTTGACATTTCGTTGCCGGGACGATGAAGAATTTGCTATTTTCGTTATTTATTGAGTTGGAAAGTTGAAAACTGATATCTCGCAAGAATTCGGTCACTCATTCAAAAATATATCTGGAAAAATCGACTCCCATGGTTGGCATAGCAACGATTAAGGATAAAGTTGACAATTTATAGCTCGCGGACGCCTTCTGCGATTGGAACAAGTGAGGTGGCTATCGAAAGGGATGGAAGTAAACTACTTTTTTATTTGAAAATAATTTCGATTTTTGGTAGTCATGACGACGATCAATTTGATTTCTCCGTTATTTATTGAGTTGCAGAGTAGAAATTTCGCATCTAAGTAGAATTCGGTCAATCATGGAAAAATATTTTTGCAATTTTCAATTTTAATGATTGCCATAGCAACGATTAGGGGTAAAGTTAACAAATTACAACCCACGAACGGCTTCGTAGATTGAAAGAAGCGACGTTCATAATATGTATGCACAATTTTTTTTCATTGAGACATCAGTGGCGTGCCCGAAGGGCTCGCCACCAATCTTCGTCCAGCTCGACCATTTCAGGAAGATGATGTTATCAAATGTATGGTTCCAAGCCGATCGAAAGATGACAAGCTTAATTTAGTAGGGTTTCAGCGAAATCGTATATATTGTATTTATATGTAATAGGTGTTTGTATGTATGTAGCGATACGGTTACGAAGGGCGCTCTATTCTGCATCATCAGTCCGTAGGAGTGTGATATCTTGCTTAATACATGGCCTAGAAACACGAAACTTTCAGGGCATGACGATGATGATATTACCGACCTTATAGAGCCCCCTCGGGGGGCGATTAGGCGCTCTATGCAATCTAGTTAGAGACCGCCTTTCAGGCCGGTCTCTATACCTAGCTGCCACTCAGGAAAATGGTCGTTAGTTGTCAGATTCTGTTTTTCGACAATCTCAATTTTTTTTCTCCGAGACGGTTGCAGGTGGAACGTTCAAATTTTCTGGGTTAATAGAGGGATAGTGCGTCTAGCTACACAGGGTGTTCCGTTTCGGAGTTATTAAACGTCAAAGTCGAAATTTCCGCGAATTCCTATGGGATCGATTACAGGTCGCAAAACTTAATTAAATGGATTTGTATTTTCAGAGGTTGTAGAGAACCGGGAGCTTCAGAACCCTATTGAAACTGGCGGTATTCGGAAAATGGGAAGTAATTTTTTTGAATTTTTTTATGTCGAAAAATGCCGTTTGCAGACCCCTCTTTGGCACCAAATAACTCGGTCGCCGGAACGTCGGACAGAAAAACGTATTTGAACTTAAAACTAAAGAATCTCAAATACTTTCTTTTTGCAATACATTTACTTATACCTAAAACGACTGGAAATTGGAAAAATTTGGGAGAAAGTGGTTATTACGAATTTTCATGCAAATTTTTGACGGTTTAGAATTTTTTGGGGGGTCAAAATGGATTCAAATCGAAATCCCATGTACCTTGTCGGAAAGACCTCGCCGAACTACGTTATAAACGTATTTTTTGGTCCCTTCATTCTTAATAGGAAAGGAGCAATCGATAATTAAATTTAGATTTTTTACGATTTTTTTTCATGACATCTCTACATTTGAATCACTCTGTATCTTTTCCTATCTAATTTCTTCCAACTTTTTCAACGCTATCCCTTGGGGATATAATCAGGTTTTAAAATGAATTCCGAATGGGTGATCCAGGGCCTGATTTAGGGGGTAAAAACTCATTTTTTCTGTTTTTTCCATCAAAATTCATCTTTAAATGGCATTATTATGTATTATTTCTCTTATTTAACAGCTCTTTTTTGGTTTATTTCCTTCCTACATCATCTGAGAACACTCCACACTAATTAAAATTACATATTTTTTCGTTAAAGTTATAAATAAATAGCTCTTTTAGCATCGGTGCAGGAAAAATTTTAAAAAATGCATATATTAATAGTCTGCCTTGGAAAATCAGTTGAAGCAGCCTATCTTTACGTCGAAATTAAAAAATATGACCTGTCAGAATTATGCAAAAATGTCAATATTTTTAGTGATTTTGGAGATGGGCTTGGAATATACATGGAAAAGACAGAATGGACTTTATATTTTTAATTATGGTGCATTCCATTGGGCGATTTAAGCACTAAATACCTTTTTTTTTATATTTCTGAGACCCTGCAAATGGGTTTAAAAATCAGTTTATACGGAGAAATGTATTATAATATGAAGGGTCTAAATGTCGCCTAAATGCCAGTTTTTCTTGTGAGATTTTAGGGTTTCTGGACCGTTTTGGGCTTGAAAAGTACCTTCCCGTGTGGATTACGGAACATATAACTTGAAGAATTGGGCATTCAGAACCATTTTTAACTATTTTTCGATGACGGTGCAAAGCTGCATAGAATGGTTTTATTCCATTAGTTAGTGTACGGGGTAAATCACAATGACTGGTCTGATTTAAAATTTGCTTAGGTTTGTTATTATTTGAGAACGGCTTATCTGCTTAAATCGAGTGAGGTGGCAATCGAAAGGGAAGGAATTAAGCAATTTTCTTATTTCAAAATAATTTCGACATTTCGTTGGCATGACGACGAACAACTAGCTATTTTCGTTAATTTTTGAGTTGGGCAGTTGAAAGTTGATATATATTAAAATTATATGTGTAAATTTTGATTCGCGTGGTTTCCATAGCAACAATTAATGATAAAGTTGACAATTTCTAACTCACGCACGGCTTATCTGATTGAAACGAGTGAGGTGGCAATCGAAAGGGAAGGAAGTAAGCTACTTTGTTATGTAAAAATAATTTTGATTTTCCGTTGCCGTGACGACGAATTATTTGCGATTTCCGTAATGTAACGAGTTGGATAGTTGAAATTTGATATCTGGGAAGAATTCGGTTAATCGTTCAAAAAGTTGCTTCGTTGCTGTGACGACTAACAGTTTGCTATTTCCTATTAAGAATGAAGGGACCAAAAAATTCGTTTATCACGTATGTCGGCGAGCTCTTTCCGATAAGGCACATGGGATTTCGATTTTAATCCATTTTGACACCGAAAAAAATTAAAAACGGTCAAAAATTTGCATGAAAAATCGTAATTTTCAGTTTTTCCCAAATTTTTCCAATTTCCGGTTATTTTAGGTATATGTAAGTGTATTGCAAAAAGAAAGTATTTGAGATTCTTTAGTTTTATGTTCAAATCAGTTTTTCATGTCTAACTGTGCGGTCTGGAATGCCAATTTCTTGAGAAATTTGGATGCTGGAGTATGGCTCATTTGCTTCCACAAAAGCACATACATTTTCGTCCCTTTCGACACTTTCTTCAGGAATCGATTTTTGTTTTTTTTTATTCGATAATATCGTGATTTTTACGCTAGAAAAGATCGGAGTGGCGAAAATCGTTATTATTTTGCGAGAGTGTGGAAAATTTTAATTTTTATCTTCGATTTGCTAGGAACGCCATTCAATTAAATAATTCTGTTTTTAAGAGGAGCGTGTTAAATAGTAATTTTTTATTTAATTTTGATTGTATGGGTTGCTGTTTATTTTTGATTTGCTTGAAATGTCATTTAATTAAGCTTGTCTTTTGAGAGGAGCGAATTAAATTCTTATTTAATTTTAATTATATAATTTATTATTTATTTCCTATTTGCTTAAAATATTATTTAATTAAGTTTGTCTTTTGAGAGGAGCGAGTTAAATAGTGATTGGTGGCGAGCCCTTAAGGGACGGCACTGTTATTTAATTTGGATTGTATAGGTTGCTATTAATTTTTGATTTGCTTGAAAGGTCATTTAATTAAGTTTGTCTTTGGAGAGGAGCGAATTAAATTGTTTTTTACTATAGATTATAAAGTTGTTATTTATAACAAAATAATAAAATAATTAAAAACGTAGTTTATTTTAAGAATTCTTTGCCATTTTTTCGTTTCCTCTTATAATTTTAACATAGGAAATCGTAATATGTCATTTTTTTTAATTTTTGAAAAAATAAAATTTTTGAAAATTTACATAGGGGTTTAACACCCATAACATTTTTAATTCTGCAATTTCATCGGTCGTATCTCGAGAACGGTTAGATTTATTGGAAACATAGTTATTAGTAAAAAGTTGCAGTTTACTAAGATGTATAATTTTTTCTATATGATTTTCCTTTATACCTGATAGTTGCGGATATATTTTAAAAAAATGATGTATAAAAATTACCAAGTTTAAACCTCTATATTTCGAAAACTATAAGTCCTACCAAAAAATTGTCTATTACAGAAAAGTTTGACAATTGTATTGTCTATCTAATTTGTTGGATACGTTTTTTTGTGAAAGTCTTTAATAACCGAAATAAAAATAAAAGTATAAAACAGTGTCAAATTTTGTTCGTTTTTTGCGTTTTTTTGTGAAAAATTTAAAAATTAAAAATATAGTTTATTTTAAGAATTCCTTGCCTTTTTTCGTTTCCTCTCGTAATTTTAACATAGGAAACCGTAATATGTCACTATTTTTTAATTTTTGGAAAAATAAAATTTTTGAAAATTTTCATAAGGGTTTACCCATAAAATTTTGAATTCTGCTATTAAATCTGTCGTATCTCGAGAACGGTTAGATTTATTGAAAAAATGGTTATTAATTAAAAGTGACAGTTTGTTAAGGTCTATAATTTTTTCTATTTGATTTTCTTTTAAACCTGATATTCCCGGAGATATTTTTAATAAATGATGAATAAAAATTACCAAGTTTAAACCCATATATTTCTAAAACTTGTTTTTATAGAAAAGTTTGACAATTTTATTGTCTATCTAATTTGTTGCATTTTGACTCCTAAAAAAATTAAAAACCGTCATGCAAAGTTTTCCAATTTCCTTAGATCAAGGAAATCCTAAAGTTTTTATTACTTTGTGTGGTTCTTTATATGTTTTTATGTATACAGAATGTCCAAAAAGACTTTGTATGCGCAAATATCTTTGCCATTAATACGAATATAAACTTCATTCAGTCGGCTTTCAAGAAAATCGAAGATATTTAAATTATTATGAATGTGTCGTGCTGGTTGTGTTTGTATGTATGTATACAGGGTGTCCGAAAAGTCCTTGTATGGGCAAATACCTTTGCTATTTGTACCAAAGATAAACTTAATTGTCGGATTTAAAGCAAATCGTATATATTTGCATTTCGAGGTGTACGGATTTATATGTTTGTATACAGGTTGTCCAAATCGTTTTTGTTTGAGCAAATACTCCTACTAGTACCGAGATAAACCCAATTAATTCGGATTCTAAGTAAATCGACTTTATTCCTATTTAAACGTGTGGGTGTTAGTGTCAATGTATACAGGGTGTCCAAACAGTCTTGGTATTGCCAAATACTCCTATTAGTACTTAGATAAACTTCATTAGGTCGGATTTCACGCAAATCGAATACATTTGTATTAATATGTGTTTATGTTTGTATGTATGTATACAGGGTGTCCGAAAAGTTTTTCGTTGGCAAAAATAGTTTCTACGTGTAGGCGTTTTTATGTTTGTAGCGATACGGTTACGAAGGGCGGTCTATTCTCCATCATCAGTCCGAAGGAGTGTGATATCTTCCTTAATATATGGCCTAGCAACACGAAATTTTCAGGGCATGACAATGATATTACCGACCTCATAGAGCCCCCTCGGGGGGCGATTAGGCGGTCTATACACCCTAGTTATTATAATGTATGAAATGTCACAATTTGGCTAAAACGTCAGCATTTTGATGCGAAATAGGAACGACTCTGGACCAACTTCGGCTTCAAATTTATCGGGCAAGGGAATTAGGGACCTTATACTTTCTCTAGAAAGACATTTCATTTGATAAATTTGGCCTTAAAAACCAATTTTATCGACTTTCCGATGAGGCTACAAGACATCATTGAAGATTCTAATATTGCACTCAGTGGCATCGAAATATTTGTTATAAAGTTATAATATCCAAAAATATGCATTTTAAGCATGAGCGTGTATACCTTAGGGCCAATATATTAATTATTATTACATCATTTTAATTTAATTTTAGGGAAATGAATTGATTCGGATCGTTTTAAAGTAACCAGAACGATTCAAAAATACATTTTATATCTTCCAGCATGTGCATGATTGTATATATGTCTACAGGGTGTCCGAAAAGTCTTTGTATGCGCAAATATCTTTGTCAGTGGCACGCAGAAAAACTTAACTGGGTCTTATTTAAAGGAAATCGTAAATTTTTTATTCCTTTGCGTGATTGTTTAAATGTGTGTATGTATACAGAATGTCCAAAAAGTCTTTGTATGCTCTGTATCTTTGCCATTCGTACGAAGATAAACGTAACTGAGTTTTCAAGAAAATCGAAAATATTTAAATTACTATGTGTCGTGTTGTGTTGTGTTGGTATGTATGTATACAGGGTGTCCGAAAAGTCTTTGTATGGACAAACACCTTTGCTATTTGTACAAATATAAACTTAATTGTCGGATTTAAAGCAAATCGTATATATTTGCATTTCTGTGTGTACAGAGATATATGTCTGTATACAGGCTGTCCAAAAAGCCTTGGTTGGAGCAAATACTCCTAGTAATACCAGGATAAATGTAATTAAACCGGATTTCATGCAAATCGATTATATTTGTTTTTATATGTGTTGTATATACGTATACAGGGTGTCCGAAAAGTCTTAGTATGGTCAAATACTTCTACTAGTACCAAGATAAATTTAATTAATTCGGATATGGGGTGTGGGTGCTAGTTTGAATGTATACAAGGTGTCCTAAAAGTCTTGGTATGGGACTCCTATTATTACTTAGATAAACTTTATTAGGTCGGATTTCACGCAAATCAAATATATTTGTATTAATATGTGTTTATGTTTGTATGTATGTATACAGGGCGGCCGAAAAGTCTTGGTATGAACAAATACGTCTACTAGTACCGAGATAAACCTACTTAATTCTGATTTTAAGTAAATCGACTATATTCCTATTTAAACGTGTCTGTGTTAGTTTGAATGTATACAGGGTGTCCAAAACGTCTTGGTATGGGCAAATACTCCTATTATTACTTGGATAAACTTTATTAGGTCGGATTTCACGCAAATCGAATATTATATTTGTATTCATATGTGTTTATGTTTGTATGTATGTATACAGGG
Source organism: Philopedon plagiatum (assembly GCA_963971165.1). Classification (NCBI taxonomy): domain Eukaryota; kingdom Metazoa; phylum Arthropoda; class Insecta; order Coleoptera; family Curculionidae; genus Philopedon; species Philopedon plagiatum. Next base: position 58,447,065 of record OZ020191.1, read on the forward strand.
TGTCCGAAAAGTCTTGGTATGGGCAAATACTTCTACTAGTACCGAGATAAACCTACTACAGGGTGTCCGAAAAGTTTTTTGTTGTCAAAAATAGATTCTATGTGTGGTGTTTGTATGTGTGTAGCGACACGGTTATGAAGGGCGGTCTATTCTGCATCATCAGTCCGAAGGAGTGTGATATCTTCCTTAATACATGCTCTAGAAACACGAAACTTTCAGGACATGACAATGATGATATTACCGACATTATGGAGCCCACTTTCAGGGCATTACAATGATGATATTACCGACATTACAGAGCCCCCTCGGGGGGCGATTAGGCGGTCTATGCGTACTAGTTATAGACCGCGAAGCGGTCTATATACCGAGCCGTCCGTGAGGAAAATGTGCGTGTGTTGTCCAATTCGGTTTTTCGACAATCTCAATTTTTTTTCTCCGAGATGGTTGCAGGTGAAACGTTCAAATTTTCTGGGTTAATAGAGGGATAGTGCGACTAGCTTCGATAAAAAATTCAGCTATACAGGGTGTTCCGTTTCGGAGTTATAAAACGCTAAATTCGAAATTTCCGCGAATTCCTATGAAATCGATTACAGGTCGCAAAACTTAATTACATCGATTTAAATTTTCAGAGGTTGTAGAGGACCGGGAGCTTCAGAACCCTATTGAAACTGGCGGTATTCGGAAAATGGGAAGTAATTTTTTTGAATTTTTTTATGTCGAAAAATGCCGTTTGCAGACCCCTCTTTGGCACCAAATAACTCGGTCGCCGGAACCTCGGACAGAAAAACGTATTTGAACTTAAAACTAAAGAATCTCAAATACTTTCTTTTTGCAATACATTTACCTATACCTAAAACGACTGGAAATTGGAAAAATTTGGGAAAAGTGGAAATTATGATTTTTCATGCAAATTTTTGACGGTTGTCAATTTTTTTGGGGGTCAAAATGGATTCAAATCGAAATCTCATGTACCTTATCGGAAAGACCTCGCCGAACCACGTTATAAACGTGTTTTTTGGTTCCTTCTTTCTTAATAGGAAAGGAGCAATCGATAATTAAATTTAGATTTTTTACGATTTTTTTTCATGACATCTCTACATTTGAATCACTCTGTATCTTTTCCTATCTAATTTCTTCCAACTTTTTCAACGCTATCCCGTGGGGATATAATCAGGCTTTAAAACAAATCCCGAATGGGTGATCCTGGACCGAATTTAGGGGGTAAAAACTCATTTTTTCTGTTTTTTTCCATCAAAATTCATCTTTAAAAGGCATATTATATATTATTTCTCCGATTTAACAGTTCTTTTTTGGTTTATTTTCATCCCTTATCATCTGAGAACACTTCGAACTAATTAAAATTCCATATTTTTTCGTTAAAGTTATAAATAAATAACTTTTTTGCATCGGTGCAGGAAAAATTTTAAAAAGTGCATATATTAAAAGCCGTGCCTTGACAAAACAAATGAAACTGACCCTCTTTACATCGAAATTAAAATATGACCTGTCAAAATGTCATGAAAATAACAGTTTTTGTAGCGATATTGGAAGCTTCCTGGACCGATTTCGGCTTGAAATATACTTGGAAAAAGTAAAACGGACTTTATATTTTTATTTACAATACATTTCATTGGACGATTTAAGCATTAAATACGAATTTTTTTTAATTTTTCTCAGACCATGCAAATGCATGTCAAAATCAGTTTCATACGGAGAAATGTATTAAAAAATGAAGGGTCGAAATGTCGCAAAAATGTCAGTTTTCCTTGCGAGATTTTAGGGTTTCTGAACCGTTTTCAACTTCAAAAATACTGGGCAAGGCCTCTATAGACCTTCCCGTGTGTATTTCGGAACATATAATTTGAAGAATTAGTCATTAAATACCAATTTTAACAATCATAGAAAGGCTATTCCATGAGGTAGTATACGGGGTAAATCACAATGACGGGTCTGATTTAAATTTTGCTTAAATTTGTTATTAATTGAGAACGGATTATTCGATTGAAAAGAGTGATGTGGCAATCGAAAGGGGAGGAAGTAAGCTATTTTATTTGAAAATAATTTCGACATTTCGTTGGCATGACGACGAAAAATTTGTTATTTCCGATATTTATTGAGTTAGAGAGCTGAAATTTTATATATGGGAAGAATTCAGTCAATCATTCAAAATTATATGTGTAAATTTTGATTGGCATGGTTTCTATAGCAACGATTAAGGATAAAGTCAACAATTTCTAACTCACGTACGTACAACCGAGATAAACCTAATTAATTCGGATTTTAAGTAAATCGACTATATTCCTATTTAAACGTGTGGGTGTTAGTTTGAATGTATACAGGGTGTCCAAAAAGTCTTGTATGAGCAAATACTCCTATTATTATTTAGATAAACTTTATTAGGTCGAATTTCAAACAAATCGAATATATTTGTATTAATATGTGTTTATGTTTGTACGTATGTATACAGAGTATCCGAAAAGTCTTGGTATGGGCAAATACTTCTACTAGTATCGAGATAAACCTACTTAATTCAGATTTTAAGTAAATCGACTATATTCCTATTTAAACGTTTGGGTGTTAGTTTGAATGTATACAGGGTGTCCAAAAAGTCTTGGTATGGGCAAATACTCCTATTATTACTTAGATGAACTATATTAGGTCGGATTTCACGCCAATCGAATATATTTGTATTAATATGTGTTTATGTTTGTATGTGTGTATACAGGGTGTCCGAAAAGTCTCGGTATGGGCAAATCCTTGTACTAGTACCGAGATAAACCTACTTAAACGGAATTTTAAGTAAATCGACTATATTCCTATTTAAACGTGTGGGTGTTAGTTTGAATGTATACAGGGTGTCCAAAAAGTCTTGGTATGGGCAAATACTCCTATTATTACTTAGATAAACTTTATTAGGTCGGATTTCACGGAAATCGAATACATTTGTATTAATATGTGTTTATGTTTGTATGTATGTATACAGGGTGTCCGAAAAGTTTTTTTGGCAAAAGTAGATTCTATGTGTGGTGTTTGTATGTGTGTAGCGACATGGTTACGAAGGGCGGTCTATTCTGCATCATCAGTCCGTAGGAGTGTGATATCTTCCTTAATACATGCTCTAGCAACACGAAATTTTCAGGGCATGACAATGATGATATTACCGACCTTATAGAGCCCCCTCGGGTGCGATTAGGCGGTCTACGCAATCTAGTTAGAGACCGCCTTTCAGGCTCGGTCTCTATACCGAGCCGTTGGTCAGAAAAATGTGTGTATGTATGGCCGTCGGTTGTCCGTTTCGACATTTTCACATCTTCAATTTTGCTTCTCGAAATCGGTTAGAGGGGGGCAACCAAATTTGCTGGGTTAATAGAGGGATAGTGCGGCTGGCTTTGGTAAAAAATTCAGTTATTCAGGGTGTTCCGTTTCGGAGATATAAAACGTCAAAGTCGAAATTTCCGCGATATCCGTTGAAATCGATTACAGGTCGCAAAAGTGAATTAAATCGATTTAAATTTTCAGAGGTTCTAGAAGACCGGGGTCTTCCGAACCCTATTGAAATTGGCAGTATTCGGAAAATGGGAAGTAATTGTTTTGAATTTTTTTAGGTCGCAAAATGGCACTTGCAGACCCATATTCAATTCTACATTGCTCGAAAACGAAGCGTCGCATAGAAAAACGTATTTGAACATAAAACTAAAGGATCTCAAATACTTTCTTTTTGCAATACATTTACCTATACCTAAAACGACTGGAAATTGGAAAAATTTGGGAAAAACTGGAAATTACGATATTTCATGCAAATTTTTGACGGTTGTCAATTATTTTGGGGATCAAAATGGATTCAAATCGAAATCCCATGTACCTTATCGGAAAGAGCTCGCCGAAATACGTTACGAACGTATTTTTTAGTTCCTTTATTCCTAATAGGAAAGGAGCAATTGATAATAATTAAATTTCGATTTTTGACCATTTTTTTTCATGACATCTCTACATTCGAATCACTCTGTATCATTTCCTATCTAATTTCTTCCAACTTTTTCAACGCTATCCCTTTGGGATATAATCAGGCTTTAAAATGAATCCCGAATGGGTGATCCAGGGCCGCATTTAGGGGGTAAAAGCTCATTTTTTCGGTTTTTTTCAACCAAAATTCATCTTTAAAAGGCATTATTATATATTATTTCTCTTATTTAACGATTCTTTTTTGGTTTATTTTCTTCCCTGATCATCTAAGAACACTCCTAGCTAATTAAAGCTCCATATTTTTTCGTTAAAGTTATAAATAAATACCTTTTTTTGCATCGCTGCAGGAAAAATTTTAAAAAGTACATATATAAAAGCCGTGCCTTGAAAAAAAAAACAAATGAAACTGACCCTCTTTACATCGAAATTAAAATATGGCCTGTCAAAATGTCATGAAAATAACAGTTTTTGTAGCGATATTGGAAGCTTCCTGGACCGATTTCGGCTTGAAATATACATGGCAAAGGTAAAACGGACTTTATATTTTTAGTTAAAATACGTTTCATTGGACGATTTAAGCATTAAATACGAATTTTTTAAATTTTTCTCAGACCATGCAAATGCATGTCAAAATCAGTTTCATACGGAGAAATGTATTAAAATATGAAGGGTCGAAATGTCGCAAAAATGCCTGTTTTCCTTGCGAGATTTTAGGGTTTCTGAACCGTTTTCGACTTGTATAATACCGGGCAACGCCTCTATAGACCTTCCCGTGTGGATTTCGGAACATATAATTTGAAGAATTAGTCATTAAATACCAATTTTAACAATTTTTCGATGACGCGGCGAAGCATCATAGAAAGGCTATTCCATGAGGTAGTATACGGGGTAAATCACAATGACGGGTCTGATTTAAATTTTGCTTAGATTTGTTATTAATTGAGAACGGATTATTCGATTGAAAAGAGTGATGTGGCAATCGAAAGGGGAGGAAGTAAGCTATTTTATTTGAAAATAATTTCGACATTTCGTTGGCATGACGACGAAAAATTTGCTATTTCCGATATTTATTGAGTTAGAGAGCTGAAATTTGATATATGGGAAGAATTCGGTGAATCATTCAAAATTATATGTGTAAATTTTGATTCGCATGGTTTCTATAGCAACGATTAAGGATAAAGTTGACAATTTCTAACTCACGTACGGCTGATCTGATTGAAACGATTGAGGTGGCAATCGAAAGGGAACGAAGTAAGCTACTTTTTTATGTGAAAATAATTTTGACATTTCGTTGCCATGACGACGAACAGTTTGCTATTTCCATTATTTATTGAGTTTTAGAGTTGAAATTTGATATCTGGGTAGAATTCGGTCAATCATTCAAAAATATTTTTATAAATTTTGATTCCGATGATTACCATAGCAACGATTGAGCATAAAGTTGATCATTTTTAACTCGCGAACGGCTTATCTGATTGAAACCAGTAAAGTGACGATCGAAATGTTAGAAAGTACACTACTTTTTTATGTGAAAATAATTTTGACATTTCGTTGCCGGGACGATGAACAATTTGCTATTTTCGTTATTTATTGAGTTGGAAAGTTGAAAACTGATATCTCGGAAGAATTCGGTCACTCATTCAAAAATATATCTGGAAAAATCGATTCCCATGGTTGGCATAGCAACGATTAAGGATAAAGTTGACAATTTATAACTCGCGGACGCCTTCTGCGATTGGAACGAGTGAGGTGGCTATCGAAAGGGATGGAAGTAAACTACTTTTTTATTTGAAAATAATTTCGATTTTTGGTAGTCATGACGACGATCAATTTGATTTCTCCGTTATTTATTGAGTTGCAGAGTAGAAATTTCGCATCTAAGTAGAATTCGGTCAATCATTGAAAAATATTTTTGCAATTTTCAATTTTAATGATTGCCATATCAACGATTAGGGGTAAAGTTAACAACTTACTCGCGAACGGCTTCTTAGATTGAAAGAAGCGACGTTCATAATATGTATGCACAATTTTTTTCCATAGAGACATCAGTGGCGTGCCCGAAGGGCTCGCCACCAATCTTCACCCAGCTCGACCATTTCAGGAAGATGATGTTATCTAATGTATGGTTCAAAGCCGATCGAAAGATGACAAGTTTAATTTAGTAGGGTTTCAGCGAAATCGTACATATTGTATTTATATGTAATATGTGTTTGTATGTATATAGCGATACGGTTACGAAGGGCGCTCTATTCTGCATCATCAGTCCGTAGGAGTGTGATATCTTCCTTAATACATGGCCTAGAAACACGAAACTTTCAGGGCGTGACAATGATGATATTACCGACCTTATAGAGCCCCCTCGGGGGGCGATTAGGCGCTCTATGCATACTAGTTATAGAGCGCCTTTCAGGCCGCTCTATATACCGACTTGCCACTCAGGAAAATGTTCGTGGGTTGGGGAATCGGGTTTTTCCACAATCTCAATTTTTTTTCTCCGAGATGGTTGCACGTGACACATTCAAATTTTCTGGGTTAATAGAGGGATAGTGCGTCTAGCTTCGATAAAAAATTCAGCTATACAGGGTGTTCCGTTTCGGGGTTATAAAACGTCAAAGTCGAAATTTCCGCGAATTCCTATGAAATCGATTACAGGTCGCAAAACTTAATTAAGTCGATTTAAATTTTCAGAGGTTGTAGAGGACCGGGAGCTTCAGAACCCTGTTGAAACTGGCGGTATTCGGAAAATGGGAAGTAATTTTTTTGAATTTTTTTATGTCGAAAAATGCCGTTTGCAGACCCCTCTTTGGCACCAAATAACTCGGTCGCCGGAACCTCGGACCGAAAAACGTATTTGAACTTAAAACTAAAGAATCTCAAATACTTTCTTTTTGCAAAACATTTACCTATACCTAAAACGACTGGAAATTGGAAAAATTTGGGAAAACTGGAAATTACGATATTTCATGCAAATTTTTGACGGTTGCCAATTATTTTGGGGGTCAAAACGGATTCAAATTGAAATCCCATGTACCTTATCGGAAAGTCCTCGCCGAACTACGTTATAAACGTATTTTTTGGTTCCTTCATTCTTAATAGGAAAGGAGCAATCGATAATTAAATTTAGATTTTTTACGATTTTTTTTCATGACATCTCTACATTTGAATCACTCTGTATCTTTTCCTATCTAATTTCTTCCAACTTTTTCAACGCTATCCCGTGGGGATATAATCAGGCTTTAAAACAAATCCCGAATGGATGATCCTGGACCGAATTTAGGGGGTAAAAACTCATTTTTTCTGTTTTTCCATCAAAATTCATCTTTAAAAGGCATTATTATATATTATTTCTCCGACTTAACAGTTCTTTTTTGGTTTATTTTCATCCCTTATCATCTGAGAACACTTCTAACTAATTAAAATTCCATATTTTTTCGTTAAAGTTATAAATAAATACCTTTTTTTGCATCGGTACAGGAAAAATTTTAAAAAGTGCATATATTAAAAGCCGTGCCTTGACAAAACAAATGAAACTGACCCTCTTTACATCGAAATTAAAATATGACCTGTCAAAATGTCATGAAAATAACAGTTTTTGTAGCGATATTGGAAGCTTCCTGGACCGATTTCGGCTTGAAATATACATGGCAAAGGTAAAACGGACTTTATGTTTTTATTTACAATACATTTCATTGGACGATTTAAGCATTAAATACGAATTTTTTAAATTTTTCTCAGACCATGCAAATGCATGTCAAAATCAGTTTTATACGGAAAATCGTATTAAAATATGTGTCTAAATGTCGCAAAAATGCCAGTTTTTCTTGGGAGATTGGAAACAGTCTGGACCAACTTCGGCTTGAAATTTACCGGGCAAGGGAATTAGGGACCTTATACTTTCAGTAGAAAGACATTTCATTTCATAATATACCGATTAAATACCATTTTAATCGATTTTCCTATGACGCTACAAAGCATCATTGAAGATTCTAATATGGAGCTCAGTGGGTTGGAAAAAATCCAGAAAGATGCATTTTATTTTCTAACCATGAGCGTGTATACCTTTGGGACAATATATTAATTATTATTGAATCATTTTAATTTAATTTTAGGGAAATGACTTGATTCGGATCGTTTTAAAGTAACCAGAACGATTCGAAAACACATTTTATACCTTTCGGGCATGTGAATGGTTGTACATATGTCTACAGGGTGTCCGAAAAGTATTTGTATGCGCAAATATCTTTGTCATTAGCAAGAAGAGAAGAATAATTGAGCTTTATTTCAATTAAATCGTAAATTTTTTATTCCTTTGTGTGGTTGTTTATGTTTGTATGTATACAGAATGTCCAAAAAGTCTTTGTATGCGCAAATATCTTTGTCATTAGAACGAAGAAAAACTTAAATGAGTCTTATTTCAAGGAAAACGTAAATTTTTTATTCCTTTGTGTGGCTGTTTATATGTTGGTATGTATACAGAATGTCCAAAATGTCTTTCTATGCGCAAACATCTTTGCAATTAGTACGAATATAAACGTAACTGAGCCGGTTTTCAATCGCAAAAATATAAAAATATAAAATATTTAAATTACTGTGTCGTGTTTGTATGTATGTACAGTACAGGATGTCCGAAAAGTCTTTGTATGGACAAATTCCTTTGCAATTTTTACAACTATAAACTTAATTGCCGGATTTAAAGCAAATCGTATATATTTGCATTTCTATGTGTACGGAAATATATGTCTGTATACAGGCTGTCCAATAAGTGTTGGTTTGAGCAAATACTCCTAGTAGTACCAGGATAAATGTAATTAAACCGGATTTCATGCAAATCGATTATATTCGTTTTTATATGTGTTGCATATACGTATACAGGGTGTCCGAAAAGTCTTGGTATGGGCAAATACTTCTAATACAACCGAGATAAACCTAATTAATTCGGATTTTAAGTAAATCGACTATATTCCTATTTAAACCTGTGGGTGTTAGTTTGAATGTATACAGGGTGTCCAAAAAGTCTTGGTATGGGCAAATACTCCTATTATTACTTAGATGAAATTTATTAGGTCGGATTTCACGCCAATCGAATATATTTGTATTAATATGTGTTTATGTTTGTATGTATGTATACAGGGTGTCGGAAAAGTTTTTTGTTGGCAACAATAGTTTCTGCGTGTGGTGTTTGTATGTGTGTGGCGACACGGTTACGACAGCGGTCTATTCTGCATCATCAGTCCGATGGAGTGTGATATCTTCCTTAATACATGGTCTAGCAACACGAAATTTTCAGGGCGTGACAATGATGATATTACCGACCTTATAGAGCCCCCTCGGGGGGCGATTAGGCGGTCTATCCGTACTAGTTACAGAGCGCCAACAGCGCTCTATATAACGCCCCGTGAGTGAGAAAATGTATGTTTGTTGTCCAATTCTGTTTTTCGGCAATCTCAATTTTTTTCTCCGAGATGGTTGCAGGTGGAACGTTCAAATTTTCTGGGTTAATAGAGGGATAGTGGGACTAGCTTTGCTAAAAAATTCAGTTATACAGGGTATTCCGTTTCGGAGATATAAAACGTCAAATTCGAAATTTCAGCGATTTCCGTTGGAATCGAGTACAGGTCGCAAAACTTAATTAAATCGATTTAAATTTTCGGAGGTTGTGGAGGACCGGGAGCTTCAGAACCCTATTGAAACTAGCGGTATTCGGAAAATGGGAAGTAATTCTTTTGAATTTTTTTATGTCGAAAAATGCCCTTTGTAGACCCCAATTTGGCACTGAATAAGTCGAAACCGGAACATCGGACAGAAAAACGTATTTGAATATAAAACTAAAGAATCTCAAATACTTTCTTTTTGCAATACATTTACCTATACCTAAATCGACTGGAAATTGGAAAGATTTGGGAAAAACTGGAAATTACGTTTTTTCATGAAATTTTTTGACGGAATTTAATTTTTGCGGGGTCAAAATGGATTCAAATCGAAATTCCATGTGTCCTATCGGAAAGAGCTCGCCGAAATACGTTACCAACGTATTTTTTAGTTCCTTTATTCCTAATAGGAAAGGAGCAATTGATAATTAAATTTCGGTTTTGACAATTTTTTTTCATGACATTTCTACATTCGAATCACTCTGTATCTTATCCCAGCTAATTTCTTCCAACTTTTTCAACGCTATCCCGTGGGGATATAATCAGGCTTTAAAACAAATCCCGAATGGGTGATCTAGGACCGGATTTAGGGCGTAAAAACTCATTTTTTCTGTTTTTTTTCCAACAAAATTCATCTTTAAAAGGCATTATTATATATTATTTCTCCGATTTAACAGTTCTTTTTTGGTTTATTTTCATCCCTTATCTCTGAGAACACTTCTAACTAATTAAAATTCCATATTTTTTTGTTAAAGTTATAAATAAATACCTTTTTTTGCATCGGTGCAGGAAAAATTTTAAAAAGTACATATATTAAAGCCGTGCCTTGAAAAAACAATTGAACGGGCATTGAAATTAAAATATGACCTGTCAAAATGTCATGAAAATAACAGTTTTTGTAGCGATATTGAAAGCTTCCTGGACCGATTTCAGCTTGAAATATACATGGCAAAGGTAAAGCGAACTTTGAATTTTTATTTACGGTACATTTCATTGGACGATTTAAGCATTAACTACGAATTTTTTTCAATTTTCTGAGACCATGCAAATGCATGTCAAAATCAGTCTTATACGGAGAAATGTATTAAAATATGAAGTGTCAAATTGTCGCAAAAATGGCAATTTTTCTTGCGAGAATTTTAGGGTTTCTGGACAGTTTTGGGCTTGAAAATACCGGCCAACGCCACTAAAGCCTTTCCAGTGTCCATTCCGGAACATATAATTTGAAGAAGTACGCATTAAATACCATATTTAACTATTTTGCGATGACGCTGCAAGGCATCATAGAACGGTATTATTCCATTAGGTAATATACGGGGTAAACCACAATGACTGATGATTTAAATTTTGCTTAGATTTGTTATTAATTGAGAACGGCTTATTCGATTGAAAAGAGTGATGTGGCAATCGAAAAGGGAAGAAGTAAGCTATTTTCTTATTTGAAAATACTTTCGATATTTCGTTGGCATGACGACGAAAAATTAGCTATTTCCGATATTTATTGAGTTGGAGAGTTGAAATTTGATATATGGGAAGAATTCGGTCAATCATTCAAAATTAGATGTGTAAATTTTGATTCGCATGGTTTCTATAGCAACGATTAAGGATAAAGTTGACAATTTCTAACTCACGCACGGCTGATCTGATTGAAACGAGTGAGGTGGCAATCGAAAGGCAAGGAAGTAAGCTACTTTTTTCTGTGAAAATAATTTTGACATTTCGTTGCCATGACGATGAACAGTTTGCTATTTCCATTATTTATTGAGTTGGAGAGTTGAAATTTGATATCTGGGTAGAATTCGGTCAATGATTCAAAAATATTTTTATAAATTTTGATTCCGATGATTACCATAGCAACCATTAAGTACAAAGTTGATCATTTTTAACTCGCGAACGGCTTATCTGATTGAAACGAGTAAAGAGACGACTGAAATGTTAGAAAGTACACAACCTTTTTATGTGAAAATAATTTTGATATTTCGTTGCCGTGACGATGAACAATTTGCCATTTTCGTTATTCATTGTGTTGGAAAGTTGAAAACTGATATCTGGGAAGAATTCGGTCAATCATTCAAAAATATATCTGGAAAAATCGATTCCCATGGTTGGCATAGCAACGATTAAGGATAAAGTTGACAATTTATAACTCGCGGACGCCTTCTGCGATTGGAACGAGTGAGGTGGCTATTGAAAGGGATGGAAGTCAACTACTTTTTATTTGAAAATAATTTCGATTTTTGGTAGTCATGACGACGATCAATTTGATTTCTCCGTTATTTATTGAGTTGCAGAGTAGAAATTTCGCATCTAAGTAGAATTCGGTCAATCATTGAAAAATATTTTTGCAATTTTCAATTTTAATGATTGCCATAGCAACGATTAGGGGTAAAGTTAACAACTTACAACTCGCGAACGGCTTCTTAGATTGAAAGAAGCGACGTTCATAGTATGTATGCACAATTGTTTTCCATTGAGACATCAGTGGCGTGCCCGAAGGGCTCGCCACCAATCTTCATCCAGCTCGACCATTTCAGGAAGATGATGTTATCAAATGTATGGTTCCAAGCCGATCGAAAGATGACAAGCTTAATTTAGTAGGGTTTCAGCGAAATCGTATATATTGTATTGATATGTAATAGGTGTTTGTATGTATGTAGCCACACGGTTACGAAGGGCGCTCTATTCTGCATCATCAGTCCGTAGGAGCGTGATATCTTCCTTAATACATGGCCTAGAAACACGAAAATTTCAGGACTTGACAATGATGATATTACCGACCTTATAGAGCCCCCTCGGGGGCGATTAGGCGCTCTACGCGTGCTATTAGAGACCGCCTTTCAGGCCGGTCTCTATACCTAGCTGTCCGTGAGGCAAATGTTCGTGTGTTGTCCAATTCGGTTTTTCGACAATCTCAAATTTTTTTCTCCGACGTGGTTGCAGGTGAAACGATCAAATTTTCTGGATTAATAGAGGGATAGTGCATCTAGCTTCGATAAAAAATTCAGCTATACAGGGTGTTCCGTTTCGGAGTTATTAAACGTCAAAGTCGAAATTTCCGCGAATTCCTATGGGATCGATTACAGGTCGCAAAACTTAATTAAATCGATTTATATTTTCAGAGGTTGTAGAGGACCGGGAGCTTCAGAACCCTATTCAAACTGGCGGTATTCGGAAAATGGGAAGTAATTCTTTTGAATTTTTTTATGTCGAAAAATGCAGTTTGCACACCTCTCTTTGGCACCAATACCGAGTACCGTCGCCGGAACGCCGGACAGAAAAACGGATTTAAACATAAAACTAAAGAATCTCAAATACTTTCGTTTTGCAATACATTTACCTATACCTAAAACGACTGGAAATTGGAAAAATTTGGGAAAAACTGGAAATTACGAATATTCATGCAAATCTTTGACGGTTGTCAATTTTTTTGGGGGTCGAAATGGATTCAAATCGAAATCCCATGTACCTAATCGGAAAGACCTCACCGAACTACGTTATAAACGTATTTTTTAGTTCCTTCATCCTTAATAGGAAAGGAGCAATCGATAATTAAATTTAGATTTTTTACGATTTTTTTTCATGACATCTCTACATTTGAATCACTCTGTATCTTTTCCTATCTAATTTCTTCCAACTTTTTCAACGCTATCCCGTGGGGATATAATCAGGCTTTAAAACAAATCCCGAATTGGTGATCCGGGACCGGATTTAGGGGGTAAAAACTCATTTTCCCTGTTCTTTTCCATCAAAATTCATCTTTAAAAGGCATTATTATATATTATTTCTCCGATTTAACAGTTCTTTTTTGGTTTATTTTCATCCCTAATCATCTGAGACACTTCTAACTAATTAAAATTCCATATTTTTTCGTTAAAGTTATAAATAAATACCTTTTTTTGCATCGGTGCAGGAAAAATTTTTAAAAAGTGCATATATCAAAAGCCGTGCCTTGAAAAAACAATTGAAACTGACCCTCTTTACATCGAAATTAAAATATGACCTGTCAAAATGTCATGAAAATATCAGTTTTTGTAGCGATATTGGAAGCTTCCTGGACCGATTTCGGCTTGAAATATACATGACAAAGGTAAAACGGACTTTATATTTTTAGTTACAATACATTTCATTGGACGATTTAAGCATTAAATAGGAATTTTTTTAATTTTTCTCAGACCATGCAAATGCATGTCAAAATCAGTTTTATACGGAAAAACGTATTAAAAGATGTGTCTAAATGTCGCAAAAATGCCAGTTTTTCTTGGGAGATTGGAAGCAGTCTGGACCAACCTCGGCTTGAAATTTACCGGGCAAGGGAATTAGGGACCTTATACTTTCAGTAGACAGACATTTCATTTCATAATATACCGATTAAATACCATTTTAATCGATTTTCCTATGACGCTACAAAGCATCATTGAAGATTCTAATATGGAGCTCAGTGGCTTCGAAAAAATCCAGAAATATGCAATTTATTTTCTAACCATGAGCGTGTACACCTTTGGGAAAATATATTAATTATTATTGAATCATTTTAATTTAATTTTAGGGAAATGACTTGATTCGGATCGTTTTAAAGTAACCAGAACGATTCGAAAACACATTTTATACCTTTCGGGCATGTGAATGGTTGTACATATGTCTACAGGGTGTCCGAAAAGTATTTGTATGCGCAAATATCTTTGCCATTAGCAAGAAGAGAAGAATAATTGAGCCTTATTTCAAGGAAATCGTAAATTTTTTATTCCTTTGTGTGGTTGTTTATGTTTGTATGTATACAGAATGTCCAAAAAGTCTTTGTAGGCGCAAATATCTTTGTCATTAGAACGAAGAAAAACTTAAATGAGTCTTATGTCAAGGAAAACGTAAACTTTTTATTCCTTTGTGTGGCTGTTTATATGTTGGTATGTATATATATATATATATATATATATATATATATATATATATATATATATATATATATATATATATATATATATATATATATATGTGTCCAAAATGTCTTTGTATGCGCAAACATCTTTGCAATTAGTACGAATATAAACGTAATTGAGCCGGTTTTCAATCGCAAAAATATAAAAATATAAAATATTTAAATTACTGTGTCGTGTTTGTTGTGTTTGTATGTATGTACAGTACTGGATGTCCGAAAAGTCTTTGTATGGACAAATTCCTTTGCTATTTGTACAACTATAAACTTAATTGTCGGATTTAAAGCAAATCGTATATATTTGCATTTCTATGTGTACGGATATATATGTCTGTATACAGGCTGTCCAATAAGTGTTGGTTTGAGCAAATACTCCTAGTAGTACCAGGATAAATGTAATTAAACCGGATTTCATGCAAATCGATTATATTTGTTTTTATATGTGATGTATATACGTATACAGGGTGTCCGAAAAGTCTTGGTATGGGCAAATACTTCTACTACAACCGAGATAAACCTAATTAATTCGGATTTTAAGTAAATCGACTATATTCCTATTTAAACGTGTGGGTGTTAGTTTGAATGTATACAGGGTGTCCAAAAAGTCTTGTATGAGCAAATACTCCTATAATTATTTAGATAAACTTTATTAGGTCGAATTTCAAACAAATCGAATATATTTGTATTAATATGTGTTTATGTTTGTATGTATGTATACAGGGTATCCGAAAAGTCTTGGTATGGGCAAATACTTCTACTAGTACCGAAATAAACCTACTTAATTCAGATTTTAAGTAAATCGACTATGTTCCTATTTAAACGTTTGGGTGTTAGTTTGAATGTATACAGGGTGTCCAAAAAGTCTTGGTGTGGGCAAATACTCCTATTATTACTTAGATGAACTTTATTAGGTCGGATTTCACGCCAATCGAATATATTTGTATTAATATGTGTTTATGTTTGTATGTGTGTATACAGGGGGTCCGAAAAGTCTTGGTATGGGTAAATCCTTGTACTAGTACCGAGATAAACCTACTTAATCCGGATTTTAAGTAAATCGACTATATGCCTATTTAAACGTGTGGGTGTTAGTTTGAATGTATACAGGGTGTAAAAAAAGTCTTGGTATGGGCAAATACTCCTATTATTACTTAGATAAACTTTATTAGGTCGGATTTCACGCAAATCGAATACATTTGTATTAATATGTGTTTGTTTGTATGTATGTATATAGGGTGTCTGAAAAGTTTTTTTGGCAAAAGTAGATTCTATGTGTGGTGTTTGTATGTGTGTAGCGACATGGTTACGAAGGGCGGTCTATTCTGCATCATCAGTCCGTAGGAGTGTGATATCTTCCTTAATACATGGCCTAGAAACACGAAATTTTCAGGGCATGACAATGATGATATTACCGACCTTATAGAGACCCCTCAGGGGGCGATTAGGATGTCTACCCGTACTAGTTATAGAGCGCCTTTCAGGCCGCTCTATATACCGACTTGCCACTCAGGAAAATGTTCGTCGGTTGGGAAATCGGGTTTTTCGACAATCTCAATTTTTTTTCTCCGAGACGGTTGCAGGTGCAACGTTCAAATTTTCTGGGTTAATAGAGGGATAGTGCGTCTAGCTTCGATAAAAAATTCAGCTATACAGGGTGTTCCGTTTCGGAGTTATAAAACGTCAAAGTCGAAATTTCCGCGATATCGTATGAAATCGATTACAGGTCGCAAAACTTAATTAAATCGATTTAAATTTTCGGAGGTTGTAGAGGACCGTGAGCTTCAGAACCCTATTGAAACTGGCGATATTCGGAAAATGGGAAGTAATTCTTTTGACTTTTTTTATGTCGAAAAATGCCCTTTGTAGACCCCTCTTTGGCACCAAATAACTCGGTCGCCGGAACCTCGGGCAGAAAAACGTATTTGAACTTAAAACTAAAGAATCTCAAATACTTTCTTTTTGCAATACATTTACCTATACCTAAAACGACTGGAAATTGGAAAAATTTTGGAAAACGTGGAAATTACGAATTTTCATGCAAATCTTTGACGGTTTTTAATTTTTTGGGGGGTCAAAACGGATTCAAATCGAAATCCCATGTACTTTATCGGAAAGACCTCGCCGAACTACGTTACAAACGTATTTTTTGGTTCCTTCATTCTTAATAGGAAAGGAGCAATCGATAATTAAATTTAGATTTTTTACGATTTTTTTTCATGACATCTCTACATTTGAATCACTCTGTATCTTTTCCTATCTAATTTCTTCCAACTTTTTCAACGCTATCCCGTGGGGATATAATCAGGCTTTAAAACAAATCCCGAATGGGTGATCCTGGACCGAATTTAGGGGGTAAAAATCCATTTTTTCTGTTTTTTCCATCAAAATTCATCTTTAAAAGGCATTATTATATATTATTTCTCCGATTTAACAGTTCTTTTTTGGTTTATTTTCAACCCTTATCATCTGAGAACACTTCTAACTAATTAAAATTCCATATTTTTTCGTTAAAGTTATAAATAAATACCTTTTTTTGCATCTGTGCAGGAAAAATTTTAAAAAGTGCATATATTAAAAGCCGTGCCTTGAAAAAACAATTGAACGGACCCTCTTTACATCGAAATTAAAATATGACCTGTCAAAATGTCATGAAAATAACAGTTTTGTAGCGATATTGGATGCTTCCTGGACCGATTTCGGCTTGAAATATACATGCCAAAGGTAAAACGGACTTTATATTTTTAGTTACAATACATTTCATTGGACGATTTAAGCATTAAATACGAATTTTTTTAATTTTTCTCAGACCATGCAAATGCATGTCAAAATACGGAGAAATGTATTAAAATATGAAGGGTTGAAATGTCGCAAAAATGTCAGTTTTCCTTGCGAGATTTTAGGGTTTCTGAACCGTTTTCGACTTGAAAAATACTGGGCAATGCCTCTATAGACCTTCCCGTGTGGATTTCGGAACATATAATTTGAAGAATTAGTCATTAAATACCAATTTTAACAATTTTTCGATGACGCGGCGAAGCATCATAGAAAGGCTATTCCATGAGGTAGTATACGGGGTAAATCACAATGACGGGTCTGATTTAAATTTTGCTTAGATTTGTTATTAATTGAGAACGGATTATTCGATTGAAAATGGTGATGTGGCAATCGAAAGGGGAGGAAGTAAGCTATTTTATTTGAAAATAATTTCGACATTTCGTTGGCATGACGACGAAAAATTTGCTATTTCCGATATTTATTGAGTTAGAGAGCTGAAATTTGATATATGGGAAGAATTCGGTCAATCATTCAAAATTATATGTGTAAATTTTGATTCGCATAGTTTCTATAGCAACGATTAAGGATAAAGTTGACAATTTCTAACTCACGTACGGCTGATCTGATTGAATCGAGTGAGGTGGCAATCGAAAGGGAACGAAGTAAGCTATTTTTTTATGTGAAAATAATTTTGACATTTCGTTGCCATGACGACGAACAGTTTGCTATTTCCATTATTTATTGAGTTTTAGAGTTGAAATTTGATATCTGAGTAGAATTCGGTCAATCATTCAAAAATATTTTTATAAATTTTGATTCCGATGATTACCATAGCAACGATTGATCAAAAAGTTGATCATTTTTAACTCGCGAACGGCTTATCTGATTGAAACCAGTAAAGTGACGATCGAAATGTTAGAAAGTACACTACTTTTTTATGTGAAAATAATTTTGATATTTCGTTGCCGGGACGATGAACAATTTGCTATTTTCGTTATTTATTGTGTTGGAAAGTTGAAAACTGATATCTCAGACGAATTCGGTCACTCATTCAAAAATATATGTGGAAAAATCGATTCCCATGGTTGGCATAGCAACGATTAAGGATAAAGTTGACAATTTATAACTCGCGGACGCCTTCTCCGATTGGAACGAGTGAGGTGGCTATCGAAAGGGATGGAAGTAAACTACTTTTTTATTTGAAAATAATTTCGATTTTCGGTAGTCATGACGACGATCAATTTGATTTCTCCGATATTTACTGAGTTGCAGAGTAGAAATTTCGCATCTAAGTAGAATTCGGTCAATCATTGAAAAATATTTTTGCAATTCTCAATTTTAATGATTGCCATATCAACGATTAGGGATAAAGTTAACAACTTACAACTCGCGAACGGCTTCTTAGATTGAAAGAAGCGACGTTCATAATATGTATGCACAATTTTTTTCCATAGAGACATGAGTGGCGTGCCCGAAGGGCTCGCCACCAATCTTCATCCAGCTCGACCATTTCAGGAAGATGATGTTATCTAATGTATGGTTCAAAGCCGATCGAAAGATGACAAGTTTAATTTAGTAGGGTTTCAGCGAAATCGTACATATTGTATTTATATGTAATATGTGTTTGTATGTATATTGCAATACGGTTACGAAGGGCGCTCTATTCTGCATCATCAGTCCGTAGGAGTGTGATATCTTCCTTAATACATGGCCTAGAAACACGAAACTTTCAGGGCATGACAATGATGATATTACCGACCTTATAGAGCCCCCTCGGGGGGCGATTATGTGCTCTATGCAATCTAGTTAGAGACCGCCTTTCAGGCCGGTCTCTATACCTAGCTGTGAGTCAGGAAAATGTATGTCGGTTGATAAATCGTGTTTTTCGACAATCTCAATTTTTTTTCTCCGAGATGGTTGGAAGTGGAACGTTCAAATTTTCTGGGTTAATAGAGGGATAGTGCATCTAGCTTCGATAAAAAATTCAGTTACACAGGGCGTATCGTTTCGGAGCTATTAAACGTCAAAATCGAAATTTCCGCGATATCGTATGAAATCGATTACAGGTCGCAAAACTTAATTAAATCGATTTAAATTTTCAGAGGTTGTAGAGGACCGGGAGCTTCAGAACCCTATTGAAACTGGCGGTATTCGGAAACTGGGAAGTAATTCTTTTGAAATTTTTTATTTCGAAAAATGCCCTTTGCAGACCCCTCTTTGGCACCAAATAACTCGGTCGCCGGAACGTCGGACAGAAAAACGGATTTGAACATAAAACTAAAGAATCTCAAATACTTTCTTTTTGCAATACATTTACCTATACCTAAAACGACTGGAAATTGGACAAATTTGGGAAAAACTGGAAATTACGAATTTTCATGCAAATTTTTGACGGTTGTCAATTTTTTTGGGGGTCAAAATGGATTCAAATCGAAATCCCATGTACCTTATCGGAAAGACCTCGCCGAACTACGTTATAAACGTATTTTTTGGTTCCTTCATTCTTAATAGGAAAGGAGCAATCGATAATTAAATTTAGATTTTTAACGATTTTTTTTCATGACATCGCTACGTTCGAAACACTCTGTATCTTTTCCTATCTAATTTCTTCCAACTTTTTCAACGCCATCCCTTGGGGATATAATCAGGCTTTAAAATAAATCCCGAACGGGTGATCCTGGACCGGATCTAGGAGGTAAAAACTCATTTTTTCTATTTTTTTCAACCAAAATTCATCTTTAAATGACATTATTATATATTATTTCTTTTATTTAACAGTTCTTTTTTGGATTATTTCCTTCCCCCATCATCTGAGAATACTCCACATTAATTAAAATTACATATTTTTTCGTTAAAGTTATAAATAAAAAGGTTTTTTTGCTTCGCTGCAGGAAAAACTTTAAAAAATGCATATATTAATAGTCTGCCTTGGAAAATCAGTTGAAGCAGCCTCTCTTTACGTCGAAATTAAAAAATATGACCTGTCAGAATTATGCAAAAATATCAGTATTCTTAGTGATTTTGGAGAGATCCTGGGCCCATTTCGGCTTGGAATATACATGGAAAAGACAGAATGGACTTTATATTTTTAATTATGGTGCATTTCATTGGGCCATTTAAGCACTAAATACCAATTTTTTTATCTTTCAGAGACCCTGCAAATGGATTTAAAAATCAGTTTATACGGAGAAATGTATTATAATATGAAGGGTCTAAATGTCGCCAAAATGCCAGTTCGTCTTGCGAGAATTTTAGGGTTTCTGGACCGTTTTGGGCTTGAAATATACCGGGCAACGCCTCTATAGACCTTCCCGTGTCTATTCCGGAACATATAACTTGAAAAATTGGGCATTCAGTACCATTTTTAACAATATATAGGTGACGCTGCAAGGCATCATAGAATGGTTTTATCCTATTGGGTAGTATACGGGGTAAATCACAATGACTGGTCTGATTTAAAATTTGCTTAGGTTTGTTATTATTTGAGAACGGCTTATTCGATTAAATCGAGTGAGGTGGCAATCGAAAGGAAAGGGAGGAAGCTATTTCCTTATTTGAAAATAATTTCGACATTTCGTTGGCATGACGACGAACAACTTGCTATTTCGGTCATTTATTGAGTTGGAGCGTTCAAATTTGAAATATGGGAAGAATTCGGTCAATCATTTAAAATTATATGTGTAAAATTTTGATTCGCGTGGTTTCTATAGCAACGATTAAGGATAAAGTTGCCAATTTCTAACTCACGCACGGCTTATCTGATTGAAACGAGTGAGGTGGCAATCAAAAGGGAAGGGAGTAAGCTACTTTTTTATGTGAAAATAATTTTGACATTTCGTTGCCGTGACGACGAACAATTTGCTATTCCCGGTATTTATTGAGTTGGAGATTGGAAATTTGATATATGGGAAGAATTCGATCAATCATTTAAAATTATATGTGTAAATTTTGATTCGCGTGGTTTCTATAGCAACAATTAATGATAAAGTTGACAATTTCTAACTCACGCACGGCTTATCTGATTGAAACGAGTGAGGTGGCAATCGAAAGGGAAGGGAGTAAGCTACTTTGTTATGTGAAAATAATTTTGATTTTCCGTTGCCGTGACGACGAATAATTTGCTATTTCCGTAATGTATTCAGTTGGATCGTTGAAATTTGATGTCTCTGAAGAAATCGGGCACTCATTCAAAAATATATCTGTAAAAATCGATTCCCATGGTTGGCATAGCAACGATTAAGGATAAAGTTGACAATTTTTAACTCACGCACGGCTTATCTGATTGAAACGACTGAAGTGGCAATCGAAAGGGAAGGAAGTAAGCTACTTTTTTATGTGAAAATAATTTTGATTTTCCGTTGCCGTGACGACGAATAATTTGCGATTTCTGTAATGTATTGAGTTGGATAGTTGAAATTTGATATCTGGGAATAATTCGGGCACTCATTCAAAAATATATCTGTAAAAATCGATTCCCATGGTTGGCATAGCAACAATTAAGGATAAAGTTGACAATTTCTAACTCACGCACGGCTTATCTGATTGAAACGACTGAAGTGGCAATCGAAAGGGAAGGAAGTAAGCTACTTTTTTATGTGAAAATAATTTTCATTTTCCGTTGCCGTGACGACGAATAATTTGCGATTTCCGTAAAGTATTGAGTTGGATAGTTGAAATTTGTTATCTGGGAAGAATTCGGTCAATCATTCAAAAATATATCTGTAAAAATCGATTCCCAGGGTGTCTATAGCAACGATTAAGGATAAAGTTGACAATTTCTAACTCACGCAAGGCTTATCTGACTGAAACGACTGAAGTGGCAATCGAAAGGGAAGGAAGTAAGCTACTTTTTTATGTGAAAATAATTTTGATTTTCCGTTGCCGTGGCGACGAATAATTTGCTATTTCCGTAATGTATTGAGTTGGATAGTTGAAATTTGATATCTGGGAAGAATTCGGTCAATCATTCAAAAATATATCTGTAAAAATCGATTCCCATGGTTTCTATAGCAACGATTAAGGATGAAGTTGACAATTTCTAACTCACGCACGGCTTATCTGATTGAAACGACTGAAGTGGCAATCGAAAGGGAAGGAAGTAAGCTACTTTTTTATATGAAAATAATTTCGATTTTCCGCTGCCGTGACGACGAATAATTTGCTATTTCCTTAATGTATTGATTTGGATATTTGTGTACTATGTGTCGTGTTTGTTGTGTTTGTATGTATGTATAGTACAGGGTGTCCGAAAGGTCTTTGTATGGACAAATACCTTTGCAATTTGTACAAATATAAACTTAATTGTCGGATTTAAAGCAAATCGTATACATTTGCATTTCTATGTGTACGGAGGTATATGTCTGTATACAAGCTGTCCAAAAAGTCATTGTAGGAGCAAATACTCCTAGTAGTACCAGGATAAATTTAATTAAACCGGTTTTCATGCAAAATCGATTATATTTGTTTTTATATGTGTTGTATATACCTATACAGGGTGTTCGAAAAGTCTTGGTGTGGGCAAATACTTGTGATAGTACCGAAATAAACCTAATTAATTCGGATTTTAAGTGAACCGACTATATTCCTATTTAAACGTGTGGGTGTTAGTTTGAATGTATACAGGGTGTCCGAAAAGTCTTGGTATGGGATTCCTATTATTACTTAGATAAACTTTATTAGGTCGGATTTCACGCAAATCGAATACATTTGTATTAATATGTGTTTATGTTGGTATGTATGTATACAGGGTGTCCGAAAAGTTTTTCGTTGGCAAAAATAGTTTCTACGTGTAGGCGTTTTTATGTTTGTAGCGATACGGTTACGAAGGGCGGTCTATTCTCCATCATCAGTCCGAATAAGTGTGATGTCTTCCTTAATATATGGCCTAGCAACACGAAATTTTCAGGGCATGCCAATGATATTACCGACCTTATAGAGCCCCCTCGGGGGGCGATTAGGCGGTCTATGCACCCTAGTTATAGAGCGCCAAGAGCGCTCTATATAACGCCCCGTCAGTGAGAAATGTTCGTATGTTGTCGTAGCTTTTGACACTTGCACATTTTCAATTTTTTTTCTCGAAAACGGTTAGAGGTGGGGCAATCAAATTTTCTGGGTTAATAGAGGGATAGTGCATCTAGCTTCGATAAAAAATTCAGTTATACAGGGTGTCCCGTTTCGGAGTTATTAAACGTCAAATTCGAAATTTCCGCGAATTCGTATGGGATCGATTACAGGCCGCAAAACTTAATTAACTCGATTTAAATTTTCGGAGGTTGTAGAGGACCGGGAGCTTCAGAACGCTATTGAAATTGGTGATATTCGGAGAATGGGAAGTAATTCTTTCGAATTTTTTTATGTCGAAAAATGGCACTTGCAGACCCATATTCAATTCTACATTGCTCGGAAACGGAGCGTCGGACAGAAAAACGGATTTGAACATAAAACTAAAGAATCTCAAGTACTTTCTCTTTGCAATACATTTACCTATACCTAAAACGACTGGAAATTGGAAAAATCTGGGAAAAACTGGAAATTACGATTTTTCATGAAATTTTTTGACGGAATTTAATTTTTTGGGGGTCAAAATGGATTCAAACCGAAATTCCGTGTGCCCTATCGGAAAGACCTCGCCGAATTACGTTATAAACATATTTTTTGGTCCCTTAATTCTTAATAGGAAAGGAGCAATCGATAATTAAATTTCGATTTTTTACGATTTTTTTTCATGACATCTCTACATTCGAATCACTCTGTATCTTTTCCTATCCAATTTCTTCCAACTTTTTCAACGCTATTCCTTGGGGATATAATCAGGCTTTAAAACAAATCCCGAACGGGTGATGCAGGACCGGATTTAGGAGGTAAAAACTCATTTTTTCTATTTTTTTCAACCAAAATTCATCTTTAAAGGGCATTATTTCATATTATTTCTCTTATTTAACGATTCTTTTTTGGTTTATTTTCTTCCCTGATCATCTAAGAACA
This sequence comes from Philopedon plagiatum, assembly GCA_963971165.1. Lineage (NCBI taxonomy): Eukaryota > Metazoa > Arthropoda > Insecta > Coleoptera > Curculionidae > Philopedon > Philopedon plagiatum. The sequence goes on from OZ020191.1 coordinate 58,471,365, forward strand.
CTCCTAACTAATTAAAACTCTATATTTTTTCGTTAAAGTTATAAAAAAATAGGTTTATTTCCATCGGGGAACCAAATTTTTGTAAGAAATGCGAATTTTAAGCCATGCCATGGAAAAAAACAATTGAACTGACGACGTTTTACATCGAAGTTAAATATGAGCTGTCAAAATATCCAGTTTTTCTAGCGATATTTTAAAGATCTTGAGCCAGTTTCGGCTTGGAATATACATGGAATTGATAGAATGGACGTTTTTTATCTATTCCTGATCATTTCTTAGCACGAGATGGGCATTAAATATCATTTTTTTGAAATTTTTTTTGACCCTACATTGCATTATAAAAATCAATTTCTATACGGGAAATTGTATTAATTTAATTATAATGTATGAAATGTCACAATTTGACTAAAATTTCAGCATTTTGATTTGATGCGAGATGGAGTGTGGACCAACTTCGGCTTCAAATTTACCGGGCAAGGGATTTAGGGACCTTATATTTTCGGTAGAGAGACATTTCATTTCATAATATACCGATTAAATACCATTTTAATCGATTTTCCTATGAAACTACAAAGCATCATTGAAGATTCTAATATGAAGTTCAGTGGCATCGAAAAAATCCAAAAATAAGTATGCATTTTATTTTCTAATCATGAGCGTGTATACCTTTGGGGCAATATATTAATAATTATTATTATTGAATAATTTTAATTTAATTTTAGGAAAATGACTTGATTCGGATCGTTTTAAAGTAACCAGAACGATTCGAAAATACATTTTATACCTTGCGGCATGGGCATGATTGTATATATATCTACAGGGTGTCCAAAAAGTCTTTGTATGCGGAAATATCTTTGCCAATAGTACGAAGAAAAAATTAATTGAGCCGGTTTTCCAGAAAATCGAAAATATTTAAATTACTATGTGTCGTGGTGTGTTGTGTTTTTATGTATGGATACAGGGTGTCCGAAAAGTCTTTGAATGGGCAAATACCTTTGCCTTTTGTACAAATAGTAACTCAATTGTCGGATTTAAATCAAATTGTAGGTATATATTTGCATTTCTATGTGTACGGATTTATATGTTTGTATACAGGGTGTCCTAAAAGTCTTAGTATGGGCAAATACTTCTACTAGTACCAAGATAAACTTAACAAATTTCCGTAATGTATTGAGTTGGATAGTTGAAATTTGATATCTGGGAATAATTCGGGCACATTCAAAAATATATCTGTAAAAATCGATTCCCTTGGTTGGCATAGCAACGATTAAGGATAAAGTTGACAATTTTTAACTCACGTACGGCTTATCTGATTGAAACGACTGAAGTGGCAATCGAAAGGGAAGGAAGTAAGCTACTTTTTTATGTGAAAATAATTTTGATTTTCCGTTGCCGTGAGGACGAATAATTTGCGATTTCCGTAATGTATTGAGTTGGATAGTTGAAATTTGTTATTTGGGAAGAATTCGGTCAATCATTCAAAAATATATCTGTAAAAATCGATTCCCATTGTTTCTATAGCAACGATTAGGATAAAGTTGACAATTTGTAACTCACGCACGGCTTATCTGATTGAAACGACTGAAGTGGCAATCGAAAGGGAAGGAAGTCAGCTACTTTTTTATGTGAAAATAATTTCGATTTTCCGTTGCTGTGACGACGAATAATTTGCTATTTCCGTAATGTATTGAGTTGGATAGTTGAAATTTGATATCTGGGAAGAATTCGGTCAATCATTCCAAAATATATCTGTAAAAATCGATTCCCATTGTTTCTATAGCAACGATTAAGGATAAAGTTGACAATTTGTAACTCACGCACGGCTTATCTGATTGAAACGACTGAAGTGGCAATCGAAAGGGAAGGAAGTAAACTACTTTTTTATGTGAAAATAATTTTGCTTTTCCGCTGCTGTGACGACGAATAATTTGCTATTTCCGTAATGTATTGATTTGGATAGTTGTGTACTATGTGTCGTGTCTGTTGTGTTTGTATGTATGTATAGTACAGGGTGTCCGAAAAGTCTTTGTATGGACAAATACCTTTGCTATTTGTACAAATATAAACCTAATTGTCGGATTTAAAGCAAATCGTATACATTTGCATTTCTATGTGTACGGAGGTATATGTCTGTATACAAGCTGTCCAAAAAGTCATTGTTGGAGCAAATACTCCTAGTAGTACCAGGATAAATGTAATTAAACCGGATTGCATGCAAAATCGATTATATTTGTTTTTATATGTGTTGTATATACGTATACAGGGTGTTCGAAAAGTCTTGGTATGGGCAAATACTTCTAATAGTACCGAAATAAACCTAATTAATTCGGATTTTAAGTAAATCGACTATATTCCTATTTAAACGTGTGGGTGTTAGTTTGAATGTATAGAGGGTGTCCAAAAAGTCTTGGTATGGGCAAATACTCCTATTAGTACTTGATAAACTTTATTAGGTCGGATTTCACGGAAATCCAATACATTTGTATTAATATGTGTTTATGTTTGTATGTATGTATACAGGGTGCCCGAAAAGTTTTTTTTGGCAAAAGTAGATTCTATGTGTGGTGTTTGTATGTGTGTAGCGACATGGTTACGAAGGGCGGTCTATTCTGCATCATCAGTCCATAGGAGTGTGATATCTTCCTTAATACATGGCCTAGCAACACGAAATTTTCAGGGTGTGACAATGATGATATTACCGACCTTATAGAGCCCCCTCGGGGGGCGATTAGGCGGTCTATGCACCCTAGTTATAGACCGCCTTTCAGGCTCGGTCTATATACCGAGCCCTTGGTCAGAAAAATGTGTGTATGTATGTATGTATGGCCGTATGTTGTCGTCCGTTTCGACATTTTCACCTTTTCAATTTTTTTTCTCGAAAACGGTTAGAATGAGGGCAACCAGATTTTCTGGGTTAATAGAGGGATAGTGCGGCTAGCTTCGGTAAAAAATTCAGTTATACCGGGGGTTCCGTTTCGGAGATATAAAACGTTAAAGTCGAAATTTCAGCGATTTCCTATGGGATCGATTACAGGTCGCAAAACTTAATTAAATCGATTTAAATTTTCGGAGGTTGTGGAGGTCAGGGAGCTTCAGAACCCTATTGAAACTGGCGGTATTCCTAAAATGGGAAGTAATTTTTTTGAATTTTTTTATGTCGAAAAATGCCCTTTGTAGACCCCAATTTGGCACCGAATAAGTGGAAACCGGAACATCGGACAGAAAAACGTATTTGAACTTAAAACTAAAGAATCTCAAATATTTTCTTTTTGCAATACATTTACCTATACCTAAAACGACTGGAAATTGGAAAAATTTGGGAAAAAGTGGAAATTACGAATTTTCATGCAAATTTTTGACGGTTTTGAATTTTTTGGGGGGTCAAAATGGATCCAAATCGAAATTCCATGTGCCCTATCGGAAAGAGCTCGCCGAAATACGTTAGAAACGTATTTTTTAGTTCTTTTATTTCTAATAGGAAAGGAGAAATCGATAATTAAATTTCGATTTTTTACGATTTTTTTTCATGACATCTCTACATTTGAATCACTCTGTATCTTTTCCTATCTAATTTCTTCTAACTTTTTCAACGCTATCCGTTGGGGATATAATCAGGCTTTAAAATGAATCCCGAATGGGTGATCCAGGGCCTGATTTAGGGGGTAAAAACTCATTTTTTCTGTTTTTTTCCATCAAAATTCATATTTAAAAGGCATTATTATATATTATTTCTCTTATTTAACGATTCTTTTTTGGTTTATTTTCTTCCCTGATCATCTAAGAACACTCCTAACTAATTAAAACTCCATATTTTTTCGTTAAAGTTATAAATAAATACCTTTTTTTGCATCGCTGCAGGAAAAATTTTAAAAAGTGCATATATAAAAGCCGTGCCTTGACAAAACAATTGAACGGACCCTCTTTACATCGAAATTAAAATATGACCTGTCAAAATGTCATGAAAATAACAGTTTTCGTAGCGATATTGGAAGCTTCCTGAACCGATTTCGGCTTGAAATATACATGGCAAAGGTAAAATGGTCTTTATATTTTTAATAGCGGTACATTTCATTGGACGATTTGAGCATTAAATACCAATTTCATTAATTTTGCTGAGGTCCTGCAAAGGCGTTTAAAAATCAATTTCTATGCGGGGAAATTTATTCATTTAATTATAATGTATGAAATGTCACAATTTGGCTAAAATGTCAGCATTTTGATGCGAGATTGGAAGGAGTCCGGACCAACTTCGGCCTCGAATTTACCGGGCAATGCATTTAGGGACCTTATACTTTCGGTAGAAAGACATTTCATTTCATATTATACCGATTAAATACCATTTTAATCGATTTTCCTATGACGCTACAAAGCATCATTGAAGATTCTAATATGAAGCTCAGTGGCATCGAAAAAATCCCAAAATATGCATTTTATTTTCTAACCATGAGCGTGTATACTTTTGGGGCAATATATTAATTATTATTGAATAATTTTAATTTAATTTTAGGGATTCGGATCGTTTTAAAGTAACCAGAACGATTCTAAAATACATTTTATACCTTCCGGCATGTGAATGATTGTATATATGTCTACAGGGTGTCCGAAAAGTCTTTGTATGCGCAAATATCTTTGTCATTAGAGCGAAGAAAAACTTAAATGAGTCTTATTTCAAGGAAATCGTAAATTTTTCATTCCTTTGTGTGGTTGTTTATATGTTGGTACACAACAGAATGTCCAAAAAGTCTTTGTATGGGGAAATATCTTTGCCAAATTTAATTTTAGGGAAATGAATTGACTCCCTTTTAAAGTAACCTGAACGATTCGAAAGTACATTTTATACCTTTCGGCATGTGGGTGATTCTGTATATGCCTACAGGGTGTCCGAAAAGTCTTTATATGCGCAAATAACTTTGTCATAAGTACGAAGATAAAATTAATAGGGTCGGTTTTCAAGAAAATCGAAAATATTTAAATTACCATGTGTCGTGTTGTGTTGTGTTTTTATGTATGTATACAGGGTGTCCGAAAAGTCTTTGAATGGGCAAATACCTTTGCCTTTCGTACAAATAGTAACTCGATGGTCGGATTTAAAGCAAATCGTAGGTATATATTTGCATTTCTATGTGTACGGATTTATATGTTTGTATACAGGGTGTTGGAAAAGTCTTAGTTTGGAATGGGCAAATACTCCTATTAGTACTTAGCATTATTAGGTGGATTTTCAAGTAAATAGAATATATTTGTATTAATATGTGTTTATGCTTGTACGTGTGTATACAGGGTGTCCGAAAAGTCTTATTATTTGCAACTCCTTTTATTAGGACCAAAATAAACTTAATTAAGGCGGATTTCAAGAAAATTGTCTATAGTTGTATTACTATGTGTTTATGCTTGTGCGTGTGTATACAGGGTGTCCGAAAAGTCTTATTATTTGCAACTCCTTTTATTAGGACCAAAATAAACTTAATTAAGGCGGATTTCAAGAAAATCGTCTATATTTGTATTACTATGTGTTTATGATTGTACGTGTGTATACAGGGTGCAACTCCTTTTATTAGGACCTAAATAAACTTAATTAAGGCGGATTTCAAGAAAATCGTCTATATTTGTATTACTATGTGTTTATGCTTGTACGTGTGTATACAGGGTGTCCGAAAAGTCTTAGTATTTGCAACTCATTTTAATACGACCAAAATAAACGTAATTAAGGCGGATTTCAAGAAAATCGTCTATATTCCTATTTAAACGTGTGAGTGTTAGATTGAATGTATACAGGGTGTCCAAAAATTCTTGGAATGGGCAAATACTCCTATTAGTACTTAGCATTATTAGGTCGAATTTCAAGTAAATCGAATATATTTGTATTAATATGTGTTTATGCTTGTACGTGTGTATACAGGGTGTCCGAAAAGTCTTATTATTTGCAACTCCTTTTATTAGGACCAAAATAAACTTAAAGGCGGATTTCAAGAAAATTGTCTATATTTGTATTACTATGTGTTTATGCTTGTGCGTGTGTATACAGGGTGTCCGAAAAGTCTTATTATTTGCAACTCCTTTTATTAGGACCAAAATAAACTTAATTAAGGCGGATTTCAAGAAAATCGTCTATATTTGTATTACTATGTGTTTATGATTGTACGTGTGTATACAGGGTGCAACTCCTTTTATTAGGACCTAAATAAACTTAATTAAGGCGGATTTCAAGAAAATCGTCTATATTTGTATTACTATGTGTTTATGCTTGTACGTGTGTATACAGGGTGTCCGAAAAGTCTTAGTATTTGCAACTCATTTTAATACGACCAAAATAAACGTAATTAAGGCGGATTTCAAGAAAATCGTCTATATTCCTATTTAAACGTGTGAGTGTTAGATTGAATGTATACAGGGTGTCCAAAAATTCTTGGAATGGGCAAATACTCCTATTAGTACTTAGATAAACTTTATTAGGTCGAATTTCAAGCAAATCAAATATATTTGTATTAATATGTGTTTATGTTTGTATGTATGTATACAGGGTGTCCGAAAAGTATTTTTGTTGGCAAAAATAGTTTCTACATGTAGGTGTTTGTATGTATGTAGCGATGGGGTCACGAAGGGCGGTCTATTCTCCATCATCAGTCCGAAGGAGTGTGATATCTTCCTTAATACTTGGCCTAGAAACACGAAATTTTCATGGCATGACAATGATGATATTACCGACCTTATAGAGCCCCCTCGGGGGGCGATTAGGCGGTCTATCCGTACTAGTTATAGACCGCCTTTCAGGCTCGGTCTATATACAGAGCCCTTGGTCAGAAAAATGTGTGTGTGTATGTATGTATGGCCGTATGTTGTCGTCCGTTTCGACATTTTCACCTTTTCAATTTTTTTTCTCGAAAACGGTTAGAGGGAGGGCAACCAAATTTTCTGGGTTAATAGAGGGATAGTGCGGCTAGCTTCGGTAAAAAATTCAGTTATACAGGGTGTTCCGTTTCGGAGTTATTAAACGCCAAAGTCGAAATTTCAGCGATTTCCGTTGACATCGATTACAGGTCGCAAAAGTGAATTAAATCGATTTAAATTTTTGGAGGTTGTGGAGGACCGGGTGTTCCGAACCCTATTGAAACTGGCGGTATTCGGAAAATGGGAAGTAATTTTTTTGAATTTTTTTATGTCGAAATATGCCCTTTGTAGACCCCAATTTGGCACCGAATAAGTCGAAACCGGAACATCGGACAGAAAAACGTATTTGAACTTAAAACTAAAGAATCTCAAATACTTTCTTTTTGCAATACATTTACCTATACCTAAAACGACTGGAAATTGGAAAAATTTGGGAAAAAGTGGAAATTACGAATTTTCATGCAAATTTTTGACGGTTTTGAATTTTTTGGGGGGTCAAAATGGATCCAAATCGAAATTCCATGTGCCCTATCGGAAAGAGCTCGCCGAAATACGTTAGAAACGTATTTTTTAGTTCTTTTATTTCTAATAGGAAAGGAGAAATCGATAATTAAATTTCGATTTTTTACGATTTTTTTTCATGACATCTCTACATTTGAATCACTCTGTATCTTTTCCTATCTAATTTCTTCTAACTTTTTCAACGCTATCCGTTGGGGATATAATCAGGCTTTAAAATGAATCCCGAATGGGTGATCCAGGGCCTGATTTAGGGGGTAAAAACTCATTTTTTCTGTTTTTTCCATCAAAATTCATATTTAAAAGGCATTATTATATATTATTTCTCTTATTTAACGATTCTTTTTTGGTTTATTTTCTCCCCTGATCATCTAAGAACACTCCTAACTAATTAAAACTCCATATTTTTTCGTTAAAGTTATAAATAAATACCTTTTTCTGCATCGCTGCAGGAAAAATTTTAAAAAGTGCATATATAAAAGCCGTGCCTTGACAAAACAATTGAACGGACCCTCTTTACATCGAAATTAAAATATGACCTGTCAAAATGTCATGAAAATAACAGTTTTCGTAGCGATATTGGAAGCTTCCTGAACCGATTTCGGCTTGAAATATACATGGCAAAGGTAAAACGGACTTTATATTTTTAGTTAAAATACGTTTCATTGGACGATTTAAGCATTAAATACGAATTTTTTAAATTTTTCTCAGACCACGCAAATGCATGTCAAAATAAATTTCTATACGGGGAAATTTATTCATTTAATTATAATGTATGAAATGTCACAATTTGGCTAAAATGTCAGCATTTTGATGCGAGATTGGAAGGAGTCCGGACCAACTTCGGCCTCGAATTTACCGGGCAATGCATTTAGGGACCTTATACTTTCGGTAGAAAGACATTTCATTTCATATTATACCGATTAAATACCATTTTAATCGATTTTCCTATGACGCTACAAAGCATCATTGAAGATTCTAATATGAAGCTCAGTGGCATCGAAAAAATCCCAAAATATGCATTTTATTTTCTAACCATGAGCGTGTATACTTTTGGGGCAATATATTAATTATTATTGAATAATTTTAATTTAATTTTAGGGAAATGACTTGATTCGGATCGTGTTAAAGTAACCAGAACGATTCTAAAATACATTTTATACCTTCCGGCATGTGCATGATTGTATATATGTCTACAGGGTGTCCGAAAAGTCTTTGTATGCGCAAATATCTTTGTCATTAGAGCGAAGAAAAACTTAAATGAGTCTTATTTCAAGGAAATCGTAAATTTTTCATTCCTTTGTGTGGTTGTTTATATGTTGGTACACACAACAGAATGTCCAAAAAGTCTTTGTATGGGGAAATATCTTTGCCAAATTTAATTTTAGGGAAATGAATTGACTCCCTTTTAAAGTAACCTGGACGATTCGAAAGTACATTTTATACCTTTCGGCATGTGGGTGATTCTGTATATGCCTACAGGGTGTCCGAAAAGTCTTTATATGCGCAAATAACTTTGTCATAAGTACGAAGATAAAATTAATAGGGTCGGTTTTCAAGAAAATCGAAAATATTTAAATTACCATGTGTCGTGTTGTGTTGTGTTTTTATGTATGTATACAGGGTGTCCGAAAAGTCTTTGAATGGGCAAATACCTTTGCCTTTCGTACAAATAGTAACTCGATGGTCGGATTTAAAGCAAATCGTAGGTATATATTTGCATTTCTATGTGTACGGATTTATATGTTTGTATACAGGGTGTTGGAAAAGTCTTAGTTTGGAATGGGCAAGTACTCCTATTAGTACTTAGCATTATTAGGTCGAATTTCAAGTAAATCGAATATATTTGTATTAATATGTGTTTATGCTTGTGCGTGTGTATACAGGGTGTCCGAAAAGTCTTATTATTTGCAACTCCTTTTATTAGGACCAAAATAAACTTAATTAAGGCGGATTTCAAGAAAATCGTCTATATTTGTATTACTATGTGTTTATGATTGTACGTGTGTATACAGGGTGCAACTCCTTTTATTAGGACCTAAATAAACTTACTTAAGGCGGATTTCAAGAAAATCGTCTATATTTGTATTACTATGTGTTTATGCTTGTACGTGTGTATACAGGGTGTCCGAAAAGTCTTAGTATTTGCAACTCATTTTAATACGACCAAAATAAACGTAATTAAGGCGGATTTCAAGAAAATCGTCTATATTCCTATTTAAACGTGTGAGTGTTAGATTGAATGTATACAGGGTGTCCAAAAATTCTTGGAATGGGCAAATACTCCTATTAGTACTTAGCATTGTTAGGTCGAATTTCAAGTAAATCGAATATATTTGTATTAATATGTGTTTATGCTTGTACGTGTGTATACAGGGTGTCCGAATAGTCTTATTATTTGCAATTCCTTTTATTAGGACCAAAATAAACTTAATTAAGGCGGATTTCAAGAAAATTGTCTATATTTGTATTACTATGTGTTTATGCTTGTGCGTGTGTATACAGGGTGTCCGAAAAGTCTTATTATTTGCAACTCCTTTTATTAGGACCAAAATAAACTTAATTAAGGCGGATTTCAAGAAAATCGTCTATATTTGTATTACTATGTGTTTATGATTGTACGTGTGTATACAGGGTGCAACTCCTTTTATTAGGACCTAAATAAACTTAATTAAGGCGGATTTCAAGAAAATCGTCTATATTTGTATTACTATGTGTTTATGCTTGTACGTGTGTATACAGGGTGTCCGAAAAGTCTTAGTATTTGCAACTCATTTTAATACGACCAAAATAAACGTAATTAAGGCGGATTTCAAGAAAATCGTCTATATTCCTATTTAAACGTGTGAGTGTTAGATTGAATGTATACAGGGTGTCCAAAAATTCTTGGAATGGGCAAATACTCCTATTAGTACTTAGATAAACTTTATTAGGTCGAATTTCAAGCAAATCAAATATATTTGTATTAATATGTGTTTATGTTTGTATGTATGTATACAGGGTGTCCGAAAAGTATTTTTGTTGGCAAAAATAGTTTCTACGTGTAGGTGTTTGTATGTATGTAGCGATGGGGTCACGAAGGGCGGTCTATTCTCCATCATCAGTCCGAAGGAGTGTGATATCTTCCTTAATACATGGCATAGAAACACGAAATTTTCAGGGCATGACAATGATGATATTACCGACCTTATAGAGCCCCCTCGGGGGGCGATCAGGCGGTCTACCAGTACTAGTTATAGACCGCCTTTCAGGCCGGTCTATATACCTAGCTGTCCGTGAGGAAAATGTTCGCCTGTTGAGAAATCGTGTTTTTCGACAATCTCAAATTTTTTTCACCGAGATGGTTGCAGGTGGAACGTTCAAATTTTCTGGGTTAATAGAGGGATAGTGCGTCTAGCTTCGATAAAAAATTCAGCTATACAGGGTGTTCCGTTTCGGAGTTATAAAACGTCAAAGTCGAAATTTCTGCGAATTCCTATGGGATCGATTACAGGTCGCAAAACTTAATTAAACCGATTTAAATTTTCAGAGGTTGTAGAGGACCGGGAGCTTCAGAACCCTATTGAAACTGGCGATATTCGGAAAATGGGAAGTAATTCTTTTGAATTTTTTTATGTCGAAAAATGCCATTTGCAGACCCCTCTTTGGCACCAAATAGCTCGGTCGCCGGAACGTCGGAGAGAAAAACGGATTTAAACATAAAATTAAAGAATCTCAAATACTTTCTTTTTGCAATACATTTACCTATACCTAAAACGACTGGAAATTGGAAAAATTTGGGAAAAACTGGAAATTACGATATTTCATGCAAATTTTTGACGGTTGTCAATTATTTTGGGGGTCAAAATGGATTCAAATCGAAATCCCATGTACCTTATCGGAATGACCTCGCCGAACTACGTTATAAACGTATTTTTTGGTTCCTTCATTCTTAATAGGAAAGGAGCAATCGATAATTAAATTTAGATTTTTTACGATTTTTTTTCATGACATCTCTACATTTGAATCACTCTGTATCTTTTCCTATCTAATTTCATCCAACTTTTTCAACGTTATCCCGTGGGGATATAATCAGGCTTTAAAACAAATCCCGAATGGGTGATCCTGGAACGAATTTAGGGGGTAAAAACTCATTTTTTCTGTTTTTTTTTCCATCAAAATTCATCTTTAAAAGGCATTATTACATATTATTTCTCCGATTTAACAGTTCTTTTTTGGTTTATTTTCATCCCTTATCATCTGAGAACACTTCTAGCTAATTAAAATTCCATATTTTTTCGTTAAAGTTATAAATAAATACCTTTTTTTGCATCGGTGCAGGAAAAATTTTAAAAAGTGCATATATTAAAAGCCGTGCCTTGACAAAACAAATGAAACTGACCCTCTTTACATCGAAATTAAAATATGACCTGTTATATGAACAGTTTTTGTAGCGATATTGGAAGCTTCCTGGACCGATTTCGGCTTGAAATATACATGGAAAAGGTAAAACGAACTTTATATTTTTATTTACAATACATTTCATTGGACGATTTAAGCATTAAATATCTAAATATCGCAAAAATGCCAGTTTTTCTTGGGAGATTGGAAACAGTCTGGACCAACTTCGGCTTGAAATTTACCGGGCAAGGGAATTAGGGACCTTATACTTTCAGTAGAAAAACATTTCATTTCATAATATACCGATTAAATACCATTTTAATCGATTTTCCTATGACGCTACAAAGCATCATTGAACATTCTAATATGGAGCTCAGTGGCTTCGAAAAAATCCAGAAATATGCATTTTATTTTCTAACCATGTGCGTGTATACCTTTGGGACAATATATTAATTATTATTGAAACATTTTAATTTAATTTTAGGGAAATGACTTGATTCGAATCGTTTTAAAGTAACCAGAACGATTCGAAAACACATTTTATACCTTTCGGGCATGTGAATGGTTGTACATATGTCTACAGGGTGTCCGAAAAGTATTTGTATGCGCAAATATCTTTGTCATTAGCAAGAAGAGAAGAATAATTGAGCCTTATTTCAAGGAAATCGTAAATTTTTTATTCCTTTGTGTGCTTGTTTATGTTTGTATGTATACAGAATGTCCAAAAAGTCTTTGTATGCGCAAATATCTTTGTCATTAGAACGAAGAAAAACTTAAATGAGTCTTATTTCAAGGAAAACGTAAATTTTTTATTCCTTTGTGTGGCTGTTTATATGTTGGTATGTATACAGAATGTCCAAAATGTCTTTGTATGCGCAAACATCTTTGAAATTAGTACGAATATAAACGTAATTGAGCCGGTTTTCAATCGCAAAAATATAAAAATATAAAATATTTAAATTACTCTGTCGTGTTTGTTGTGTTTGTATGTATGTACAGTACAGGATGTCCGAAAAGTCTTTGTATGGACAAATTCCTTTGCTATTTGTACAACTACAAACTTAATTGTCGGATTTAAAGCAAATCGTATATATTTGCATTTCTATGTGTACGGAAATATATGTCTGTATACAGGCTGTCCAATAAGTGTTGGTTTGAGCAAATACTCCTAGTAGTACCAGGATAAATGTAATTAAACCGGATTTCATGCAAATCGATTATATTTGTTTTTATATGTGTTGTATATACGTATACGGGGTGTCCGAAAAGTCTTGGTATGGGCAAATACTTCTACTACAACAGAGATAAACCTAATTAATTCGGATTTTAAGTAAATCGACTATATTCCTATTTAAACGTGTGGGTGTTAGTTTGAATGTATACAGGGTGTCCAAAAAGTATTGTATGAGCAAATACTCCTTTTATTATTTAGATAAACTTTATTAGGTCGAATTTCAAACAAATCGAATATATTTCTATTAATATGTGTTTATGTTTGAATGTATGTATACAGGGTATCCGAAAAGTCTTGGTATGGGCAAAAACTTCTACTAGTACCGAGATAAACCTGCTTAATTCAGATTTTAAGTAAATCGGCTATATTCCTATTTAAACGTTTGGGTGTTAGTTTGAATGTATACAGGGTGTCCGAAAAGTCTTGGTATGGGCAAATACTCCTATTATTACTTAGATAAACTTTATTAGGTCGGATTTCACGCAACTCGAATATTATATTTGTATTAATATGTGTTTATGTTTGTATGTATGTATACAGGGTGTCCGAGAAGACTTGGTATGGGCAAATACTTCTACTAGTACCGAGATAAACCTACTTAATTCGGATTTGAAGTAAATCGACTATATTCCTATTTAAACGTGTGGGTGTTAGTTTGAATGTATACAGGGTGTCCGAAAAGTATTGGTATGTGCAAATTCTCCTATTATTACTTAGATAAACTTTATTAGGTCGGATTTCACGCAAATCGAATACATTTGTATTAATATGTGTTTATGTTTGTATATATGTATACAGGATGTCCGAAAAGTGTTTTGTTGGCAAAAATAGTTTCTACGTGGGATGTTTGTATGTGTGTAGCGACACGGTTATGAAATGCGGTCTATTCTGCATCATCAGTCCGAAGGAGTGTGATATCTTCCTTAATACATGCTCTAGAAACACGAAACCTTCAGGGCATGATAATGATGGTATTACCGACATTATGGAGCTCCCTTTCAGTGCATGACAATGATGATATTACCGACTTTATAGAGCCCCCTCGGGGGCGATTAGGCGGTCTACGCATACTAGTTATAGACCGCCCGCCGAGCGGTCTATATACCGACTGCTTGGTGAGGAAAATGTGTGTATGTATGTATGTGCGGTCGTATGTGCGTGCGTATGTTGTCGTCCGTTTCGACATTTTCAACTTTTCAATTTTTTTCTCGAAAACGGTTGGAGGTGGGGCAACCAAATTTTCTGGGTTAATAGAGGGATAGTGCGGCTAGCTTCGGTAAAAAATTCAGTTATACAGGGTGTTCCGTTTCGGAGTTATTAAACGTCAAAGTCGAAATTTCAGCGATTTCCTATGGGATCGATTTCAGGTCGCGAAACTTAGTTAAATCGACTTAAATTTTTATAGGTTGTAGAAGTCAGGGAGCTTCAGAACCCTATTGAAACTGGCGGTATTCCGAAAATGGGAAGTAATTCTTTTGAATTTTTTTATGTCGAAAAATTCCCTTTGTAGACCCCACTTTGGCACTGAATAAGTCGAAACCGGAACATCGGATAGAAAAACGTATTTGAACATAAAACTAAAGAATCTCAAATACTTTCTTTTTGCAATACATTTACCTATACCTAAAACGACTGGAAATTGTAAAAATTTGGGAAAAACTGGAAATTACGTTTTTTCATGAAATTTTTTGACGGAATTTAATTTTTTGGGGGTCAAAATGGATTCAAATCGAAATCCTATGTGCCTTATCGGAAAGAGCTCGCCGAAATACGTGATTTGCATATTTTTTGGTTCCTTTATTCCTAATAGGAAAGGAGCAAGCTATAATTAAAATTCGATTTTTTACGATTTTTTTTCATGACATCTCTACATTCGAATCACTCTGTATCTTTTCCTATCTAATTTCTTCCAACTTTTTCAACGCTATCCCTTGGGGATATAATCAGGCTTTAAAATAAATCCTTAACGGGTGATCTAGGACCGGATTTAGGGGGTAAAAACACATTTTTTCTGTTTTTTTCCATCAAAATTCATCTTTAAAGGGCATTATCATATATATTATTTTTCTTATTTAACGATTCTTTTTTGGTTTATTTTCTTCCCTGATCATCCAAGAACACTCCTAAATAATTAATATTCCATATTTCGGCGTTAAAGTTATAAATAAATAGGTTTTCTTCCTTTGGTGCAGGAAAAATTTTAAAAACTGCAAGTTTTAAAAGTCTGGCCTTGGAAAAACAGTTGAAGCGGCCTTCTTTACATCGAAATAAAAATATGAGCTGTCAAAATGTCATGAAAATACCAGTTTTTGTTGTAATATTGGAAGGTTCCTGGACCGATTTCGGCTTGGGATATATATGGAAAAGGTAAAACGGACTTTATTTTAATTCGGGTGCATTTCATTGGACGATTTAAGCACTAAAAACCAATTTTATTGATTTTTCTGAGATTATGCATATGCAGATGCAAAATCAGTTTTATACGGAGAAATGTATTCAAATATGAAGTGTCAGAATGTCGCAAAAATGCCAGTTTTTCTTGCGAGAATTTTAGGGCTTGTGGACTGTTTTGGGCTTGGAAAATACCGGGCAACGCCTCTATAGACTTTCCAGTGTGAATTCCGGAACATGTAATTTGAAGAATTACCATATTTAACGATTTTTCGATGACGCTACAAAACATCATTTTAAGGTTTCATTCCATTAGGTAGTATCAAACCCTAATCTATGGTATACGTATATGGAGTATATCACAATGACGGGTCTGATTTAAATTTTGCTTAGATTTGTTATTAATTGATATTTTTAATAACAATCCACGAAGCGTTGTACGAGTTAAATTTAGTTTAACTTTTGTCTGACGTCGGATGTTTTTTAACCTCACTTCTCTGTCTGCATTTTTGATATTTTGTTGTTATTTTGATTTGGTTTGGGTGTTTTCTGAATATTTAATAATGAATATATATCTAAGACATTGTAAAAAATATATTTGTAGTGCCAGCAATGTACTACTTTTATCGCTTTTGTTAATTTAGCAAAGAAATAAACATAACCTCGCTAGAAAAGAGCAAAAACCAAGAAGATTTTGGATGAGAAACATTTTTAAAAATCGAAAGTTACAAGGAGCTTATTATAATTTATTGAATGAAATGCGACTGGGTGACCAGGAAAAATATTTTAATTATTTACGAATGTTAAGTGATACATTTCAGAATTTACTGAGAATGGTTGGGCTAAAAATAGAAAAGGTATATTGTGTACATGAGCCAATATCTCCTGGAGAAAGACTTGCTTTGATATTAAGGTAAATCTAGCAATATAAATCTGCAAGTACTCGTTAAGTGTGCGATAAAAACTTATAGGGTGTATTATTCATGTTTTAGGTATCTTGCTAGTGATAGTATGATTTCGGTTAGCTATGCATTTCAAATTGCTCCTAATACGGTATCAAAGATAATTAAAGAAACATGGAATGCAATTTGGGATTGTTTTAATCAAACTGTGTTACTTAAACCAACCGAGGAGGCTTGGCTAAGCATTGCACAAGATTTCGAGCAAAAATGGCAATTATTTACCACAAGTGTTAAGTTGGCCAAAGTTTTGCAGCAAAAACGATAATAATTTTCAAATAAAAGTTCACATTAGTTATGTCAAATTTTGTGACAGTATAAGAGTACAGTATCCTTAGAGGTAATTGAAATCGTGTAATTTTGGTTTAGTTTAGGTAACCCTTATGCAAAGCTAGGTTTGACTTGCAGGCCTTGGGTGCTTATGACTTACAAGCCCTGTCTATAGGGTATACTATGCATAAGAAATAAAAAACAACTATTATACCATAAGGGTAAACTTTTAGATAACGGTCAAAAACACAAAATATACATTCCAGCATTTATTTAAATCAACAAACAATACAGTTATAGGTTTTCACAATAATTTAAGTAAGGAATAATGCAGGGGTGCACATTTCAAAATAGCTTGCTCAAGATTTTCCGGCAATGGTGGCAGTGCTTCTTCATTAAAATGGACAGCTATATTATTTAAATTGCAGCGACTACAATACACTGCACTTTCAAATATACGGGAGTCATATGTAGACTCTGCCCACCTGGCTACAATAGTTATAAATTGCAATTTGGCGCTGCAAACTGCTTGTACATTTAAAGAAAAAAAGCCTGTTCTGCTTCTGGTCAGGTCCACCTAAAAAAATATAATTATAATAAAATATTCATAAGTTTAAACTAAAACGAGAAAAATACCTGGTGATTCGACTTTAATTGTGTACAGTCTCTTTATTGCTCCCAATACGTTTTGGCATGGATGGATATCTTTTAAAAATCTTCTTTTTAGTATTAAATTCTAAATTAAATTAATATAAAAATGTTTTGGCTGTCAACAATGTCAACATTGTCGAGGTAGTGGTAATAGGTGTCTTCCTTTCACCCCAAGGAGGAGCTCCCGTACAGCTCCTGAGCAGCACACAGTTGTTCCATTCAACTGGGGCATCATGCACCTGAACCGTTCGAGCCCTATCCCCCCTGCCCTCTCGTGCATTACTTATGACTTGAGCTTAATGTCAAACTTCTCAATTGTTCCTTTCGGAACGGTGTCGAGTGACTCCGGGGCGAGTCGCTCCGGGGCGTCAGACACCTGAAAGGAATATTACTATTAGGTGTCTTCCTTTCACCCCAAGGAGGAGCTCCCGTACAGCTCCAGAGCAGCATACAGTTGTTCCATTCAACTGGGGCATCAAGCACCTGAACCGTTCTAGCCCTATCTCCCCTGCCCTCTCGTGCATCACCAACGACTTGAGCTTAATGTCGAAATTGTCAATTGTTCCTTTCAGGAACGGTGTGAGTTACTCTGGGCCGAGTCGCTCCGGGGCATCAAACACCTGAAAGGAATATTACTTATATGTCCGTAGGACCAGCATGTTGTGACAACGTTAAGAGAATCTTCGCACATTTGTTCTATTTACAGGACTTAATAAAGTAACATTATGGATGTCGCAGAGATCGAAGTTGTGATGTATTAGAGTTGTGCTTTAATTCGCGCACGGATGTGGTGTGAACCGGACATGAAACAACAAAAAGAATGTGACCAGCAGTGGCACTCTGTATGAAAAATAGCGATAGCGATCGGGCTTCTCTTTGTAAATTCTTACTTTGTATCATCGTTTGGTATTTTTCGAAGAGAGCCCGATCGCTATCGCTATTTTTCATACAGAGTGCCACTGCAGCTGTTCAACAAAAAAGCTCTTCCCAGAAGAGAGGTTAAATTGAGTTAAAACTGACCAGTGTTGCCAGATTGGGCGATTTATCACAAATTGGGCTACTTTAAAGAATGTTTTGCGACAAAGTATTTCAAAAAGTCGCAAGTCGCAAATTGGGCGATTTTACCGATGTTTTAAAATCGCAATTGGGCGATGGTTCATGTTTTACTGATTAGTGAATTCATTGGCCGATCTCGCTGGTTTATGCGAACAGCCCTGGAAGTTTGTTATTGTATGCAACTCTGAGACCCTGATTTTTAGCCGACCGACCGAATACCGAACAGACGCGGTTCATGGAATCAGCGTGTAGAGTCTATTCCTTTTTATCTTTTAACATTATCAGTGAAACAGGGAGAGGGAGATACAGAACAAGGACATTATTTCTTAATTCTGTTTGACATTTGTGAGACGATTTTTGCTTTGGTGACAGTTGCGGTGGACAATAATTAAATATTACCCTAAGATAACTTCCGAAAACCAAGAAAAATTCAATTAAAATTAATCGTGAATGCGCTGGTAAATGACAAAAGTAATCTGCAGTGACACTCTGTATGAAAAATAGCGATAGCGACCGGGCTGTCTTTGCAAATTCTTACTTTGTATCACCGTTCGGTATGTTTCGAAGAGAGCCCGATCGCTATCGCTACTTTTCATACAGAATGCCACTCCTGTTTACCCGTTTGCGACATCTAGTTCGTTTTGGCGATATTTGAGAGTCGATTTGGCGACATTAGAAAACTATATTTGACAACATTGGCATTGACTTCCTTTTTCCATCTAGCTGTTGGCTGGGAATGTCACCTAAAGACAGTGAATTTTTTTGTAGCTCTTGTCTGAATGGGGCCGCTGTTTGTATACAGGTTGTCCAAAAAGTTTTTTGTTGGCAAAAATCCGTCTGCGGAGCGGAAGACCTTGAAAAAAATTCGCGTCTGGGGAGCGGACGATCTAGGGGAAAATACGTGTCTGGGGAGCGGACGATCTTGAAAAATAGTTTATACGTGTAGGTGTTTGTATGTATGTAGTGATACGGTTACGAAGGGCGGTCTATTCTACATCATCAGTCCGTAGGAGTGTGATATCTTCCTTAATACATGGCCTAGAAACACGAAACTTTCAGGGCATGGCAATGATGATATTACCGACATTACAGACCCCCCTCGGGGGGCGATTAGGCAGTCTACGCAATCTAGTCTACTAGATCCACTGCAAGAACTAGGTTTGGAGTAACGTAGTCATGTACTAATATTCACTAACATTAGGTTCCTTTCATTCCAATATTACTATGACCGCCGAAGGCATCGTTGAGAAATGCGCAATCTAGTCCTTATGATTTATAAGAACCCTTCTATTGTAGAATATTGTCATAGCTTCATTTGGACTTATCTGACATAAATAAGAAAAACAATTCAATCTGTGACAATAGAAAATTGGTGTTAGGTGTGTAGGTAATTTTGATACGGTTTTTATTATTATTCCCGGATAACTTACGACGTATTTAAGATTTATTAAATTGTCTAGATTTTCTTCGTAAAATTAATTGCGCTAGAGAGAGAATATCAAGTGCTTAAAGTCAGTTAATTTTTTATGAGTTATATCATTTAACATGCAGTAACTAAGTTTTTTTTGTGTGCATAAAGCGTTTTTATAAGCTTAATTTGTGTTGATATAGAGAGTAATGATATAAGGCCATAAATGGTTAGTTTAAAGCCTTGAGAGACGACATGAATGAATTTGATAGTTTTTTTTCGTGTAGAGATATGTTTTCGTGTATTTTGTTGTGATATTTTTGTGTTTTTGTTTCATATTTTATAGTGTGTTTTTTTTTCATATTAATTGGCAATTCGTCGAGAAATTTTCACTTAACTGTGGTTAGAGACAACTGATTTTGTTTTCTAAGAATTTATCATAATTTCATTGTTTGAAGTAATCTTACTAGAACTGCACAGAAATTTCTAACTATAAAGAAAATTTCAATTGATTTAATGTTTTTTTGTTGGACATTGTATTTTGTTTTGCCAGAATATTAAATGATTACAGATTAATTTAATCCCATGAACCTTTAAAGCATTTCTTTTGGAAAGCTTTGTTTTTCAGTTATGTTTATATTTTTTTAAGTGAAATGAAAATTTAATTCGTTTTAGCAGTACTATTACATGCTATGTAGCTGTTTGTTTTAAGTATATTTCAATAAGTTTTCGTTAAAACTTCTTTTCTCTGTTTTGAAAAGCTGTGATAAAAGAGTAAAAGTTTTTCTTTAGAGTCTTTTAATTTTTGAATTGGTACTTAATTGAGTTTGTTTTAACATTGGTTTGCTTAGCTTTGTTGTGTACACTAGCAGCTTTATTCTATATGGTTGCGATCGTTCCAGTCGAGAAGAGAAACCTAAATCCGTATAATTTTAATTTTGTTTTAATGTCAGTAAAGTAAATTGTGATTTTTGTGATAAAGTTGCTCTTAAATAAATGCGTTATCATTTTATTTTAGTGGTAAAGAGGTTATTTTACCTTGTTTCTGTAAAACTTAAAGAACGTTCGACAAGTTTTAAAAGTTTTTTTAAGAAAAATAGCGTTTAAAATTATTTTTCAAACGTTTTATTGTGGACAAAAGATTGGGATTTTCAGGTAGACGAAGCCGAAGCAAGAAGATCGCTGAAGAAAGAAGAAATTGCATGAAATTTGTAGACACTAGCACTAATAGAAGATGTGTTAACGTGAAATTTTTGGGAAAATCCGATTTTATGAGATTTAAAGTTTAAGGGAAGAAGTATTTGTTAAAAGAGAATAAATTAGGGGTTAAAGACACAACTTTTATTAGATTTGATTTGTAACTAACGGTTAGAACGCCTTTAATGAGATAACGTTGTGCAGACCGTATTAAAGTAATGCTTTTATATTTAATTGGAAGACAGGTTGAAATTTCATGTAGAGTGTTTAATTTGATATAATATACCAGGAAAATTATATTATTTGCTATATTTTCGTATATACAATGTGATTTGATGAGCGTTATTGTGATAACATAAGTTAACAATATTTTGGCGGAAATATTTGAAATTATTTGTAATTATTAAATTTTTTTGCGAAATTGTGTTAAAGATTGTTTTCAGGGAGGAATTTTGTTGGTTTATTTGGGAATAATTGGAATCGTGGCGTTCGAGCTTGTGTGGAATACCTGTTTGGCAACGTTAGAACCAATAATTGCAGACAGTGGAGAAACAGAGAGAGACAGTGGAGTCCATAGGCCACATAAATATTTTTTTTTAACAGGTTAGAATTTTTAATTCAGAAAAAGCATTGGGTCGACGCGAGACGCCATACATTACAGCAGCCGAAGCATCAACCCAGAGAATCAAAAGATGCTATATTCCGGAGGAATAATTTTGTTTTGTCCATAAAAGTATGGAATTTGTTTGGAATTATATTTGTGATTGAATTTTTCTACGATTCATGTTTTAATCAGCTCTTACCTTGTTAATTTGGTTGGTTTTTAAAAGTTTTGTTCATTACAAGATGGTAAAGCGAATTTTGGCGCTTTAAAGGAATTTAAAATGCAGTAAAATAATTTATTTTATAATCGGGTAGAATGCTTTATCCTTTGCAAGCGCCTACATTTTGCAAACTCAGGTAAATATAGTGTTCAGGCGCCCATTTTATTAATACTATTGAGACATTGTAATTTGTGTACTTGGTTAATTTATATAATTCTTAATTATTTTCTTTCAGGTATTAATTCAGTTTATGACCAGTGTATTGAACATTTGTGGTTTTGCGTTATAAGTTATAAGGTTTGTTTTTAATCAGTTGATTTGGCGCTATTTTAATTCGTAATTTGAAAACTATTTGTTTAATTTACTTGAGAATGGGTATGTACAATCCTACAAAAGTGTTTGTTTGTATACATAAAACAGACAAATTGTAAACGGTAAGTTTTAAAGAAAAGGTTCTAAAAGGTTTTATAGAGGAAGTTTGGTAGAAGAAGATATTATTACGATATTTCTTAGATTTTGCTTATTTAGGTAGATGTAGCCTGTTTTTCTATTAAATATTAAGCACATGCACAACAACAAAAAGGCTTGTTTATGGAGATAGAATGCTAGATGTGGACAATTTGCTTTTATAGGGGTTCTGTTTATTTGAGACCATAATGTTTAGAGACAGCTTATTTTTTCTAAATTTTGTTATTATGAAAATATTTCGGGCTGGCCACATAAGCCATAAACCGGTCTAGCACTTTATTGACGTAAAGTTTTGGTTTAATATAATTGTACCTATCTGGAAATGTGACTATAGCAGGTATAAAGGGGTTTTATATTAGGTTTTTCTAAATTCTGATTCTTAATCGAATAATTAAATGTGTTTAAACGAATAAATAGCACCTTATCCAGAACGGCCATTATGTTTTTATGTTTTAGATCTTTGAACATAATTAGAGCGATATGTTTAGCGGAAGTTTGTTCAGGTACATATAAATCTAGGTCAGAAATAATTCAAGTTTAGAGAATACCATATGTATAGTTTATTGCCCAATGACAGAAAAGAACAAAGGTGTTTAAATTCAAACGGAATTTTAATCGAAGCTAAAGAAATAAGAGGTTACATATGAGGTAAAGGGATATAACTAAAAAGTAAAGCGACATATTGGATTATCGAGGTAAACGCTAAACATTTACAGCCAGATTCTCCAACGCTAGTCCGGTCTAATTTGACAACCAAAAGTTTTAAACTGACAACTGTAAGAATAAGACATCTAAATTTTATACTATAAATTTATTTCTGAGCTTTTTCACAAATTTATAAGGAAAAGGGCAATTTTAGTGCGCACTTTCGACAATAATAGAACTAAATTCACTCTAGCAACCCGTTCCAAGATGAAAATCATTAGGAAACCAAGCAAATCGCTGAAATATCAGAATAATTCATAAGTTTTTAATGACGTCTTATTAACAACGACAGGACAGAAACTTGTCAAAACATAACTGATCAACTAGAAGATCTGAATTTAAACCAGTACTAAATCTTAAACCTTCTTAATGAATCTGGACGTTAATGTCAAAATAACATAGGTATTACAGGTAAATTTTTTTAATGTGTAATGTTTTGTTTTAACGTATTGTAGAAGATAGTACCGAATTATAAATTTTTGTTGATGTTGGTTTTGACTGACAGTTAAATTTTGGGCATGTAGAGTAGTAAGGTATACAGAGAAGTGTATATGAGGGAAGTTAGAAGTTGATATGATTTTGTATTCGTCAATAGTCTATTAGGTGTAATAAATAGTAGCTTTTAGGTGGCAGAGATAGTGCAATAAAAAGCTATGGGTTTGTGTAAAAGTGCATTATTAGTTCTGCGTACAATTTTGACGCATATTATGTTGGTGTCGCGGCAAGCATCGAGTGCTTGAGCGAATAGGTTACATGAAGTAGGCTAAAAGCCTGTGCGTTACATGAAATATATCCATGGAAGAGAAGTCCGTGAAGTAGATTTATTTTGTTTAGTTAATGAGTTGTTTTTAGCAGGAGATTTAACAGATAGTCTGGAGAACGAATAATGATGACAGCAGAGCAGTTAGCAGACGGCATAAGGAAAATTCTTTGGTTATAATATCAGGAAGATAAGAATTTTTTTTGGTTTGGTTTTTTTTTAGTCATCAAGTTTAGTTTTTTTTATCAGGTAGTGTGAATATGTTTTCCTTTGATAATGTTTTATACCGAGTGTTCTTTTCATTTAATGCCTACAACAGTACAGTTTTTTATACAGTTTTGGTGTGTTTCTGCAGTGATATAAATACGGTTATCTCCATTATTTAGTTCAGAGTCCTTAGAAAAGTTGATTTGGCATAAATCGGTTTTGGAAAAAGTTTCTTTTTGATTTTTGATTGAGCTTATATGGATATGAATTCGACTCGTGGAATGGCCATCTAGACGACACTACCGCGTTGCCAACCACGGCGACGATGTTATTGAACTAGTATCTTTCACGGAGGTGAGAGGGTATACTTAACAAGAGCTAAGCTTACAGTATGGGTGCAAGGCATGGTATTCTACAGTATGCGTGTAATAGTTGATATAAGTGAATTCACAAATTTGTATTGGTTTAGGCGATAGGATCAAGTGAAAGAGAGTACACTGGCCCTTATCGCCAGAAGTACCAGTTAAGTATACTAGCCTGGTTCGATTTGACTTACCCTCTGTTCAAAATCCCCAGGGAACTGTTAAAGTCTAATAATGACTAGAAAAGTCCCAGGAGATTTCCCAGTTGTTACAATAGACCGGAAAAGTTTGAGAGTTGACTACTTGGTTTGAAATAGTTTTTTTTCTTCACCAGTCCTAGACTATTTGACTGGCCCCCAAGACTGTTTCGACTGCGTGGAATCATGGAAAGTAAGATTCACATGGTTATAGTCGTGTGGAGACGTCCAGATATCACGATTACTATCCTACACATACGCAAGTCTACATACGTATGACTTGACATTTTTAACCCATTAACCATCATTAAGACAGTACGTACAAAGTTAGACTCAAACTTAGGATTTACAATACCTCAGTGATGATTATTCCACCCCCCTTATAAATCGGAGTAAATTGTAGCGAAATCTGATGGTAGTCCGCCGTAAGTGACTCTCCACGTGCATGGCGTACCTGAGGTAAGCCAAAAATCTTACGAACGGAAGTTGATCTGTATATGAGCAGTGGAACAGATTTTGTTGGAATATGTCAGTAGCCCATTCCCGAGGTGCGTAGTTCGAGAAAAAACGAGTGTTTGTGTATTGTAACACGTATGTAACGAGGTGCGTAGTTCGAGAGGAAACGAATGTTTGTGTATTGTAACACGTATGTAACGAGGTGCGTAGTTCGATAGAGGAATTACGAGTGTTTGTGTGTTGTAACACGTATGTAGCGAGGACGTAATTCAAGAGAGGAATTACGAGTTTTTTGTGCCAACAGGAGTGTAATGCATGTAATTCGGAAGAATTACAAGTTTGTTTTACTACTGTAATTTGAGAAACAATCGTTTTGGAGAAAAACTATAAGACGAGACACCTATACAGCCAAGAGAGACAATATTTTCAGTAGAAAATATAAGGGGGACGAATAAGTCAGGGAAATTTGGTTTAGGAAAGCACTATCGTTTAAGATCTTGTAGGTTTTGTAGCCACATGAAAATCGAGTATGTAGAGGTGAGAAGACAGCAGGAATGAGTTTCTTGAAAAGTAAAAAAAATTGGATTGAAGAACATCTAAGTATTTCATGAAGTACCAGTGGTCTTAAGCAGAGTAAAAGTAGTACATTTGTAGCTGTAGATTATAGTTTGTACGATACTACTTAATGCATGGGTAGGAATTAAAACAGGTAACATAAACGGGTAACATTTAAAAGTAAATTTTTAAACATCATAGTGGTGGATTTTTTTATTATTTTTGACTTTAGCAGAGTAAAGTAAAAATCGAGTAAATATTACAAAATATTTTGAATTCTTTTAAATATAAAATATCGAGTAAACGATTGAATTCATGGAAAATTTAGTAAATGACAGTCATGTTAATTTATCAAAAGTTGGTCGATAGTGATGTTCAAATATCGATATTGGGTTCGATAGTCAAGTTTAATTATCGATATGTTGGTCGATAATCATGTTCACTTATAGATTGCGAAAAATACAAAGTTTCTTTTGCCTGTTATAACCCGAACAATTAGTTCTTAGTAAGTTATAGTATTTTATTAACAGTTTGTTTTTATTTGTGGTAGTTCTTTTGTTAGTAAGGCTATGTCCTGAGTAGATTAGAGTAAGTTAGAACATAACTTGTTAGAATGACATTACTGATATCTACTTGTGTTAAAAGTAAATTTTTTTTGTTTGACTTGTAACGAAAGCTTTATTAAAATCACTAGAGTGTTAATTTTGTGAATAGTGTTTACTTTCATTAAGTCTAATTTGTCATTTTTTTTTGTTTGTTTGATAAACTTATCCAGTTTAAATGTTTCTTGTCTTTAAAGACATTGTGTTCTTTTAAATGTTTTGAAGTTACACTAAGCCACTTTATCGTAGAAAGTTTCTATTTTGATCGTTTCAGTGCTTAGTAAGGACTTAATAAGAGAAAATGGATTTCAATATTTTTTTTTGTTTGTTAACTCTCAGTTTTATTCTGTGGAGAGCTAGATATTTATTTAAAGAATATAAATAAATATAGAAGGTTTCACAAATTTTGGTGTATAAATGTTAAACAATCAGTAAAGTCATTGTACAGGGTGTAATTTTGCTTATTGAAATATAGTTCGCATTTCCGTAGTAAGATATAGACTACGTAGTGTATTATTAGTAGTTTAAGATTAGAACTACTTAGTGACCACTTGGTAATGAGAAGGGTTTTGTTACACATAAAGTCGAAGTACTGTCGAATCATCCAAAATACAGCGGACATCTAGGGAGGCAGGAAATGTAGTGTTGTACCGTAGAGTTTCCCCATTGTTAGTAGATTGTAGTTCGTAGAAGTTCATTTGTATTAACTTAGTGGGAAAAATAGGTGTTTTTAGATTGTGCTTGTGTTTTGAGTATTGGTCAATGGTGGTTGTGCTTGACGAGGTCAAAACATGGTGGTTATTTTCAATTTTCTTTTTAAAGATCGAGGTCAGGACCGGACTTTGGGAAAAGTCGGAGGATCCAGTTGAGATGGAGGACATCAGCATTCATCCCAGGGAGCCACACCTCATTCCAGACGAAGGCACAGATTTTGGCAAGACGTTTGGGGAACCAGGAACAACGTTGGATATGGTACAATCGCGCGTATTGAGAGCTACACCGGAAGAGAGAAGCCACCAGGGTTTAGTTTAGGAAATGTGTATTAAAAACCGGATGGAGAATTTGTAATTCTACAAGGTTGATATTTCATTCTTCATCTTTTCTCTTGAATAAGAATCTTCGTTCTTAAAGGGGGGCTAATTGTGACAAAACGGATACATCTGTATTAAAATGACAGATAATTTGCGGCAAATACGAAGCGTGGTAATAAAACCCCGTTTCTCGTTTAGGTAAAGGAATATACCAGGGTAGTACAGGGGCGTAACTAGAAACGTTTTGTCAATTTATTAATTATCGCGAGATAACGAATATTCTTCTTATAGAAAAGATGGAATGGCAATACGGATATAAGTAACTGTTAGATTTATTAAGTTCGAACTCTTTCTGTACAGGCTTTCTTGGATGTGATTTTTTTACCTTTGGAAAGTAACAATAAAGGATTTTTTCGATCACGTATTCAAGAGCCTTAGCATAGATTAGTATAGTGTTTTAACCTGTATACAATGGATAAACCATCCATTAAACAAAGAAGCATTTAATTCAACTTTATTTTGTATAAAACTCGGCATACTCAGCCTCTGGTACCGACTGGAGATAGCCCTAAGAGGGGATGCAAAGGGCAAGATCTCGAAGGGTCGAAGTACCGAGGAGGATAGAAGAAAGACAGTTCTGAACGAGTCTTTCGAAGTGATGTAGTGTGTATAAGAAATAGGGAGTCGGTAACTTCTTGTAAAGACGTGTCGCGTGTTTCGCGCCGTAGTAAGAACTTAACGAATATGTAGTAAGGGGTATTGTATAACTTAACGGTTGTAAGGGTGAATTTTTAACGTTATCTTTATGAGTAATTGGGGAATTAATAGATCACAGAACAATGATTTGTATTTTTTTTTATCTTTGGTAATTCGAATCTCATGGTGAACGCTTGTCCAGCATTGTTCAGTTCATTATTTAACATTCATTAAATGGTTCTTTGTTGTTTTATATCTTTATTATTATTATTATAATCTTTTTATCAATTGTTATATCTTTCTTTGTACAGTAAATTTTGATTTAATCAGATAATTATCTATTTGTGTTACAAAGTCCAGGGTTTTATTTAATGGCAAGTTGACATTAATTACTAAGTTCAATCTTCGTTACCGTCGGTGTCGAGAAAGAGACGGCGCGACAAGAGAAATCGTTGTAGATGACCACTACCAGATCTTCGATCTTCAAATGGGCAACAACTTGTCTACTAGATCCACTGCAAGAACTAGGTTTGGAGTAACGTAGAGTCATATACTAATATTCACTAACTTTAGCTTCCTTTCATTCGAATATTACTATGACCGCCGAAGGCATCGTTGACAAATGCGCAATCTAGTCTGGATGATTTATAAGAACCCTTCTATTGTAGAATATTGTCATAGGTTCATTTGGATTTATCTGACATAAATAAGAAAAACAATTCAATCTGTGACAAAAGAAAATTGGTGTTAGGTGTGTAGGTAATTTTGATACGGTTTTTATTATTATTCGCGGATAACTTGCGACGTATGCAAGATTTATTAAATTGTCTAGATTTTCTTTGTAAAAATAATTGCGCTAGAGAGAGAATATCAAGTGCTTAAAGTGAGTTAATTTTTTGAGTTATATCATTTAACATGCAGTAACTAAGTTTTTTTGTGTGCATAAAGCGTTTTTATAAGCTTAAGTTGTGTTGATATAGAGAGTAATGATATGAAGGAAAAACAATTCAATCTGTGACAATATTGACGACCTGCTCATCAAGTCCGAAACCTTAGACGACCACCTTAACCATTTAGATCGAGTCCTTGGTCGCTTGGCGGATTGGGGGTTTACCGTGCGACTAAGGAAGTGTCAGTTTTTTAGGGAACAAATGCCTTTTGTGGTCTACATACTGTCTCCTCTCTGAATCCACAGCGATCCAGAACGAGTTCAGGCCATCAAGGAGTTCCCCACCTCAAAAAATATCAAACATCTTCAGTGGTTTCTGGGGTTGTGCAACTATGATCGGTCGTTTCGCCCAAATTTCGCTACCACCTCGGAACCATTGGTTCAACTATTACGAGGGAAGACCAAGTGGGAGTGGTCAATCGCACAGGAGAATGATTTTGCACAGTTCAAGGAGCTCATAGCTGTGGAAACTCTCCTCTATCATCCTGATTTTTCAAGTATGTTTTATGTTCAGACCGATTCAAGCGATTTCGGCCTTGGGGCTCAGTCGTATCAAATGCCGGACGCTCAGAAGCGCACTGTTGCTTTTGCTAGCCGGTTATTATTGGAGAGGGAGCGGAATTACAGCATTCCGGAGAAGGAGGTCCTGAGTGTGGTGTGGGTGATGAATCGTTGGCGCGTGTACCTTTTGGGAAACCCATTTGTGGTTCGATCGGACCATAAGGCACTGTCTTATCTGTAATCTTGTCGACTCCTTTCCGCGCTTATTACGCTATTGGTACTGGCTCTGCAAGAGTTTGATTATGTAATCGAGTACGTCCCTGCCAAACTGAACATGATTCCGGAAGTCCTATCTAGAAACCCTCGAGTCCGCCCACCGACACCTTCGGAGAACAGCTTCCAGGTCTTGGTTTGTAGTATTAAAAGTACTCACGCGGGTTCTGAGGTCAGTCGCGCTTTGAGGATGGTTTTTTCCAGGCTGGAGAGGTCACTGTGGGAAGATAAGGATTTCTCGAAAATTCTGGGGGAGTTAGCTTCTTCAGAAGAATGATCCTACCAGAATTTTATTGTTTTTTAAAAAATGTTATATCTGAGAAAGTCCGATTCTGAACCTGCCCTTTTGCGTATCCCTAGAGTTTTGGTGGTGCAGTCATAAAAACGTTTTATAACGCGATAGGACACTTTGGAGTATACAAGACTTGGTGTTCCCTAAAACGGGAAGTTTATTTTAAGAATATGTATCGCGCTATCAAGTCAGAGCTGCGATCTTGTGAAGATTGCCAAAAGACTAAGCACTGCATCTTGCCTAATCCTCCGCAAAGGGCAATTGTCACTAATGGGCCAGGTGACCCCGTCGCTCTGGATTTGGCTGGTCCTTTGCCGCCCTCTGTGGGGGGTGGGAGGTCACGCATTTATGCGTTGTAGTTGATGTCTTCACTAAGTTCGTTACGTTATACTGCCTAAAGCGCGCTAGTACCGAGGCTATTTTAAACAGGCTAACTAAGCTATACTTTCAACAATTGCGCCCTCCCGAAAGGATCCTTACTAATCACGGTACCCAGTTTACCTCAGGTTTGTGGTCGAAAACTTTGTCTAAGTACGGGGTGGGGGTGGTGCGTTCCTCAGTGCGTCACGCCCAAGCTAACCCTTCCGAGCGTTAGATGAGGGAACTATTCCGCCTTTTCCGGGTTTTCAGACACCCGTTGGGCTGAGGAGGTCCCAAGGTTGGCCTGCCTATTAAACAGCGTCGTTCATGAAACTACCGGTGTTGCCCCTATGGAGTTGCAGTTTGGTGTGGCTTCGCCAACTTTGCTCCCCGCGGAACTCATACTCCCAAAACATGTAACCCAACCCAACATGTAAAACTCTATTTGGCACGTGAAAGGTTTTTGTCGAAGGCGCAACATAGGGTCGCCTCCCGTCCAGGTCGTCCCTATTCTAGATATACTCCCGGTGACCTGTTTCTGCGTCGGGCAAATCCGGTGTGAAAAATATTCTGAAAAATCTACAAGTTGGGCGATCGCGTAAATTGGACCTATATCCAAAACCAAAATCAAATAAGGCTTACCTTAAAAGCAGCAATTCCAAGGTGAAGGGTATTTGCCTCTGTTACTTAACTAGGAATAAGTTAGTGTGAATTTTTTACTAGACTTTAATTATGAGGTTCTCCAAGTTATAGATTTGTATTTCTTTTAAGGTTAAGGAAGAAAGAGGAAATAAACTTGTCGATTTAGTTCAGAATTTTTTTTATTATTTCGAACCCACCCCTAAACTACTAGCGGCGGCCCAGGGCGTCCCGCTACAACGTCAAATCAAACTATTGACAAAAATTAATTATGAGCCGTTCGATTACAGTTTAGAAATGATGAAGTTGAGTATAAAAGACTAATGGGACCAACTAAGGTAATGCATATCTTAAAACTACTACAGAAAAGAAGACTACAATGGCACGGACATCTGACTACAAGAGGTAATATTTATATCGGCAGAAGGGTAAAACCATAAATTATTTCATGTCATAAATAGTTTATTTCGCATGCGGTTTATGCAAAATTCCTTAAGTTATTATACCGGCTTATCGTGACTGTTTTGTTTACACGACGGGTGCCGAGTGTGGTGTGGGTGCTGAATCGTTGGCGCGTGTACCTTTTGGGAAACCCATTTCTGGTTCGATCGGACCATAAGGCACTGTCTTATCTGTAATCTTGTCGACTCCTTTCCGCGCTTATTACGCTATTGGTACTGGCTCTGCAAGAGTTTGATTATGTAATCGAGTACGTCCCTGCCAAACTGAACATGATTCCGGAAGTCCTATCTAGAAACCCTCGAGTCCGCCCACCGACACCTTCGGAGAACAGCTTCAAGGTCTTGGTTTGTAGTACTAAAAGTACTCACGCGGGTTCTGAGGTCAGTCGCGCTTTGAGGATGGTTTTTTCCAGGCTGGAGAGGTCACTGTGGGAAGATAAGGATTTCTCGAAAATTCTGGGGGAGTTAGCTTCTTCAGAAGAATGATCCTACCAGAATTTTATTGTTTTTTAAAAAATGTTATATCTGAGAAAGTCCGATTCTGAACCTGCCCTTTTGCGTATCCCTAGAGTTTCGGTGGTGCAGTCATAAAAACGTTTTATAACGCGATAGGACTCTTTGGAGTATACAAGACTTGGTGTTCCCTAAAACGGGAAGTTTATTTTAAGAATATGTATCGCGCTATCAAGTCAGAGCTGCGATCTTGTGAAGATTGCCAAAAGACTAAGCACTGCATCTTGCCTAATCCTCCGCAAAGGGCAATTGTCACTAATGGGCCAGGTGACCCCGTCGCTCTGGATTTGCCTGGTCCTTTGCCGCCCTCTGTGGGGGGTGGGAGGTCACGCATTTATGCGTTGTAGTTGATGTCTTCACTAAGTTCGTTACGTTATACTGCCTAAAGCGCGCTAGTACCGAGGCTATTTTAAACAGGCTAACTAAGCTATACTTTCAACAATTGCGCCCTCCCGAAAGGATCCTTACTAATCACGGTACCCAGTTTACCTCAGGTTTGTGGTCGAAAACTTTGTCTAAGTACGGGGTGGGGGTGGTGCGTTCCTCAGTGCGTCACGCCCAAGCTAACCCTTCCGAGCGTTAGATGAGGGAACTATTCCGCCTTTTCCGGGTTTTCAGATACCTGTTGGGCTGAGGAGGTCCCAAGGTTGGACTGCCTATTAAACAGCGTCGTTCATGAAACTACCGGTGTTGCCCCTATGGAGTTGCAGTTTGGTGTGGCTTCGCCAACTTTGCTCCCCGCGGAACTCATACTCCCAAAACATGTAACCCAACCCAACATGTAAAACTCTATTTGGCACGTGAAAGGTTTTTGTTGAAGGCGCAACGTAGGGTCGCCTCCCGTCCTAATGACTAATGGGAACAACTAAGGTAATGCATATCTTAAAACTACTACAGAAAAGAAGACTACAATGGCACGGACATCTGACTACAAGAGGTAATATTTATATCGGCAGAAGGGTAAAACCATAAATTATTTCATGTCATAAATAGTTTATTTCGCATGCGGTTTATGCAAAATTCCTTAAGTTATTATACCGGCTTATCGTGACTGTTTTGTTTACACGACGGGTGCCGACGAAAAGGAAAAGGTTGGTGCGTGCGAAGCGAGAGAAAAGCTGGCTTTGCTTACAGATTTGACAGACGTCGATTATTCGTCGTTATTATTCCTATCTTTCGAAGTTAATGCAGTTTGACAATTTTCAAAGTTTGTATTTATTCATCGTTACGATAACACATTTTTAAGTAAACAGGTTTTGGCGGCAGCATATTGTCACGGGATCTTTATTAAAACACTGGTTGCATCATTAATTACTTCAGCATTATTTATTAAATTAAAAGAAATATTTATATTTTGCACATTTTACAATAACCCAAAATGATGCCTACCTGTTAACTGCAAAATGTTGCCGTCGAAGAAGGATAGTGGTACTGGACGTGCTCTGCGTCGTAGCGGTCTCGCTTGGCTGCAGGTATCGACTGACGTTTTCGGCGGTTCTCTCCTTCCAAGTCGACCCTTTCCGCGCTACCGCCGGCCTGATATATCGACTTGCGTCGAACGGCGCGTATTAAGAGCAGGAACGGGTGAACCGGGAATGAGGGAAAAACAATTTGGTGACACTTACCCCCCCCCCCACGGAAAACAAAAATCCAAAGGATTTTTGTGACTAAATTCCCTATCCTATTTTCTAATACAAAAAAATCTCTTTTGGGTTTAATAAAAAATAAAAATATGCAATTAAAAAGCTGCATGTTTTGTTTGTTTTTGTTCTGGATCTCTTCTTCCTCCTGGCGGGTCTTCCTCTTTCCTGTTCGGATTGTTCCCTAGTGTGGTCCCCATGTGTTGTGGTCCCAAGGTGGGCTTGTCCCCCTCTGGCACCGTCAGGTCGTCGCCGCTCCCCTGGTTGTGGTCCCAAGGTGGGCTTGTCCGCCGCTGGTACCGTCAGTGGTCCGCTGGCCTGGCAGGTCGTCGCCGCTCCCCTGGCTCGTTCGCTTCTTAGGGCCTCAGTAGTTGATGTACATGAAAAACAAACGAACAGAGAGTTAGACGCTACTAAATCTATTTACACGATTTATTTACAATTTTATATACCGTGAAGCAGTAATTTCAGCTTTTTCCCGTCCATCTTTTGTGTTTGGCCCCCGTGGCCAACCAGCACGACCGTGCTCGGAACAAATACCTTTCTTTAAATAATTTCAGCCCTTAAAAACTTTTTACTTTTTCAAAAATTTTCAATTTTCCGCAAACTACTTATTTCTCCCCCTCCCCTACCGAAAAAAACACGATTACTTAGAGGCCTTACCCTTTACTCATTATCCCTTATACAACAAAAACAAAAATATCGACACAGCATCATTGAACATCGCAAGATTATACGTGTTGATCAGGCACGCTTTCAAGAAACGCTCAACTGCACAGAGCCTCGTGCAACTTTACTGTTCACGATCTCTTTTACTTTTATCTCTTCACACAAACGTTTAATTTTTCACTCTCTATATTCCTTTAACACCGTTTACTACTTTATACCTCTTTATTACTTGGGGGGAAAATCAAAATAACTTTTATTTATTTTGCTACCTATTTTCACTAGTGACTTTTATATAACAATAAAAAAAAATAGATGCATTGTTCCTACTACTCTTCAAAATTATATCGTTCGTGGTACGGGGCCAATCTATATACATGGACTGTTTCCTGTTTAGCTCTTGCTCCTTCACCTCTCTGGATAATGTAATTTACTGGCGATGCTTTTCTTACAATTACAAATGGTCCGTGATACTTGCACTGCAGTTTGTCACTTTTTCCATTCTTTCTAATGTAAACTCTAAGTTTGACTTTGTCTCCAGTTTCATATGTCACTTTTTTGTGATTACTGTCATATCGGGTTTTGTCCTTTTTCTGTTTCTGAGTAATATTTCTTTTTGCTTCCTGTCTGTGTTTGATTGGGGGTTCGGAATAAGCAGCGTGGCTGATTTTAAAAACATGGCGTCCGGTATGAGCTGTGGGTTTCTTCCAAAAACTAAATAAAATGGCGAAAGCTGAGTTGTGTCCTGTTTGCTGGAATTGTAGGCAAATGTTACCATTGGTAGGTATTTATCCCAGTCATCCTGTGACGTAGACACATACAGGCTGAGCACATCTGCTACTGTTTCGTTAAAACGCCCAGTTAGCCCATTAGTCTGCGGGTGGTATGACGAAGTATATACGTTTTCTGAGCCCATAATTTGCAGCAATTTTCTTACCAATTCTGACCTAAAATCTTGACCTCTGTCACTCAATATTTTCTTTGGTACTCCATGGATGATTATTACTTGGTCCACCAGAATCGAAGCTATCTCTTCTACTTTTGCACTAGGTATTGCTTTGGATATGGCATAACGGGTCACATAATCTGTACGAACTACTATATTATTATTTTGACTTTTTGTTTTTGTTAGGAGTCTTAAAATATATATGCCTATCATTTCGAAAGGCTGCAAATCATCAATCTTTATTGGTTTCAGATCACCTGCAGGTTTTTCATTGTTTGGCCCTTTTCTCGTCTGACAATCAGGACATCCCCTAATAAATTTCTTCACGTCAAGATGCATTTTACTCCAATAATAGCGTGTGTTTATTCTGTCATAAGTTCTTGCATATCCTAGGTGTCCCGACAATGGCTCACAATGCAGCTGTTGCATTAGTTGTGCTTTTAGTCCTTGAGGGATTACCAACTTGTCCTCCTGGTGTGGGACAGCCGACTTTTTATATAGCACACCATCTTTAACAGTAAAATTTTTTGCACGACGTTGCAAATGTGAATTGCCATAATTCGGATCCTGGACTGCCTGTAGTAAGTCCGACACGACTGTATCTTCTTCTTGGAACTCCGTGATGTCCACTAAGGGTAGCAAAAATGTGGGAATTTCATTGGCATCATACTCGTCATTTAGTGTTGCCTGCAAACAGGGTTGTCTGGAAAGACAATCTGCGTCTTGATTGCATTTCCCTGATTTGTGGATTATTTCGTAATCAAATTCTTGCAGTTTGCAGCTCCATCTAGCTAATCTCCATGTAACATTTTTGAGATTCTTTAGATAACATAGTGGCTGGTGATCAGAAAAGATTTTTATGTGTTCTCCCCAAATATAGCTTCTCAGATAAGTTAAACTCCACACTATGGAGAGACCTTCTTTTTCTCCAACTCCATAATTTTTTTCGGCTTTGGTGAGAGTTCTGGACACATAGCAAATGGGATGCATTTCCTCGTTCATTTTTTGTAGGAGTACTGCCGCTATCCCTTGGTCTGATGCGTCGACATGTAGCCCTTTTTCTGCGTTTGGAAGGTAGTGAGTTAACACTGGACGTGATTCTAATTTTCTTCTTAAAATATGGAAAGCTTCTTCTTGAGCTGATGTTCAGCAAAATGGTGTATATTTCTTCAGCAAATCGTCTAACGGCCTGGCAATGACACTAAATTTTTCAATAAATTTTCTATAATAGTTGGCGAGTCCTAGAAAACTGTGAAGGGATTTTTTACTTCTTGGAGTTGCAAAATGGTGTGCTGCTTCAAGTTTTGAAGAATCTGGAAGAATACCTCGCTCACTAATGGTGTGGCCTAGTACTGTTAGTTCTTTATACGCAAACTGGCCCTTAGATGGTTTTAGCTTTAGACCAGTTGCTTTTAGCTTTGACAGTACTTTTCTTAGGTTCTCGTTATGTTCTTCCAAATTTCTTCCATAGACCAAGATGTCATCTAAGTACGTCATTGCTCCATTCCACTTCATGTCTCCCAAAATTGCGTCTGCCAACTGCCGAAAAGTGCTTGGTGCTGTTGTAAGACCAAAACTTAGGCGGTTAAATTCGAACAAGCCATCGGTAGTGACGAATGCCGTTTTATGCCTGTCCTTCTCATCAATTTCTACTTGGCAGTACCCTGAAAACATGTCCAACGTAGTAACATATCTAGCTTCTCCCAGGTAGGTCAAAATGTCGTCTATGACTGGCAGAGGATACACATTCTTTATTGTTTTTGCGTTCAATTTTTTATAGTTAACGCAGAACCTCAAATCACCATATTTTTTGGGAACTAGGACTACTGGACAGGAATACGGACTTACAAACTTTCTTATCACCTCATTTTCCAACATTTCTTCTACTTGTTTATTAATAATTCTTCGCTCTGTGTAAGAAACTCTGTATGGTCTGGAAACCACTGGAACGTCATCCGTCGTCTCAATTCGGTGCTTCACTAGATCCGTTTTCCCTAGGTCGCTGATGCTCCAAGCAAAAGTATCTTCAAAATCTTGAACTAACTCACTTACACTTCGAAAGTCATTTTTACACAAGTCCCTATTTACATTATAACTTTTTACTAGAATATCGTTCGGTAAAGTCACTAAAGTTTCGCTTATATTTTTTATAGAGTCACTATCTGCTTTAAACGCGATGCATGTGCCTTCACAAAGTTTTTTGTTTTTCTACCGTAGTTTTTTATTTCGGCGTACCACGTCAAATTATCACTAAAAATTTTATTAATTCGAAGTCCATTTTTTATTAAAAAATCATAGTTCGGGGTAAAGTTTATTTTATTTTCACCAGTTTTTTTAAAGTTCACTTCGCATTTAATAACGTCTTTCGCAATTACCATGTCACTACGCAACGTAATTTTCGCACTGCCTGTTCTGCAGTTTTCAATTTCAATAGGTAACTCCTCCCAAAAACAACTATTTACATTACTGATTTGACTATTTACAAATTTTTGTGACTACTATCTCCTAAATTCATGGCCAAGGTAACTACTTCATTCTCATTCGTTTTCAAACTAATTTCATTCGCTTTTAAATTTATCATAGCTTCGTGGGACTTAAGAAATTCTAATCCTAATAAAACGGGTTGGGGTAGGTTTTCTATAACTAACGCTTCTAGGGAAAAGGTAGAACCACTAAAACAAACATTTATTTTTGCATAACCAATAATTTTTACCAGCGAACTATTCGCTACTTTAATAAAAGTTATGCCTGTGCCGGGCTTTATTTGATTTGTATTTACAAATTTACTATCTACAATATTTTTAACTGATGCAGTGTCTAGTATAATCTCAATACTTACATTACTTAAACTTCCTTTTATGGAGAGAACCTCTGTTGCTGCTTCTTGCTGATTCTTGTTTTGATTCTGATTCTGTTGCTGTTTCTGGATAGTGCTTATGTGTGTTAACACTGTCCGTTGGAGTTTTCCGACTGCCGTTGCTGTTGCCAATTTTGATACCTATTGGTTTGCTGCTCTGGACGGCGGCCATTTTGTTCTCGACTAGGTTGACTTGGCGTCCATCTTGTTCTTTAGTTTTCCAAATTTCGCTGTCCCCTGTAGTTTTGGTTGTTTCTATGTTGCGGGTTGCTAAAACAAACTCTTGCCTTGTAACCTGGTTTTCCACACTGAAAACATACCGGCCGACTCTCGGTAGTACGTGGCTGCCAGTTTTAAAATTTCGGTTTTCTCTTCTCTCTTGATTTGGATTTTGCATAGCTTTTCCAATTCATCTCTCACAACTTGCGTGATTTCATCCAACAAGTTCGATTTTGTTTTCTCTGGCTGACCCTGCTGACTCGTCTCTGTTACTCTTTCTGACATTGACAGCTGTGCGAAGATTTCCGAAACATGACTTTCTTTTTCAGCGTCGTTTATGGTTTTAACAAGCTCTTGTACCTCTGCAAAATTTTTTGGCTGCCTAAGCATGATTTGGTAGGCGTATGTGGGCAGTAGACCTTGTTCAAAATGCTCTCGTCTAACTTCGTCTTTCATTTGTGGATCTACTTTGTCGCATAGGTACACCATTTCCCGTAGATAATTCATTACGTTTTCACCTGGCTGCTGTCTTCTATAACGTAATTTTAGCTTCGTTTCGTTGACATACGAGCTAAACGAAAATTCTTTTTTCAGGTCCTCTACTGTTGCTTTCCAATTGGAACCTGGGTTTCTTATTGCATAAAGTTGCAACCAAGTTTGTGCTTGACCCAATAAATACGATGAAAAGTAACACAGCTTAAGGTTGTCATTCCAGTTGTTAATCAAAGCTGTTTTTTCATAGTCTTCCAAAAATACACTTAAATTATCGCACTCCGGATTATACGAAAGCGGCGCTACAAATTGTGGAACAGCCGGTGTTCTGCCTGGGTTTATTAGATTTCCCAACGTGCAATTTAAGGTGTTCGGCATTTTTGAAAAATATTCTTATCTGATTTAGGGTTTACCTGGTCGTTACTTGGCAATAAAGTTAGTGACTCATTTGAAAAATTTTGAGAAGTGGAGCTATTACTGCTATTTTCCGCTAAAATTGACGACTGTAGGCTTTCTGGCGAGTTATTAAATATTAATGACCTTCTAACACTGTCTTTGACTTGTTGTTGATGACGTTTCAACAACTTTGTCGTTTTCTTTAGTACCGCTTATTTCCTTGTTTTCCGTCTTATTTTCACTTTCTGTTACTTTATTTCTATTTTCTGCCTTCTTAGAATGACTTCTTAACACCATTAATTAATTTCTCCATGTGGTAAGAAAAGTGCACATATTAAAAAATAACGCATCCTTAACTAGTAGGAACCACGATCAAAAATTTATTTACTTACTTTTTCCAAACTAGTAAAAAAATACATAGCAATTTTCATACTGCATAACTGGCATAATTTTAATTCTGCGCATTCAAACCCAAAAAGGCAGAAGATATTCGATAAATAAAAAGAACTCAAAAAAGTTATAAACAAATTTTAAACAAGTTTTCTCCGTCATCAGTTACTAGAAAAAAACCAATATTTAAAAAATCCAATATGTATTTTACAGAAACCGAAAAATTCAAAATCATTTAAAAATAAACTAAGATTATTCAACGAAAACGTACTAAAAATGCAACATAAGCCAATAAAATACTAAAAATAATAAATAAAATACTTAAAAACGCTCTAAATAAATTAAAATATAAAATAATACCGTTAAAAGCATGAAAGATTGTTCACTTCGCTCAAGGAATGTGCCTAAAAAACATTTGGCCAATCCGCAAAAGGCAAATAAAAAAACGATACCTTTGACCATGACCTTTTTGGAACTTTACCAGCAACTAACACTTTAATAATTTCATATCTATTTCAAAAATACATTTTTCCATATAAAACAAAATAAAAAATCGGTACCACAAGCAGCTTGCGAATTTGAATTTTGCATGAACTAATAATGAAACCAAGGTAACTATTCACGAAAACATAGGCCGTTCTGACCGAAACACGGCGCTTCCACCAAGATTGTCACGGGATCTTTATTAAAACACTGGTTTCATTATTAATTACTGCAGCATTATTTATTAAATTAAAAGAAATATTTATATTTTGCGACGCACTTTGTTCAAGAAAAAGTGTTTAGTTAGAAACTGTCAAAGATACTATGATGAGTATCATTGACCAAGTACTTACCGCTTAAAACTTGAAAAGAACATTAAAAAAAAATCGGGAAGACACTCTAAGAAAGGAAGAGAAACAGCAAGGTGTTCTGTGTGAAGCAAGCTGTAGTAGAGCGCGTACAAATTAGCCCTCAGCTCAGTTAGCCGGATAGGTTCGATTGGACGCCAAGTTTTTTACACCGACACAAACTGGCTTAGGTGGTCTAGGAACCTGCTTCAGCACAACAAACCTGCTATTCATAATTAAAAATTAAAACATAGGGCGCAGTGAGCTGAATAAAACAACAAAATATGTTTAACCCTATATACATATATTTACACAAATTAGTGGTGGTTGACAAGAGAACAAATTAGTGGTTGTTGACAAAAAAGGTTGGGCGATTTTGCCCCCGCAAAATAATTACATAAAATACAAAAAAAACTTGAGGAAGTCTGTCCTCTAAGTCACGTAAATAGGGAGGCTCCTTAGCTCCCACCCAAGAAGTCAGGAAGACTGCTTAGCGCCCTTCAAAAATAAACAGGGATGTTTTGTAGCCTCTGACGAAGAGAAAGTAATAGGGATGCTTTGTAGCCCATACGGAAGAGAAGTAGGGAGGCAGGTGCTTAAAAACGGATTAAAATTATCTAAAATTCATAGTTATTAAATTTAAACAAGCTGCATTTCTTAAACCATACATCGATTTAAATACCGAAATGAGGAACAAATCTAAAAATAAGTTGGAAAAGGATACTTATAAATTATTTAATAATGCCATTTACGGTAAATCTTTAGAAAACATTGACAAGCGAGTTGACATTAGATTAATCACACACCGGGAGAATATTGGTAAAAAACAAGGAGCGCAGACATTGATTGCTAAACCAAATTTTAAAAATCGTTTGGTCTTTAATGAAAACTTGGTTGCGATACAAATGGAAAGAGTAAAGATAACTTACAATAAACCTGTTTATGTTGGCTTCACAGTCTTGGAATTATCAAAAACCGTTTTATATGATTTTTATTATGACTATATTAAAAGCAAGTATGGAGACGAAGCAATTTTGTTATACACGGATACAGACAGTTTGATTTTGCAAGTAGAGACTGAAAACTTTTATAAAGATATGCAAGACAGTTTAGAGAAATTTGACACTTCTAATTACAATGAAAACAATATACATAATTTAACTATAAACAAATCAGTATTAGGGCGAATGAAAGATGAATTTGCAGGTAAACCAATTTCAAGTTTTTATGGTACGGGCGCAAAAGCTTACTGTGTAAATTTAGAAGAGAAATCTGAAAAAAAGGCAAAAGAGAAAGTAATAGGGATGCTTTGTAGCCCATACGGAAGAGAAGTAGGGAGGCTGCTTAGCGCCCGCCAAAAAGAAATAGGGATGGTTCGTAGCCCCTACGGAAAACCCTAGGAACAAAACAATTCCTAGTAGTTACAGTAATTAGTAGTTAGTTTTCACAGTTTCTAGATCAATCCAAATCCATACACAAAATCCCCCACTCTTCACCACACCACTCCCCCCACTCTTCACCCCACCAAATCCCCCCACTCTTCACCCCACCACTTTCCCCACTCTTCACCCCACCAAATCCCTCCACTCTTCACCCCACTCCTCTCCCCTCTCCTCTCCCCTCTCCTCTCCCCTCTCCTCTCCCCTATCCTCTCCCTACCAAATCCCACTCAATATTTACAGTATTTAACACAATTCAGATCATGTCTGCAGCAGTCCCTATTGATTATTCGTGGGACGCAGAACATTGCGAAAGCTATAATCCACAAGAGTACATAGAAAACAATTTAATAATAATAAATCCACTTCCCAATCTATCTAAGAGTGCTAAAAAAAGTTTCGAACTCAACAGAGAAAGAAAGTTCAAGAATTGGAAGCAAAAAAGGAAAACTATGTCTTGCCCAACAGCAAATGTAATGTTTAGTCATGTAAGCGGAAAGAAATCCTTACAGGATTTTACTACAGATGAACTAAAAATGTTACCTTTGGAATATCTAATTAATTATGCAGATCCTTTGGAACTCTTGGATGTATGGGGAAAATTACCAATGTCTTATAAATGAAGTTTTGATCTTCAAATTAAATTGCCATGTTTTATACATTACAATCATCCTGACTGGAGCACACAATTCGATGGTCCTCCTGTATCTCAGAAATCATGTTTCATGTGCAATAGAAATATCAAGTAGACTAATGTAGATAAACATATTGTTATTTTTTCAAAAATAAACCTGTATTTTAATAAATGAATTTTTTTATAAATGTCAAACAAATAATTAGAAGTAGTATTCATTAATCCATGGATTTACAGCATCCCACCACTCTTCACCCACCAAATCCCCCCACTCTAAATCGTTAAACATCATTACGCAAAGCTTCACTCATAATCAATTTCATCGTATTACAGCGCGTAACTTAAAAGGGTAAGTGCGGTTCAAACGCAAGTGTTGTACTAATGAATGAATGATAACAATACAGCAAGAACAATACACAGGTCAATACGGCAAGCTCCACCCATATGTAGAAAAACGCGGTAGAAAGGACCCACCCAAACAACAAATTTTTTATTTGTAGCTTCACTATTGGAGTTATATTCTTAAAAGTGGGTGGGTTGGAATGTATACACCAAAGTACATCCCCTAACACTCCGTGCGCATGTCTAGCACGCTCGGTGTGCGCGTGGTACCCATTTTGGTCTACTGCGCAGATATAAAAACTGGCGTATAAAAAAAAAAATGGCGTATCAAGGAAAAAAAAGGCGTATCCAAAAAAATTTTTTTTTTATATTTTTCGTTTTTTACATATGCGCAATACAGATGCGCATGGGCATGCCCCGCCCAGACGGATTCTCTTTATATTCTCTTTGCGCTTCTCATTCTGCAGTCGCACCTTGAGCTCGATATAATACAGTTGTGCCTTCTTACATTCCGCTCAATATATTTTTCATTATTACTGCATATAATTTAGTGTGT
Source organism: Philopedon plagiatum (assembly GCA_963971165.1). NCBI lineage: Eukaryota > Metazoa > Arthropoda > Insecta > Coleoptera > Curculionidae > Philopedon > Philopedon plagiatum. Next base: position 58,514,576 of record OZ020191.1, read on the forward strand.
TATCAAGGTGTCGTTGTTTAGTTTGCAAAAACAGTATTGTGCAAAGTGTTGTGAGACCAGTTAAAATATCCCAAGAATTGTTGAATAAGTATCAGTCTTTTCTGCTTTTTTGTTCAGTTCTCAAGATGTATCAGTGCAGTGAATGCAACAAAAGTTTTACTCATCAATCAAACGTGCATAGACAAAAAAGAGAATCGTGTGCCATGAGACCATCTTGTTCGCGAGAAAAAAGGAAGGCTAATACCCAGGTATATGACATACCCTTGAAAAGACCCAAAGTAGAAGATAGACCCTCAATACCTAAACTTACTTTATCGCGATGTAAAGATTGTGATACTTGGTATGTGAAAAATAAACTTTCTGCCCATTTACGTTCAAACTTACATAAAAGTGCACTTAAAAGTGATGATAATGTGAAAATTTTAACTTCCGCGTTTAAAAACAGGATTGTGTCTTACATGTTGCTGCCATCGAAAAAGTATGTAGACATTGAAGAGTTTTTTGATGAAGTACAACAAAAGTTTGTATGTTTACTTTCAGAACAGTTAGTTAAGCATAAAAGCGTTAAGATTAATGTAGAACTATTTGGACAATATCTATTACAAACAAAAGAGACAATCGAAACTAAATCGTTTAATACGAAAAATAAGATGATAACTTCAACAACAGATTTATTTGATATTTACAAGAAGTTTTTGTCTGAAATTAAAGAGAAGGTAGCAATATTCGCAGAAAATGGTTCAGGTTGGGCGTTGGAAAAATATTACATTTGGAGCTTAACATAAACAAATATAATCCAATTAGGGCGTCATCGTATATCCCTTTACCAAAACAAATTTGAAATAAAAAACATGTTATTAATATCAAAAATAATGATTCATATTGTTTTGCATGGAGTGTGATAAGTGCACTGTTTCCTGCTGAAACAAATGTTGATAGACCAAGTTCATACCCTAATTTTTTTGAGTATTTAAATTTTGAAGGAATAGAGTTTCCTGTAAAGTTGAAACATATACATAAATTTGAAACGCTTAATAAAATATCTATAAATGTTTACGGTTTAGAGAGTGTTTATGAAGATAATAAATTCAACGATGAAGTGGTTGGTCCTCTTCATTACACCAGTAAAAAACTTCCAGTGCACATAAATTTGTTGTTGATAAGTGAAGGTGAAAACAACCATTATTGTTGGATTAAGGATATGTCAAGATTAGTGTCATCTCAAATTAATAAAACAAGCTATAAAAAATATTTCTGTGATGGTTGTTTAGTGTATTTTACTTCGATGGAAAAATTAAAACAACATCAATCACATGATTGTAATCATTTGTTTACAAAAGTTCCTACCAATGACATTAAAATAAATAAGTATGGTCAACATATACCAGAAAATATTTTACAGTTTGAAAATTTTCAAAAACAGTTGAAAGTTCCATTTGTCATATACGCAGACTTTGAATGCTTTTTAAAACCTTTGCAGCATCAAGAACCAGGAAACGAACAGAATTCTTATACTTTAAATACATTTAAACATGAACCGTATGCTTTTTGTTATTTCATTAAATGTTCATATTATGATGATTCTTTGTGGGTATTAGATTCATATTTTGGTTTGGATGCAGCTGATGAATTTTGTAAACGAATTGAAGGTCATGTACATAGAATTTATAATGAACATCTTAAACCTGTAGTAAAAATGCTTCCTTTATCTGATGAGGAAGAGCTGGCTTATAAAAATAGCACAATTTGTCATATTTGTAACGAAAAACTTGAAGAAAATGAAAAAGTAAGGGATCACGATCATTTAACTGGTAAATTTCGAAATGCAGCTGACAGTATCTGCAATCTAAATTTTAAAATTCCTAATTTTATACCTATCTTTTTCCATAATTTAACTGGTTATGATAGTCATTTATTTGTTAAACAATTGTGCTGTGAAGAAGATAATATTGATGTACTTGCACAAACCAAAGAAAAATATATTTCATTTTCAAAATCCATATTGGTTGACAAAGTAAAAGACAAGGATAATAAAGGAAAAAAATCTGTTTATTAAAATGAGATTTTTAGGTTCATTCCGTTTCGTTGGTTCCTCTTTGGAAAAGCTTGGTGAAAGCTTGGAACCAAATCAATGTATAGAAATAAAAAAATATTTTCAAGGTCCTAACCAGTTCAATGAAATTCGAAAAAAAGGTGTTTATCCTTATTCTTACGTGGATTCTTTCGAAAAATTACATGAAAATTAACTCCCAGCTATTGAACATTTTTATGATAAACTTAAAGATGAACCTATGTGTCCATCGGATTACAATAGAGCAATTACTATTTGGAATTTATTTAATTGTCAAAATCTTATGGATTATAAAAAAATTTATTTATTGTCAGATGTTCTCATATTAACAGATTTTTTTGAAGCTTTTCGAAATATATCTTTAAATAACTTTAAGCTAGATCCTGCACAGTATTACACATTACCAGGTTTAACCTGGGATTCAATGTTAAAAATGACTGATGTTAAATTAGAATTATTAACGGATATAGATATGATACATTTTTTAAAAAATAGTATAAGAGGTGGTGTCTGTCATTGCAGCGTTCGAAAAGCTGAAGCTAATAATCCATTCTTGGAAAATTATGATCCAAGCAAACCAAATTCATTTATAATGTATTTGGATGCCACTAACTTGTATGGACATAGTATCAGTCAATGTCTCCCCGTAAGTGATTTTTCTTGGTTGAACGATGAAGAAATTGAAGCCCTTGATGTGATGTCTCTTCCCGACGATGCTGAATTCGGGTTCGTTTTGGAAGTAGATTTAAAGTATCCTCAAAATTTACATGTAAAACACAACGAATTACCTTTTTTGGCTGAAAATATTTGTGCACCAGGTTCAAAACAAAAGAAACTAATATGTAATTTAAACCATAAAGAAAAATATGTTATTCATTACCGAAATCTGAAACAGGTGCTTAAAAACGGATTAAAATTATCTAAAATTCATAGTTATTAAATTTAAACAAGCTGCATTTCTTAAACCATACATCGATTTAAATACCGAAATGAGGAACAAATCTAAAAATAAGTTGGAAAAGGATACTTATAAATTATTTAATAATGCCATTTACGGTAAATCTTTAGAAAACATTGACAAGCGAGTTGACATTAGATTAATCACACACCGGGAGAATATTGGTAAAAAACAAGGAGCGCAGACATTGATTGCTAAACCAAATTTTAAAAATCGTTTGGTCTTTAATGAAAACTTGGTTGCGATACAAATGGAAAGAGTAAAGATAACTTACAATAAACCTGTTTATGTTGGCTTCACAGTCTTGGAATTATCAAAAACCGTTTTATATGATTTTTATTATGACTATATTAAAAGCAAGTATGGAGACGAAGCAATTTTGTTATACACGGATACAGACAGTTTGATTTTGCAAGTAGAGACTGAAAACTTTTATAAAGATATGCAAGACAGTTTAGAGAAATTTGACACTTCTAATTACAATGAAAACAATATACATAATTTAACTATAAACAAATCAGTATTAGGGCGAATGAAAGATGAATTTGCAGGTAAACCAATTTCAAGTTTTTATGGTACGGGCGCAAAAGCTTACTGTGTAAATTTAGAAGAGAAATCTGAAAAAAAGGCAAAAGGAGTTAAAAAATATGTTATAGAAAATTCCATTACTAAACAAGATTATAAAGACGTAGTTGAAAATTCTGAGATCAAATTTAAAAAAATGAATATTTTTCATTCCATTTTACATGACATGTTTACACAATTAAAAAATAAGGTTGCTTTATCTCCAAAAGATGATAAACGCTATATAATTCTAGATTCTTTTAGAACTTTAGTTTGGGGACACAAACATATAAGTATTTTGGAAGAGAAATCCAAGACTGATGATGACCAAGTTAATAATGTAATTGATATTCTAAAAGATTTAGTTCATGACGAATATAAAACATAAGAACTCTGGAAAAATATTTTAGTTTGAAAATGGCTCTGCTACCAGTAGGAATTATATTTCTATCAGCATTCGTTAAGAATACTTTGTTCATACAAGTTGATCCTGATGTTTGAGAAGCATTTATTTGTCTATCTGTGAATAATGTAAATAATGATAGTTGGCCTTCAACATGGAAAACAATGAATATAAATAATGGTTTATTTAATTACAAAATAGATGATAATATTATAAATGATTCTACCATTGTACAGTATAAGTTAAGATTATATTATTTCAATAAAACTTCAATAGTGACACAGGAATGGAATCAGTTGTATAGAAAATCTTGTATAGAAGAATGTAGTTCAAATGTGTGTGTAGTATTATTAAGTATATTGTTAGTAGTGTCTATATGTTCAATAGGATATATATTATTCAAAGTATATTTGTATTATAAATAAAATTCAATAATAAAAAAAACGTATTTATAATAATGTTTTTTATTCATAACAATGTCTATAATTATATAACAATTTTACGTTTGCTAATGCACAATGCCATGGATTCACATTTTTGTGAAAATAACATTCTGGAATTTTCTTAAATTTATTTAATTTTGGTTCTTGTCCAATGGGAATAGCGTATATGAAATCTTCATCCAAAAACTTTTTTAAGAAGTTTATTTTTTCATTCCCTTTCACGTAAATTTTGGGCGATTGGTAAACTTCTAAAACATGCTTTAAAATATCATCAATTTCATTAAGTTCTATATTTCCAAAATTCCATCCCAATCCATGATACTCTTCGGCCCATTTAACCATTTTGAGATCGAGAGCAGATAACATATTTTTTTGAAATGGTGATTTAAATAGATAATTTGAGCAACGAATCCCATCATAAATCGCTAATTCGTTTGGAATGTATCCAAAGGAACTGTTATATCCTTGAATGTCGATAAAAAGTTCTGTCTTACACTCATTCATGGTTAGTCGCTAATGATGTTTAAATCTATAAGATTAGTGTTTAAATCCCCCACCACTCTTGCTATCCCCCACCACTCTCGCTATCCCCACTACCACGCTTGCTTATTTAAGCACTCACCCACAGTTCTACAACCATTATTTTAAGCAAGCATCTGACAATGTATCAACCAACAAACTATAACCAACAAGAGTTTAGTAAGAAGCGCAATGCAGCTCTCGTCAATGAAACCATCTACTACATTAACAAATCCAAATCCAAATGGGTCAGCATTGGATTTTCCTTAGAGAGAAAATATATTCCTGTTGTTAAACTCCGTGGATACAAATATAATCAAAATGTGACTTTTAATGAAGATCAATGGATCCCCTTCCTAAATAATCAAGGAATTATGATGAGCTTTATTTATTCCAACAACACCGGGTGGCAACCCATGAAGGGAAATGGTTATGAGATTCACTTTGTGTTTATTGGGGATGCAAGAATTATCAATATTACACAAGATGGTGGTAATGAAGTATTCCTAGCTGGTGATACCATAAATGAATTAGTGAACTTGGCAAATTTAATCAAATATCGTTTTGATATCTTAAAAAACCAGGAATTTTCCAAATATTACAATATTTTAGTTAGTGGAATCTCTATGAAAAATGGCGATTTGTTAAAAAATGTATATGATGTTATTTCACCTATGGAAAATAGTTTAAATGTTTGCTGTGTTTTAGAATTATTAAACTTTTACTCAGATTGTGTTGTGGAGGATGTAGAATCATTCGCATGTAATGAATTTGTAAAGAGTTGTATTGAAAAATAAAATTTTAAAATATATTTTTCTTTTTATTCCTCCCACCTCCTAAATTAATATTTAAAGCTCTGAACTTACTTTAAGTCTGTACATTCTCCAACAAGATGTGGTTAGCATATGTTCGTGAACGAATAGCATATAACCTAACAAGTGCTATAGAGAATCTATCACAACACTTTAGTAATTTAGAATTTGATGCTGTCCATGAAGCCGAGTATGGATTCGAAAGATTCTATACGTATGAGGAATGTATGGATATGGCTAGAAAATATGAAAAAGCGGCAGAAGCCTGTAACATATAAATACATACTTCTGATTTAAAGTCTCTTCTGTACACGATGAAAGAAATGGGATTTGAGGAGCATTCGGATGAAGTAAAGAAATTCTTGTCACCTGAAATTATTCAAGAATTATTTGAAACCTAATTTATAACAAATAAAAAAACTTTAATACATTTATTTGTTTTATTCAATCATTAAATAATTATATAAATTGTATATATTAGTAAGTGCGCATATACATGGTGATTTAGAATGATAAAAACAACGAGCTTCTTCTTCTTGTAATTTTAAATTTATTTTTAGCAGTCTAAACAGCTAAAAACAGTTAAAAACCAGCTAAAAACCAGCTAAAAACAGTTAAAAACCAGCTAAAACCAACTAAAACCAGCTAAAAACCAGCTAAAACCAGCTAAAACCAGCTAAAAACATGTTATAAAATGCAATGCATGTCTTAATATTCCTGAAAGTATTCAAGAAGTGTTTTAAACCTAATTTATAACAAATAAAAAACTTTGTTTCATTTATGTGTTTTATTCAATCATTAAATAATGATTATATAAATTGTATACATTAGTAAGTGCGCATATACATGGTGATTTAGAATGATAAAAACAATGAGCTTCTCCTTCTTGTAACAATGGATTTTCATCAAGTTCCATGACTGGTTTTAATGAATACTTTCGAATGTATTCGAATTTCTCTCTCCCTTTCACATAAACTTGATCCGCCTTTTCTGTTAGATTCTTGATTATTTCCGAAAATTTGTGAATTGGTGTATATCCTTCATTCCAAGGAATACAGTGATGATTTTTCATTAACCATACAGATTGCTTATGTAAGTCAGGTGGTAGGTATTTTATATCAAATGGTGATTTAAAGATATAGTGACATATTTTGTGTCCATCATAGGCAGCCAACTCTTTGGGAATAAACCTCTTATTTTCTATGTTAAATCCTTGTACATCGACAATTAATAACCTCATAATTTCAAAAGTGAGAATTGTTTAATCATAGATTTCTTGTCAGAATATTCTTGTAGTTGTTGTTTTAATTTTTTCAGCTCTTCTAAAAAGTAGGATACTCGAAGTTCTAGATCTTCACCCATAATGATAGGAAAGAATAGTAGAGCATTGATTTTATATAGTTAGACATGCGCTTTAAAGTTCTCTAACATTTTTGGTTAATGGATTGTAGCTAAATACTTTATCATGCATAATAAGACAATAGGCAGATATTTTGTCTTTAAGATCATCATGTAATTCAAACTCAACTCTCATAACAATAGGTCCGGATTCAATTGTTTCTTTCTGATGTGAACAATCGATATATACGATAGGAGCATAAGTATTAAATTCCTTTGGAGAAAAAATGGGTTCAGGTGTTAATCCATAGTAAGATTTTTGAAATTGTGAAAACATTTCATATAATGATGCAAATTTATTTTTAGCAAAGTCTAAAAATAGATCGTTGTAGGGATATCTCTCAGAGTTTAAAAATACTTTGTTGTTTCGTAATTTAACGTTGGAAAATAGAGACATATCAGTTGTTGATTTATCCCTTAAGTCTTTTTGAAAAACAATTGCTACATGACGTGGGGTATTAACTTTCGTAGATGTTTGGACAGGCCAGTTATGACGATTCGTTTTTGATAATTCTGGGTATTCAATCAGTTCCCAACTCCGGAAAGCAATTATTATATAATTATTATATTATAATTCTTATTAATTATTGTAGATAATGCTAATTCTTGAGGAATAGCTACTGAAATGTGAGGTATATTCCAAGTTAGCTTAGTAAGCTCAATTTTTGGATTTTCATCTGCAGTAGTAATTGTTGCATTTTTGTCTGAATTATCCCATACTAAAATAAGTTCTTGTTTGGCATTTAAAATAATTTTTTTGTAGTCTTCAAAAACCCCCATTAAGAATTTAAGCGGAATGCAAACATTAAATAATCCTGTCGTTGCATCAACAACTTGTGAAGGTTCCATAGGAAACCAACCTGCGTTTTTAAGTTTATTGCATTCATTTTTTTTACGACATGTATCCCTTTATTGTCGAAGTTAACCCAACGTCTCTAACTGAATCTATTGTAACACCGTTTAGTTGATAACGCATTTCTTTAAAAATGAATGCAATCCCATTGTTTATCAATTTTAGTGTATTTGAGATAGTATTATTATCTTTTGTCAGTTTACCCTCTATGTAAAGAAATCTTTCGGAAGGAAGAGTATACTTGTCTACTTCATGAACAGGTATTATAATTTCATCATTATTTCCCAATTTTGTAGGTAGGTATGGTTCATAACCATGAACTTCGGAATGCACAATTGAATTATCTATGAAAAGACCTTCTGCTACGTTAAGGATATCCATTATACTAAAACCTTTAAACCTAGAGATTTCAAAAAGCTTATATTTTCAGGTGTTATCCCTTGTGTGTTTCTCTTTCTACTAATCTTTGGTTTACGATGTTTAGTCTTCTTATAGTTTTTATTAATTTTTGTGGGTAAATTGAAGGTTTTTCTATTATAAAGGATAACCATTATACTTCTTTTATATGCAGCCTTATAGTTACAGTTTCGTTTCGAAAATCAACAATATTTAAATCTTGGTCTATTACCTTTATTGTTATTTTATCTATTACTTTTACTGTAACAGGAAAATAAATAATATTTTGGGGACTTTCTATTATTTTAAATCCAGGGCTAACGTTAGGGAAAAACTGATGAATAATGTGTACTGGTTTTCCGTTCAGATAGGAACCTTCTGCGATACTGCAGTCTATGCATAAAGAATTAACTTTTATAATCTCTGCTGGATTTTCCGATGTTCTTGGAACTCCATCACCAGTTATAATGGCATTATTAAAACCCAAAAGTTTTCCTATTGTACCATCTTTAAAAATAATATCTGTAGTAGATTTTACTGTTGATTTTAATGTGTTGTTATTTGCATAGAGGTGAAATGAAATGTTTCTTTTTTGGAATTCAGTCTGTAAATATTTATTAACATCATCCATTTCATAACTTCCCGTAGGAATTGTTAAAAATTCATTATTTTTTCCAAAATATACTTTATTATTACTTTTATCAATATTTGGTATTGCATTAAAAGTTTCAAAGTTGGTAAGTCCGACAACGTAGGAAGTGTTAGGATCTAAGTAAATAGGTGGATGGAAATCTGCTTGAAGTATAGCTGAATTTGCGGAAAGAGCTATAGTAAACGACATGATGGTCGTAATAAGAATAAAATGGAAACACAATTACGCATTATTATAAATAAACTGTAAGGATAACTGTCCACAAGTTGAGGTATTAAAAGATTGATATTTATCATAGTTATATTTAATATTTTGGTTGCTACCATCGCTATAGAAATAAGTTATAACTTCATTAGGTGGTCGTAAATTTCCAAAACTATCAAAGTAAATTATGTTATTATTATTTTTAACATACGCTGTCCAGTGAGTGCCTTCCCCCATATCGTCATCTAAATTTATAATACCTGTTTCATATTTTTTTTTTGGGTAACTTATTTCTCATAAAGACACCTCTAGAATGTGGCAACTTTAATAATTTGACATACTTTAATAAATCTACAAGACAAGAAATTCTAGAACTAACTAGATTGCCATCCTACAATGAATATCTTGAAGCATTTCACCCACTAGTAAGAGCTTTTGTTGATGCGTCAGTTAAAGGTGAGCGAGATCTGGATAACACACACGGTCTAAGACATGATGCCGATGCTGAAAAATGGAGAATTGGAGACAGTTTGCTTGATTTTGATAAAGAGAATATTAAAGTTAAAAATGTGACATATAATGGTACCGCTGGACTATATGAACTTTTGTTTTTTCAAGATCCCAAAGGTTTCACCTCGAACGATCTTAAAAACTATATGGATATTTTGACACGAACCAATGCTTACAGGAGAAATTATGATGCTAATGAACAAATTCAAGGCACCGCTGATCCAAAGTATCTTACAATTATTAAACCATACTTAATAGAAAACAAAATTATTAAACCGAGAAGTACTTCTAGCACTTCAAGTATCACTAGTGTCTCCAACCTGGAGAGATTACAACCTCCTCAAACGCGTCAAACAACAACAAGACTTGGTTCAAAAAAGGGTGGAGCAATGTTAAATCTATCAAAAAGAAATTAGATTATGTATATTATGATGATCCAAATGAGATAATTAATAGATTAAAATTATTGACAGCATCGCAAATGGCTGGACATACTGGTCATCAAAATGAAATAATATCGATTTTAGAAGAACTACGAGAAGCAAAAATAATTAAATAAATACTAATTCTCACATGTTTATTCCTTATTCTACCGCTGGCAACAGCCATGTCTATTGACAAGTTTGGTTCCCACATCTTTGGCAAGGATAATAAATTTTCATCTGAAGAACATAACATTATAAAACTTGTTGATCTTAGTGCAGTTAAACTTTGTTATAATTTGGTATTACCTTTTATGGGAAATTACAATCTCTCAGATGGAGTTTACCAACTTTTACAAGACAAAAGAATTAAATATATTTTTCCTATGGAATCTGCTGCAATAATTGGGGCAGAGTATCCAAAAAAATACGTTTTCTTAAAAATTAATGGAAAAAAAGTTATTGACCCTGTCGGATTAAAGGTAAAGAAAGGGGATGTTCCTTCTTTCCATCGCCCTGAAAATAGCCATTTAGAAGATTTTTATGGCGAATTGTTAATAAAATGCCCTGTAGAAGTAACAAACTAAACATTTAGAAGTCATGAGTAAACAAACCAACATCAAAGAAGATCTAGTCAACGAGTTACCTAAACCTGCTAGAAAAAATTTTAGACGTCGACGGGTTATTATTAAAAATTTAAACGATTTATGGCAAGCAGATTTGGTGGAAATGATACCTTATGCAAAACTAAATAAAGGATATAGATATATTTTAGTTGTTATAAACACTTTTTCCAAATATGTTTGGGTTCAACCTGTTAAAAGAAAAACTGCAGAGGAAGTAACTTTAGCTATGGAAAAAATTTTAGAGCTTGTGAAAACTCCTCCAACTAACATACATACAGATCGAGGAAGAGAATTTTTCAACAAAAACTTTAATAAATTAATGGAAAAATATAACATTAATCACTACAGTACATTTTCCACTATCAAAGCGGGGATTGTTGAAAGGGTCAACAGAACTTTAACAACTCTCATGTGGAAACAGTTTAGCTTGCAAGGCAATTCTAAATGGTTGGATATCCTAAATAATATTGTTTTTAAGTATAATACGACTAAACATAGAACAACAGGATTAAAACCTATAGATATAAATGAAGAAAATGAAAAAGATGTTCTAAAATCAACTTATAATAATATAAAAACAATTGAACCCAGAAAATCAAAATTTAAACAAGGGGATTATGTTAGGGTTAGTAAATACAGGGATTCTTTTCAAAAGGGATATACACCAAACTGGTCAAATGAAATTTTTCAAATTAAAGAAATTAAATTAACCAACCCAAGAACATATTTGCTGACAGATGACAAAAATGAACTAATTTTAGGTAGTTTTTATGAACCGGAGTTGCAGAAAGTCAAACATTCAAACGTGTATCTCGTGGAGAAGGTGCTAAGAAGAAAAGGAAACAAAGTTTATGTTAAATGGTTGGGAATGGATAAATCACACAATTCTTGGATATTAAAATAAGATGTAATATAATAAAATACAAAAACTTTATATTTAACAACATGGTTTTATTTACTTCTTACATATCTATATTAAATTCATGTCACTTATGTACAACAATATCACTAGAGCTTGATCAGCTCTGTCATTTTTCTTCACAAGAATTTTTTCCTTAGTCTCTTTTAAAACAATTGAGAAATAGAATCTTCTGCAAAGAGGACAATGTGCGTTTGTTTTCGTCCACTCTGTTAAACACTTTATACAAAATTTGTGTGTGCACACTCGTGATCTAGCAGCTTTGCTTATTGGTGATCTGGTTCTTCACAAAGAGGTTAATAAAATAACACATAAATACAAAGAATACAAACTTTTTATTTAATACATCTAGATACATTTGTATGGATAATTTTTCTAAGAGTTTTAAGTTTATCTAGAGCGTTGGAAAAGTAAAGGCGTGTTGTGTTTGTTCTCTGGAACTGATTAAAAATATCCAACATTACTGCTGTCTCCATATCTGTGCTTATACTAGGATCTTCTTTGTATACAAGCTTCGTAAGGTCCACGGTTGGCATCATATGTTTTATAACTTTGACGGTGGGATCGTAAATTTCTCCTTTAAACACGTTCCAAAAATGAATGTTGCCTCCTATTTCATCATAGAAAATCTTTCCACATTTTGGTTCTACATGTACATTATATTTTTTAGCAAGTTCCCAAACCATTAAAGTTGCAGGTAAACAGGACCCATAATACTGGTTCCGACTGAATACTTCTTCAATGTTGTCAATAATAATTTTTAATATTTCCGACATGTTAATTGCCTGTCGGTCAACAGTATACTAACCATTTCTTATAAGCTATTCTATTTAGATTACAAATTTCAGCTACACCACTACCTTCTTCGTCCTCGTAGATTACAGTATGTAATCACAGGGTTCTGCGTCCCAGGAGAGATCAATAGGGACTGCTACAGACATGATCTGAATTGTGTTAAATACTGTAAATATTGAGAATTTATAGCAATAAAAGTGGTGCGGGGAAAAGCTGGTAGGAGGAATGGTTTTGAAAGCTCCTTTGGAGCTGGATTTGATATAAGAGTGGTAGGATTTGGTAGTGTGAAGAGTGTTTTTTTGTCGTCTGTTTTTTTTTGTTTTTGTTTTTTGTTTTTGGAGCGGGGAGAGGAGAGGGGAGAGGAGAGGGGGGAGGAGTGGGGGATTTGGTGGGGTGAAGAGGGGGAAGTGGTGGGGTGAAGAGTGGGGGATTTGGTGGGGTGAAGAGTGAGGGGAAGTGGTAGGGTGAAGAGTGGGGGGATTTGGTGGGGTGAAGAGTGGGGGGATTTGGTGGGGTGAAGAGTGGGGGGAAGTGGTGTGGTGAAGAGTGGGGGGATTTTGTGTATGGATTTGGATTGATCTACAAGCTGTGAAAACTAACTACTGTAATTCAAATTTAATTAATACAAAAGGTATTCGTTACGTTAATAGAAAAAAGTAGAATTGGGAAAGAAACAATTGACTTGTACTGAAGCGCAAAATTTAAGCATATTAAATAAGAGGTAAAAGAGAAAGCCAGTGGCTTGAACTGAATCGCAAAATTTAAGTAAGTAGAAAAAGATTTAAAAATAAGAAGCTACGTTAATATCAAAAAAAGTTACTAATAAAAGAGAAAGTAATGATTAAAACCCACTTGCAAAATTTAAGCAAGATTAAGATAATATTAAAAAAAGTTACGTTAATAAACAAAAGAGTTACTCAAGGACATTGATAGCTAAATAAAATTGTACAGTTCCTTGATACTTTAACGATAAACGTTAATATTTACAAAAACTACATGATCACTAACTGACCAGGTTTAACGCTGCATTATGTTATCTTACATTATTTCTTCTATTTACACAGAAGAAATTGGAATGGTGGAATTATATGTCTAAATGAAGATTTAACACAGAAAAATCAAGCTTTGTTTAAACTGGCCAGACAGAAAAAGAAAAAACTAAATTTCAAGTTTGTATGGACAAGAAATGGAAAAATATTTCTAAGAAAAAATGAAAAATCAGATATAAAAGTAATCTATTCCGAGGATGATTTAAATAATATATTGTAAATTCTTGGTATTTTGATTTATATTTTCGTTTTATTAAGATTATCTTTTATATATGTATATTTTTTTTTACTTATTTTAATTTATTTACTATAATTTCAACATAATTTTATACATTTAATTTATTGATGGATTTAAATATCCTTTATATTAATATTCGTAGTTTATGCAATAAGATTGATGATGTGGAGTTGTTAGTGAAGGAGAGAAATATAGATATTCTATTTTTGACAGAAACTTGGATAAGTCATAATGAAAAAGATAATTTTTTTATAAAAGGATATGCTATGGTAAACAATTCTCGGGATTTTAGAGGTGGAGGTATAGCAATTTATATAAAAAACCAAATAGAATACAATATCAAAATATCAGAAACCGTAGATAAAAATCAAATATTAATTATAAACATTACTAATAAAAACTTCAATTTTGGAGTTTTATATAGGCCGCCTTCAACTGATATTTCCAAATTTATAACTTTTTTTGATTCAATATTACATAATTATAAAAACCTTCTTATTGTAGGTGATTTAAATTTAAATTTATTATCTAATAATAATAGTTTGCAGGCTTACAATAATATGCTATTAAGTAATAATTTCTCTATCTTGAACGATTTAAACCAGCCTACAAGAATAGATACACTAAAAAAGTCAAAATCAATTATAGATCATGTAATAAGTGATAGTATTGAAAATATTAAAATTATTCTTGAAGACTATCTGTTTTCTGATCATAAAATTATTAATTTTAAGATACCACATTTTTTTAAAAAGTTATCAAACTGTATGCAAACGTATGAAATAACAAATATTAACTTCAATAATGTAAAAATTAATATCAGTAATAAACTAATTAATTTAGACGAGGCAGATTTGTCATTTGAAATCCTTAATGAAATTATTTATAATGAAATCAAAAATAATACCAGTAAAAAAACTCAAAAATATTGTAATAAAATAAAAGGAGGCTGGTTTACTAAAGAATTGTCTGAGTTAATTTCTGGACGGAATAAATTATATAAAATCTCAAAAAAGTATCCATCCAATAATAATATAAAAAATAAATTAGTTGAAATAAAAAGGAAAATAAGAAATACGCTAAATTTCAATAAAAAACAATTTTATGAAAATAAATTTAAAAAAACTGAAGCAAAAGTAAAAAAATTTGGAATCTTATTAAAAATTTGACAAATTCAAAAAAAAATAAAACTAATATAACTTTAATTAATGAATATGGATATAAAATAACAGATAAATTAAATCAAGCTAATATGTTTAATGAACACTTTACAAATATAGGTGAAAAAATAATCTCAAAATACAGCAAACAAAAAAATTTAGACTATCAAATAAATTTACATGAAAATCGAAATTCGTATATGTACATTAAAAAAACTAATGAAGATGAAGTTCTTGAAATTATTAGCAATTTAAAGTCCGATTGATCACCCGGAATTGATGGTATAAAAACAAATCATTTAAAAATTATTAAAAATATAATATCGCCATATATTAGTAAAATAATAAATAAGTGTATTAAAGATTACTCATTCCCATCTGTATTAAAAATAGCAAAAATTACTCCAGTATTTAAGGATGGTAACAAAAGTGATGTAAATAATTATAGGCCGATTTCGATTCTTTCAGCTCTATCAAAAATATATGAAAAAATTTTATATAAAAGATTAATATATTTTTTAAATAATATAAATTTTATAAGTGCTCATCAATACGGATTTCTTAAAGGGAAAAATACTGAAATTGCTATAGCAGAACTTTTTGATTTTTTATATAAAGAATATGACAAAGGAAATAAATGGCAGGGATTATTTCTTGATTTAAGAAAAGCTTTTGACGTTGTAAGTCATGATATTTTGTTAAAAAAATGTATAATATTGGAATAAGGAATAAATCATTAAAATTATTTGAAAATTACCTTAAAAATAGACAGCAGATAACTATCATAGATGGAATTAAAAGTAATAATGGTATAATTAAGTATGGTGTTCCACAAGGAAGTATATTGGGACCAATCTTATTTTTAATATATATTAATGATATTATTAATATCAAACTATCTGGGAGAATCTCACTTTATGCTGATGATATTGCAATTTTTTATTGTAGTAATAATAATAATAATAATAACAAAAATATAACAGAAGATTTATTTAAAATTGAAGAATGGTGCGAGAAAAATAAATTTTATATAAATGAAAATAAATGCCATTTTATTGACACAGATAGAAAAAATAACAGGATAACTGATAAAATTAAAATTAACTCTACAGAAATAAGAAAAATAACAGAATTTAAATATCTTGGCTTAATAATTGATGAAAATTTAAACTTTAAAGATCATATTGATTATCTAATTTCAAAAATTAGTAGATATACGGGGCTATTTAAAAGAATTTCTCGATACCTAAATGCTGATATTAAAAAATTATTATATTTTAGTTATATTCAGTCAAATTTAGTATATTTAGCTCCAATTTGGGGACAATCAAATAAAAATGATTTAGAAAGACTACAAAGAACACAAAATAAAGCTATTAAATCATTATATCAATTACCATATGATATAAAAACAAATTTATTGTACAGAAATACTAACTTATTTAATATTAGTGAATTAATTTTTCAACAACAAAATAAATTAATACATAAAATGTTACAAAATGAAATTAAAACTAACTTAACAATAATAAATAGATCAGATATACATAATTACCATACGCGGTCCTCAAATAAATTAAATTTCAACACAACTAAAACTTCTAAAGGTAAAAAAGCTATAAGTCATAATTGCTATATTCAATACAATAATCTTCCTAAATCAATTAAATCTATAAAAAATTTAAATACTTTTAATATTCATTTAAAAAAACATATCTATGACCAAAGGGACTAATTTTTATTTTAAATATATTTTCTATTCTTCGTAGCGATGATTATTTTTATAAATATTTAACAAAAGGTAAACTATCATCCATAATTAAATATAATTTAAACGTGGAAATTCTGATAAGTTTAAAAACTGCTTTAGCTTACCTCATTCTAGGGAACTTATATAAAATATCAATGCTTTATACTAAATCAACATTTCTAGATAAATACTATTAACAAACAATATTTGCTAATTTTTCTGTAAATTACTTAAAAAAAATTTTTTAGAAGGATTACACCAACGACTTCACATCTTCTGATCTGTATTTTGGTTAATGAATTTTACTTTTAAATTAAATAATAAGTTTATCATAGTAAAATATAAAAGAAAATATCAAAGAATAATTCCAATTTTAATGTAATAATGAATCCAATATAAAATCTTTGTATTTTTTAGGATTCTGAAATATATTGCTTTGAATTTAACAAAAAGGTGCAACGAAAGAAAAATAATTGATAATTAAATCATAAGTTTACGCACACTTAAAGTATAAAGAAAAAGGAAAAAGGCTTAATCGAAGCCAGTAAAAATAAATAAAATTTGAAACCCCTGAGGTAGCTAGACGTAAAATTTAAACATTTGGTACTAATCGGGTAAACCGTATCAATGTAAGATAACATAAGAAAAAGGAAATAATAATTGAGTTTAGAAAAATTTTGGTCACTGAAATTAATAGAAAACACCCCTTATATGGAGAAACCATAGAGAAAATATATAATAGAGAAATAGTGTCATTTGCGAATGTGGCAAATTTACCAAGCTGAATCCGTAAACAAAGACGGTCTTCTGCGGGCTTGCGCCTTGTCGAACGTTTGCCTTGTGTTAGACAGGACCGTACTTCAAAATTTATTTCACATGACGTGAATCTTTTATCGAGTAATAAATGCTAAATATATTACTTGTAATTATTCTTTTTATTAATGATAAAAATGTAACCATTAGTGAGATTTTAACAAAAAGTGTATAGTTTGTTGGCTTAAATCTGAGTTTTCTTGCTATACAAAACTGTCGATAATTCCTCGAAAATAGCTCAGTTTATACATATATATATATATATATATATATATATATATATATATATATATATATATATACAGTGCGTCTCTTTAATGTCCCCCCCTCTTAATTTTTTAAACGTTACATTTACAAAATTGACAGTTGAAATAAAATATAAACATAGTATTCTAAACAATAGAAATAAAATATGCAACTGTTTTAAGAAGTAAAATAGTAAATCAAAAAAATTACATGTGTATATTTTATTGGATTGGCATCCCATCCTGTATAATTATTGAACAAACCAAGTTCTATGGTAAGATGTAAATATTTTTACACCGATTTACAGTGTGTGCACTTGATACTTTGCTGAAAGCGCTACTACTTACGGCCCCATGTCAATCTATTCCACCGATATCTTAGCGATCCTTTGGCGAAAGCGCTTTTTTCTTTCGCCATCCCTTTTAAAATACTCCCCTCTACCCTAATCCACTAGTATTTTTAGTGCCCCTTTGACGAAAGCGCAAATATGCCTTTTGGACACACCCTTCTAATCCACTGATATCTGAGCGATCCTTTGGCGGAAGCGCTTTTTTCTTTCGCCATCCCTTTTAAAATACTCCCCTCTACCCTAATCCACTAGTATTTTTAGTGCCCCTTTGGCGAAAGCGCAAATATGCCTTTTGGTCACACTCACCCTTATGCAATATAGGGGAAGGAGGCATTGACACTATATATGACCTTCTTACACCATCTTACCCCTTATACAATGCCCCTAATACACACACACCCCATCAGTGCCTTTCTGACACCTTGACCACACTCAATATACGTCACTGACAAATGTTTCTACTTCTCCGTGTGTGTATTCACTTCAACACCGGAGTGCATTTAAGATAAATTATATTTTTTACCTACTATTCTTTCACATATTAATATAATTTAAATTTGGAAGTAAACTATTTGTATTTATGCACTAATTGTAAGAAATAGACTACGAAATAATTCCTTATATTTAATAGTTGGATACATAATTGGCGAAACGTATGAAATGTCTGTAACACTTTGTAAAGACTATTTTTGTATCGAAATAACAAGCTTCAGAGGTTCGCTATATTCGCCACCCCAACCAAAAATACCATACCATACAAATGACTGAGATTTTTTCGGCCCGGTTCTGATCGCCGCGTTGCGTCATTGAGTTCAACAACCACTTTTACGAAACGTCCCGAGTGCGCATGCCTCGAGAGGACCGTCGTTTAAAAATCTGACTGGCGCCCAATGCGTACAAACGCACTTTTTCGCCCATACATTGGACGGATTCAGCGGTGTCGCGAATACGTTGTGATGGTCTAAATATATGTTGTCTATGGGAGAAACTGTTTAAATATGAATAATCAAACAAAATACACCGCTTATGTACATTGTACCTTTATAAAACGCAAAGCTTAAATTGAAAGCTACCATCAAAGCAACTACTTAACTACTCAAAAGCAAACAATACGATATAAAAAAATGAATAATAAATATATACAAAGCGACTACGTTACTACCTGAAGTTCCAGAAACAATTAATACGATATAACAAAAAGGTGTAAAATGGGTACGAGCGTAATAAGTTTCTAAGTACACCAAAATAACAGTCAAATGGCAAATTTGAACATAAAATCATTGTTTAATTAACTTCTCTGAAAGCAGAAAAATATTATGGAACCAATCGTTATAGACCAAAAGCATAAGAAAGCTAAATTTTCTATTTTCGTAAAAATAAATTCCGTGAAGCTCCAAGCTCGCACAACTTTTAACTTATAAAAAAAGGGAATAAAGATTTTGTGGTACTTATCCGGTATATTACTTAAGTACATTAAAAGAAGCCTAGGTTTGCTTAGCCTTCCTGACAGGATGGCGACTGAAATAATAACAAATTAATAAATTTAAAAAAAAAACACTGACTATAAAGCTTTAATTTTCCAGTCTGGGGTATATGACTGGCTTGTCAACTTGGCGTTTACGATAACAAATTATATTGTCAGAACTAAATAGTACCACAAATTCCTTTATTCATATATAAATTAAGGTTTGAAATTAAGATTACAGATGGTAAGCCCCTGCAAATGATTCGATAGCATAAAGCAGATAAAAAGAACTTGGTAAAACTACTGTACATTAAAAGATTATAGACATAACTTATAGATTGTAAGAGCTTTACGGCACACGGTCAAGCCTCAAGAACTATTCAAGCTTTTAAAGCAATGCAAATTAGGTAAGGTAAAATTAATAATACTGATTTGATTTGATACTGCTCGCTAAAATTTTAATTATAATGTATGGGAGTAAAATAGGCAAATATGAATCTAAGAAAAAGGCATGGGCCTAAACAAAAAATTTCAAGGTCACTCGTGTACCGACCGGGGTACTCACTCTACTTAAAACCGAACAAAATCTAAACCAGTCGTTACAACTGGTCCGTAATCTGGTGTAAAGGGGTTCTAACTATATTTAAGGGCATAAAATAGGCAAACAATATGTATTTGAGAAACACGAGGCAAAAAAAAACTTCAAGCTTCAAGGTCACCACTTACCTCTTTGTTTAAGAGGGCTCGAAATTCCAAACTTCCACAGTCAAAACACCAAAAGGAGGCAGCTACCAGCGGTTTCCAAACGTCAAGCCGATGTTGATGGCTGAAGGAAAAAAAAGAAAGAAAACCTTTAGACATGAAAATCCAACCATGCACGTGGCATCTACGTATATGCTCCCAAAAAAAATAGCAAAACTCACCCGATCATCGAACGTGGCCGCCAACAAATCCTGCATCATGCAGATACAAATTCAGCAAGAATTTAAACACGGTCCCTGACTTTTAATCCAAAAACTACTTGAGTTTCAAAAACTGAAACTTTAAAACAGGGACCATAGAACTACTGCGTCGAAAGTCAGCGTGGAAATGACCCCTCGTGCCTCGTGCCGGAAGAGTGAAATGACACTCCGAGACCTTCCGCTTGATGTTCTGTGCAAGCCCGACAAGGTGGCAAAGAACAACACCCGCCCCGGAGAAGTGAAAGCGATTAACGGGGTGGAAACTCATGACAGTAATTGATATAGTCTAAAGATGGCGCCACGGCATACCGACAAGAACTACCAAATTTCAACCAATTTCAAGCATCGATTAGAAGCTGCTGTCTCAAATGACCCCGAAGGCAGGATTGCACAAGTCTTTGACCCCATACTGAGAAACAAACGCAAAAACCACCGGAACTCAGACTCCAATTGTCACCACTCAATCAAGCAAAGACACTAAAATCCTACAGAGGCCCCTTGCGTGAAACAATAAAGTCACGGAAATACAGAAAGCGATACCTACGCCTGTGGCTTTAAAGAAATAGCAACAACCAACCATGCCATCCGCGCGAAAACGCCTAGATGCCACAGGACAAATTTGCAAAACTTACGAAGCGGCAACGCTGGAAAACTTTCATAGTGCCAGCTGTCAGTCCAAAAAGGAAGAGTCTTAACCCCAGAAAATGTATATTTTTTAAAGAATTTCAAACAAAATCTGAAAGCAACGTATGCCGTTTAACAATACCGAACGCCCAAGAACAAGGCAAACCAGGACAGTACAGGCAATGCGATCAAAAGCCATACAAATTAAGGGCGTTCCAATGTTGCAAGAGAATGTAAACAATAGGAAAATGTAAGTAGGTTCTCAAAACTTAATTATCTATCATATTAACATAAATAGACTAAGAGCGGCTGTCTTATACCCAGGGACGACTTTAAGCAAGGCAAAGAAAACAAAACTCAGGGCCCAACAAAAGGGAACGTTAAATCGAACTACAAGCTGTGAACGATAGCCAAGCTGATGTCAAGCTGATTTGGACAAGATAAAAGGCAATCAACATTCCCAGGGGGTAGCTGGGAAGCAAGGGAAGGCACCCACACAGGGTAAGAATGACGATAGAACTTCTCGATCAAGGTAAATTATTTAGTAAAAACAGGCGTTCGTGAATAAACTAATTATTAAAACAGACACTGAGTCTGTGACAAAAAATGACCTGTCACAACTCCTCTCCTACGAAAGGAGGGAAATTTTCCAATGAGAATTAACCGACGATAAGGATCCGAGGCTCTCTGTAGATACAAGAAAATTGAAAAAAAAAGAAAATAAATTACCTGCGCTACACTAGCGCCAATAAAAAAACATAAGTAAAGATACGTGGGAACCTAAGGTAGTACCATATGACTAACACTAACTAACAAGACTTAATCTTAAAACAACTAAATACTCAAGGCAATCTTTGGTCCCTTTGCCACTAGTCACCCAGTGACCTCTCCAGGAAGATTCAGTGTGGAACGTAAACCCTAGGTTGGTAAGGGAGCTAGCATTGCGTAACACCCAAAAATATTGTGGGGAACCTCGTTTACTAGCCTCGCACCATAGAAACGTCCCGAATTAAATCACCAAGTGACATGGGTCAAAGCAACCAAAGGGTGGACAACTAAAAAGGGAAATATAAATATAATACAACATAAGTAAAATGGGAAGAAAATAAGGATAGCCCTGATGATCCACCATACAAAAGGGAGTGGACTGTAGCACCCACCAAGCTAAAAGATGTACAAAATGGGAAGCACATCGGTCCCTGTATAAATCAAAAAAAAATTAGTTAGGGTGTTCTGAGCGGCGGCACTGCCACCGCGCAGCCTATAAAACGAGATAGGGACAAATGTATAAATCGATACAAAGCCAAAATAAGGTAAAATCGCAATCGGGATAGTTTTATCTTGTCTAACTGGTGAATAGACAAAATATATCAGTAAGGATCTGGGCGCAAAACCCGTAAATACTGAAATGGCGGAGACTAACATATAGTCCTACCAAGACCTAGACCTAAGACAAATCCAAATAATAGAGAAAATAGGTATCAAAGCAAATTAAAGCCAATCAAAGGCCAGGGTAAGGTAAGTTATCAAAATATAGGTAAGTAAATCAAGGAGAAAAAAAGGTAACGGAATGAACGCAAAGGTAATCGAAATAAACCAAAGTAACTGTAATCAGAATTACGCAAAGGTAAGCAAATAAACGCAAAGGTAAGTAAATTAACGGAAAGGTAATAAAATGATCACAAAGGTAAGTAAATTATCGCAAATGCAAGTAAATTATCGCAATCGCAAAAGTAAATAAATTAACGCAAATACTAGTAAATTAACGCAAATGTAAGAAAGTTACTGAGTCAAAAGTAAATGAATCAAGTAAATCGAACTAAAGGTTCGCAAATCGAGATAAAGAAAATTGGATTATTTGCCAACAACTAGCAGTGAATCCCACCATAAGTGGTATTCTCAACTTCACAAAATCAGCAAAGGGAGAGAAAGAAATTTGTGCTTCTACTCTAAATCCCCGAAGGAAAGACAAAGTCGTAATCGAGTAAAAACACATACTAGTTCAAATAACCAAAAAGGTAGGGAATATAATAAAATCACGTCAAGGTAGAGAAAATTAAGCCAAATCAAAGTAAAAAGGTCACACCAAGGTAAATACGTCAAATCAAGGTAATAAAAAAAAAGGTCGAATCAAGATAATAAATAAAGACTTTTGGCCCCAGTCTATAATGAAAGACCATTAACAGTGAATGATGGTAAAAAAACGATAAAGAAAATTAGGTCCAAAATTAATTAATCACCGCCTTCTAACCAAGTAATCAAACTTAAATTACCATGTGACACACCGACACCCATCCCGTCTCGCGCCGAGATGGGTGTCTGCGTGAGACTGGCAAACGTAAAAAGGTAAGCTACGTTAAATTAAGTTGCTATACAATAAACCAAGTGACGATAAGGTAAAGAAAATCAGGTAATGACAGATAAGAGATATCGAGGCGTAAGGCGGCGATGGTAAGTGAAAGTAGTAAGGCAGCTGAGGGCTTACCTACTACAAACAATAGAATCAAGGCAGCTGAAGGCTTACCTTGCCACGGCATTCAGGGGACTCCTACCCCACCTAGTTAACCAAGTGCAGCGCTTTTCTAAGTGACAGTGTCCAAATCCATCGAGGCTCGCGCCAAGATGGATCCAGACACCATCACTCCCACACTGCAGGTCATAAAAAATTACTCACGACTGAGCAAGGAAGGTAAAGGAAAAGAGAATTAAAACTGGGCCAAAAGTCAAAATTAACGCAACGATAAAAGAATACTCACTAAAGTCATTATTACCGAAAGAAGAAAAGAGAGGGGAAAAAATTAGAAAGTAGTAATTAATCAAATTGAAGCCATGGACTGAAAAGTTAATAAATTCAAAAATCGATAGATTGATAAGTAAATTGAAGCAAAACGACTAGTAAAACGTAATATTAAATTAATGACAGTAAAATTAACGGAAGGTAATAAAGTAAATAATGACTTTGAGCTGCCTAACAATCTACTCACTCCTACGGACCACCACACGCAGTTTCGGCATATACCGGTTTAAGGTCTTGTACATGCCAAATGCCCTTACTAACACCGTGTTCATCTTCAAGTTCGTAAGTACACGTGCCGGTCTTTTCTACGATCTTAAACGGACCTACAAATTCCGGAGCTAAATTTGCGCTATAATATTTTGCCGCATCGGATATACGTTTATTCTTACGCCAGACTTCTTGACCAGGAACAAAGCTTTCTGGGCGTCGGCGCAAATTATAGTTATGTCGATTTTTAACACGAGAAGCTTGGATTTTAGTGTGGAATTTTCTAAATAATTGTTTGAAAGCTTCTATTCGTTCCCAAATGAGTAGTATAGGCCTTGCTTGAGCCAGACAGATGACTATGGCACACACTGAAAAATAATGTTATTGAAAATGTGTCCTCAGGATTCGAACCTAGGACCTCTTCGAATGTGCTGAACCTTGGTGATGTTTGACAACCTAGACCGCACGGCTATCAAAGCCATGTACAGACTTTCATCGACTAACCCATAGGAAGGCTCTTGGAGACGCTACAATCAATAGCCAATCAATGAGAGGCATTTCGAGCATTAGCTACCGTAACAATATCGGGCCCCTCGCGTCCTTACCCTCGGAGCCCTACGAACCAGGGCCCCACAAACAAGCGCCCCATATTTGGGGTGAGAAGCCGTTTCGGGGAATCTTCGTATGAGGTCATTGAACTTCGCTTAGAGGGAGATAGATGACGCGGTTGAACGGTTGAACGGTTGAGCGGTTGAGTGGTTGAGCGGTTGAGCGGTTGAGTGGTTGAGCGGTTGAGTGGTTCAGCGGTTGAGCGGTTTAGCGGTTGAGTGGTTGAGCGGTTGAGCGGTTGAGTGGTTGAGCGGTTGAGTGGTAGAGCGGTTGAGTGGTAGAGCGGTTGAGCGGTTGAGCGGTTGAGCGGTTGGGCGGTTGAGTGGTTGAGTGGTTGAGCGGTTGAGTGGTTGAGCGGTTGAGCGGTTGAGCGGTAGAGCGGTTGAGCGGTTGAGCGGTTGAGCGGTTGAGTGGTTGAGCGGTTGAGTGGTTGAGCGGTTGAGCGGTTGAGCGGTTGAGCGGTTGAGCGGTTGAGTGGTTGAGCGGTTGAGCGGTTGAGCGGTTGAGCGGTTGAGCGGTTGAGCGGTTGAGCGGTTGAGCGGTTGAGTGGTTGAGCGGTTGAGCGGTTGAGCGGTTGAGCGGTTGAGCGGTTGAGTGGTTGAGCGGTTGAGTGGTTGAGCGGTTGCGTGGTTGAGCGGTTGAGTGGTTGAGCGGTTGAGCGGTTTAGCGGTTGAGCGGTTGAGCGGTTGAGTGGTTAAGTGCTTGAGTGGTTAAGCGGTTGAGTGTTGAGCGGTTGAGTGGTTAAGTGGTTGAGTGGTTGAGCGGTTAACGTCCGGTTGCTGCCCGGTTGCTGTCCGGTTAGTGCCCGGTTGCTGCCCGGTTGCTGCCCGGTTGCTGTCCGGTTGCTGCCCGGTTGCTGTCCGGTTAGTGCCCGGTTGCTGTCCGGTTGAGCAGTTAGACGTTTAAGTGGTTTCCTGAAACAGGGTCGGTTTTTTAGCTGTTTTTCCAGAACAGGGTCTGCTTTTTAGCTGCTTTTTCCAGAACAGGATATGTTTATTTAGCTGTTAAGAGTCTGCGGATTGTTCAAGTTTGGAATAATTTTGTGCCACAGGCAATAGAACATTTGTTGAGGTTAGATTTGACTGTTTAAGGTAATATAACATAATATAAAGGACATACTTTAATTCTTTATTAAAAAAAACAGTTAGATACATTTATATGGATAATTTTTCTAAGAGTTTTAAGTTTATCTGGAGCGTTGGAAAAGTATTGGCGTGTTGTGTTTGTTCTCTGGAACTGATTAAAAATATCCAACATGAATGCTGTCTCCATATCTGTGTCTATACTAGGCTCTTCTTTGTACACATACTTCGTAAGGTCCACGGATGGCATTATATGTTTTATAACTTTGCGGGAGGGATCGTAAATTTCTCCTTCAAAGACGTTCCAAAAATGAATGTTGTCTCCTATTTCATCATCATAGAAATCTTTCCGCATTTTGGTTCTATATCTACATTATATTATATTAGCAGGTTCCCAAACCATTAAAGTCGCGGGTAAACAGGACCCATAATACTGGTTCCGACTGAATACTTCTTCAATGTTGGCGTGCTAATCGCTTGACTGTCGACAGTATACTAAAACATTCCTTACAAGCTATTCTACCTAAGTTACAAATTTCGTCTGCACCACTCCCTCCTTCGAGCCTCAGCAGACGTTTCCGCATAAGATCGAGAACCTTGTAGATTAATGTGTGCATTAAGATTTAGGAACCAAAGAGGTGTTTGGAATGTTTGAATTTTCGTAATTAACGCGTCGATGACAGTTTTGGTAAACCACTCCACTAAATCTCCTCGTTTAGGCAACACCATTTCCTGCGTTTTAAAGTTCTTTCGTTCTTTTCCGGAATTAAAACCAACGGAAAACTCTATCTTGACCACATCTGGTGTACCACTTAGGGCAAATGTTATCTGTTTTAATTCGGCTTGAAAACAGCCTAAAAGTGTTGCACGAATATCTTCCTCTGTCTGCGATTTAAAATATTTTTGCTCTGGCTGAACTGTATTCTCAACTATTGCCTTTAATAATTCATATCTTGCTTGTTCATATTGTCCGATATCTTCCTGATAACATTCAAAACAATAAGTTTTAAAGTCGTAGTATGCGATTCTCTTGCGATCTTTTCTTCGTATACCACCAACCTTATATCCATCCTTGTCTAAACATATTTCACATTTTTCCTGTAGCTCTGGTCGACACTCGCTACAATCGCAAGGCCTTCCCCAAAAGCACTCTTTAGGCATTGTGCTCGCTTCAACTGATCAACTAAGACTGAACGTTTAAATGTAATAAGATAGATTAATACTCAAAATAAGTGGTGGGGGTAATATCCTGGTAATTTTTTAAAATATTTTAGCTCTATACTTATCTTAAACTTTTACTGCATACTAAACCTTAAACTCTTTTTGCAGAACTTCAGTTGGTATTCGGAACGCACCCCTGTTTTCCGAACGCATCCTAAAATTCTGCTTTAACAAACATGCCAGAGGTTATAAATAGAGGTGCGTCAGAGCAGTCTAGTCATTTCGCATCAGCCTCTTGAAGTGTACGGACGTGTCTAGTTAAAATGGAAAAGTTTATTGTTATTAGGGACTCTATTCAAAAGGTGCGAAGTTACAATGTTACAGGTCGGGCGGTGAAATTTAAGTTAAAGCCTGTGCCAGAAGGAACTGAACCAGTTGGCTGGGTGAGAGACGCTATACAGCAAGTTATTCATAAGGCCACGGAAGGACTTCAATCGACGGATTACGTTAGTTTTAGTTTTTGTTCAAAAGACTTTAGTCGTGGTGAAGGATGGATTCGCTTTAAACCTGCCAAAGAAGTAAATTACGAGGATGTTTGGGATGTTATTAGCAATGTTTACCAGTCCAACTCAACAGGACTTAATACAGACACTTTTTGTCTTAAAGTAACAACTGTACGCTTACCGACAGGTCGGGGAAGAGGAAGTAAATACAACAGCTTTGAAGAGGAATGTGATATGCGACGAGGAATAATAAGTATTACGAATAAAGACAATTTATGCCTACCTCGCTCCTTGGTGGTTGCGATAGCCAACCTGGACAAAGACCCTGAATTTAACAAAGTAAGGAAAGATACGGGAAAAATACAGATTACAAGGACCAGAAAGTTATTAGAAGAAGCTGGTGTTGTAATTCCCGGGGAAGGGGCGGGTATTGTCGAGCTTCAACAATTTCAAGAACACCTCAGGGATTACAAAATTGTGGTATACAGTTACGGGACAAAGGGCCGAGATACCATTTTTGAAGGAACTACAGAAAGCAATAAAAGACTTAACTTGTTACATCATGATGGACATTTTAATGTAATTACTTCTACTACCGCTGCTTTTTGTTGCAATTATTACTGCGAAGAATGTCACTCGCCATTTGATCACAAAGATAAGCACAGGTGCGGTAAAGTGTGTGCTGGTTGCCTTCAGTCTCCGAAATGTGCAATTCAAAAACTTAAAATTAAATGTACCAATTGCCGTCGGTACTTTAAAGGCCAAGCTTGTTACGAGAATCACTTACGAAATGGTTCTTGGGAGAAAAGCACAGTGTGTGCTGAAATTAGAAGTTGTGAGAATTGTTTTAAAACAGTGAGGGGTAAAAGACAACATGTATGTGGAGAAGTATTTTGTAAAATATGTAGAACATATGTACCTGAAAATCATCTATGTTTCATTCAAAGAGACACAGAAAAGCAGAAAACGAAAGATGTACTTTTCGTGTTTTACGACTTTGAGACCCGACAAGAAGAGGTGTTGACTAATGGTTCGCTTCTTCACCAAGTAAACCTCTGTGTTTTTAAACAATGTTGTGACGTGTGCATCAATACCGACGACAAAATATGCAGAAAATGTGGTGTTAGACTGCAAATACTTAAAACTTTTGATCCTGTTTTACTATTTACGCAACATTTGCTACAATTACGAAAAACCTTTAAAAATATTGTTGTAATAGCACACAACGGTCAAGCCTTTGATCATCAATTTATTTTGAATTATCTACTCACAAACACCACTCTAACGCCAGAACTAATTATGAGAGGAACCAAAATCATTATGATGTTGGTGGGAAATGTCAAATTTATAGACTCGCTAAATTATTTCCCAATGGCATTGTCGAAATTACCAAAGGCATTTGGTTTGGGTGATGACTTCAAAAAGGGATATTTTCCTCATTTATTCAACACAAAAGCAAACGAACATTACGTTGGTATCCTCCCTGCTACTACTACTACTCTCCAGACACCATGAAGGAAGATGATCGAAAAAAGTTTTTACAGTGGTACGAGGAACACAAAAATGATCGATTCGAAATGCAAAAGGACTTGGTTGAATACTGTGTATCAGATGTAGAAATTCTAACACGGGCCTGTTTGAAATTTAGAGATCAACTGTTGTCAACCACTAATGTCTGTCCCTTTACAGAAGCCACAACAATTGCTTCCGCATGCAACAAAGTATTCCGCAGAAACTTTTTAAAACCCAACACCATTGGGGTTATTCCTAAAAACGGATACAGGTGGAAAGATCAACAAAGTAAAATTGCAATAGAGTGGTTAATTTGGGAGGAAAAACAAAGACAACTCAATATTTTACATGCTGCTAAAGGTGTTATGGAAAACCCTGTATAGAAGTCCGTCATAATTACCTGAAAATAAATTGAATGGTTTTACTGTTTTAGCATTGTGATTGTTATTGTTAGATACTGTCAGATAAAAAATAAAGCATCTTTTCCTTCTGTAATTCTCCATTTTTACCCTTTACCCTACATAAATTGGCGACCGTGACAAAAGAAAAAAATATGGAGAAAAATAAGAACCTGTCCCTGCTACAGATGGAAAGAAAAATTCTCAGAAATATGTTTGACAGAAATTGTCAAGATTTGGATAAAGAATTTGGGGCTCAAATTACCAAACAGGAAGAAGTTACGAAACTATTGAAGCATCTGGAAGACAAAGCCAATAGATTGTTCATGCTAGATGAAGAAATAAGGAAGTTGGTTTTACAAAATGGAAGTGATGCTGAAATAGAAGAGGAACTTGAGTCAGTTGAGGTTTTTAGAGAGCTTTTGTTGACATACAAAAATAAAGTTGAACAATTTTTTTTCAAAAATGAGGATATCAATGACGTAAGTAACGTAGATAATTCTAGTAGCCATAAAACAACATTTACCAGGAGAAATTTTAGACTTCCTAAGCTGGAACTCAAAAAATTTGATGATGATGTTAAAAACTGAATAGGTTTTTGGGGTCAGTTTAGGAAAATTCATGATGATAATGACATAGATTTAGAAGATAAGTTTCAGTATTTACTACAAAGCATGGAGGAAGGCTCGGCTGCTAAATCTTTAGTGGAAAGTTTTCCTCCAGCAGCAGAAAACTATGAAAAAGCTTTAAGTCAGTTAAAAAATAGATTTGCCCGAGACGAATTCTTAATTGAAGTATATGTTAGAGAGTTGCTAAACTTAGTATTAAAGCAAGCTCTAAATAAGTCAAGAATGTCTTTGGGAATGTTATTTGATAAATTAGAAACTCAGCTCCGAGCTTTAGACACATTAGGGGTTACGAGTGATAAATATGCAGCTATGTTGTACCCGTTGGTCGAATCTGCACTCCCTGAAGACATTTTAAAAGCATGGGAGAGGCAGAAGAGTACTAGCAAAAGTAAAGAAAATAATAATAATTATTTACAACTCTTATTAGATTTTTTACGTGTCGAGGTGGAGAGTGAAGAAAGAATACATTTAGCTAGAAGGAGTTTTGGAGAAGCCGGTACAAGACGAGGACAAGAATTATCACAGTACACGGCAGCCACAATTTTATCACAGGAAGGAGTTGGTAAGAAAATGGGAAAAGAAACTGAAGAAAACCCTTATCGAGTTGGTAAGAAAGATTATCCATGCTTATTTTGTGATAGTAAAACACATAAAAGTCAGGAATGTATTAAAGCACAATCGTTTACGTTAGAGGAAAGAAAACATAAAGTTTTAACGAAGCATGCTTGTTTTAGTTGTCTAAAGTCAAACCACAGTATAAAAAAATGCAGAGCTTTTGTTAAATGTATAATTTGTGGTAAAAAACATTTTCCTATACTGTGTAGTAGCCTCAATAATAGTGGAGAAACTAAAAGTACCGAAAAAACTAAAATTAAAGACAAAGAATTGCAAGAAATAAGTATGATAAGTTATACAGAAAGTATTCTGTTGCAAACAGTTGCTGTAAAACTTATAGGAAATAATGGTACAAAAACTGTTAGAGCTATTTTAGATTCTGCATCTCAAAGGTCATATATTTTATCAGACTGTATAAAGAAACTAGGTTTTCCCAAAACAGACGAACAAACTATAGTACAAGGTGTGTTTGGCGGTATACAGTTAGAGCCTAGAAATCATAACGTATATGAAATTACAGTTAGAGATATAAATGATTCATTTCAGTGTAAACTTAATGTCTTAGAATACAATAAAATATGCAACTATATACCCCGTTTAGACGACATTCATTTGTTAAATATGCTACAAAACAATGGCATAGAAATTTTTGATTGTAGATTAAAGACAAATAAAATAAGTCTACTGTTGGGAGGTGACATTTATGGAAAGTTAGTTACAGGAAAAATACAAAATTTTAATAATTTAACTGCTATAGAAACATATTTCGGATGGACCGTAATGGGCGGCTCTAACCACCAAGGTATTTCTTTTGAGACTCTGTGTTGTTTGAATGATATAGATGTATCGGATCTTTGGAATTTAGACAGTTTAGGTATTAAGGATCCAGCATACATAAAAGGTAAAGATATTATAGAGGCAGAGACTATTAAGAGGTTTAACGAAACTGCAGTAATAAATGAGCATAACAGATACGAAATTTCTCTTCCTTGGATAGAAAATCACTCAAATTTGTTAAGTAATAGGACGTTAGCTGAAAGTAGGTTGATATCAACAACTAAAAGGCTTAAATATTTGAATAAATTTGAAGAGTATCAAAAGGTTTTTCGTGAATGGGAGGAGACAGGGATCATAGAAGAGGTTAAAAATGCCACCGGCAAAGAGTTGGAGTTGGTCCACTACATTCCACATCACCCAGTAATTAAAGAATCTAGTACAACAACTAAAATTAGGCCAGTATTTGATGCATCAGCAAAAGATAAAAACGGAAATTCTCTAAACAAATGCTTAGAAAAGGGCCCTAACCTTATTGAGCTTATACCTATTATCTTGATGAAATTTAGGTTAGGTATGATAGGGATCATTTCAGACATAAAGAAGGCATTTTTGCAAATAAGTATCACACCTAAAGACAGAGAATTTTTGAGATTCTTATGGTGGGATAACTTAGATAATGATAAAATAAAAACCTATAGACATTCGAGAGTAGTTTTTGGCGTAGCCTCTAGTCCATTTTTATTAGCAGCCACAATTGCTTATCATTTAGATCATGTTCCTGATAGGTATAAAAATACGGCTGAAAAATTAAAAGAATCATTTTATGTTGACAACTGCGTTTCGAGTGTAGATAATAAAGGTGAATTAAAGCAATTCATACACGAAGCCAAAGAGATAATGGCAAGTGCCAAATTTGATTTACGTGGGTGGATTTACAACAGTGAAAAGTTTTTTGAAGAAAGTAAAGATGAGATGCCCTGTACTGGAAATTCTGCATCTGTACTAGGAATGATATGGGATTTTCAAAAGGACTTGTTAGGTTGCGATTTGAGCTTTCTTCAAGAAATTTCCAATATTCCTATAACAAAACCAGGACTATTATCAGCAGCTCAGCGTGTTTTTGATCCTATTGGATTTTTATGCCCTGTAACACTATTACCGAAAATTCTTTTACAGGAAACTTGGATATTAAAACTATCTTGGGACAGCGAGCTACCAGAAGACATAGGAAAGAAGTTTAAAACATGGATGAATCAAGTACATTTTTTAAAACATTGCTACATACCAAGAACATTTTCTAATGTACCCATGACAGAATGTAGGAAAATATCTTTACATGTTTTCTGCGATGCAAGCAAAATTGCTTACTCAGCTTGCATTTATATTAGGTTAGAGACAGAAGGGGGTGTTTTTGTCAACCTACTACAAGCAAAATCCAGGATAGCTCCTATAAAAGTTGTATCATTACCGCGTTTAGAGCTAATTGCAGCAGTAATAGCTTGTAGGTTATATAGAACGGTCATTAGCGTTAATGCTCTATCCAATATAGAGACATATTTTTGGAGTGATTCTAAAGTTGCTCTCACATGGATAAAAACGAGGTCAAATTGGAATACATTTGTAAATAATCGTGTCCTAGAAATACGTAACTGTACTGATGTGAAGAGGTGGAATCACGTGCCAGGTACCATGAATATTGCCGATGTGGCATCTAGAGGATGCAGTAGTAAATGTTTATTAGAAAATAAATGGTGGCAAGGTCCTGAATGGTTAAAAAGAGAAGAACTGTGGCCAAATATAACAGAAGATTTTAATGAAAAAGAAGCATTTAAAGAAGAAAAGAAGAGCGTAGTTATACAGCTAGCTTATGAAAATACATCATTTTCAGCTTATTTGAAATATTTTTCAAAGTATAACAGATAATTAGAATGGTTGCATGGATATTAAGATTTTATGAAAAAACACATATGAAAGTAGTCAAAACCATGAAAGAATTAGATCCTGAAGAAATAGAAAATGCTGAAATCTGTATTCTGAAAATTATACAAGCTGAAAGTTTTGGGAACGTGGAAACAAATGAGTTAGATAACATACAAACTTTGAAAGATAAAAATGGTTTACTAAGAGTAAAAACAAAAATTTTGAATATGGACGAAAGCGATTCCTTTAAGTATCCTATCTTACTTTCTTCAAAACATGAATTAGTAAAAAGAATGGTCGAAGAAAAACACAGACTTTGCTATCATGCAGGAGTACAAACTCTGTTATGCATTTTAAGAGAAAAACTCTGGATTACAAATTGTAGAAAACTAGTGAAAATGGTAGTTGCTAAATGTAATATATGTAAAAGGTATAAAGCGAAAGCTTTAGAAACACCTTTTGCTCCATTACCTGAAGATAGAGTAAAAACCGCCGCTGTTTTTGAAGTAACAGGAATTGATTTAGCTGGACCACTATTTCTGAAAAACGAAGAAAAGGTTTGGATTGTCATATTGACCTGTGCGGTTTACAGAGCATGTCATTTTGAGCTTGTAAGACATCTTTCGACCGAAGATTTTATACTTGCCTTACGTCGATTTATTTCTAGGAGAGGAAGAATTTCAGTGATTTATACAGATAATGGTAGTAATTTTAAAGGAACTTATAATCAGCTTTCAGTGCTTGATTGGGATGAAATATCAAAATTCTCATCGGTGTCAAGAATAAAGTGGAAATTTATTCCTCCTACTGGAGCCTGGTGGGGAGGATGGTGGGAGAGAATAGTTAGAATAATTAAGGATCTTTTAAGGAAAAATTTGGGAAAAAGAACAGTGACATATGACGAGCTGGTAACTTTACTATGTGACTGCGAGGTCATAGTAAATTCCCGACCATTAACGTTTATATCAAACAAGCCAGAAGATTTGACACCTCTTACACCAATGTCATTTTTGCAAAAATATCTCTAATAGCGAAACACCCGATTTAGATCAGATTGGCAGAATTAGTATTCAGAAAAGAATAAAATATATACAGAAAGTAAGAGATAACTTGAAAAGTAGGTTTAGAAATGAATATTTGGCGAATTTGGTAAATGTCGGAAAAAGAAAACACGATACTTTGGAAATTGGTGATATAGTACTCATTGGCTCAGACACAAAGAAAAGGATAGCTTGGCCAATGGGGAAGATAATCGATATATATCCCGGAAAAGACAATGTAGTACGAGTAGCTAAAATCAAGACAGCTAATGGGGAACTCATACGTCCATTACAACGAATTTTTCCACTAGAGATTAGCAGTCAATACAAAGAGGAACTGCCTATCAAACATATACAAGAAAATTCTGACGAAAATACAAGCGAACAAAAGCTTAACGAAATGAGATTCCCAAATGTATGCGACAAAAACTCAACTGACTCTACAGAAGACCAGAAGAAGGAATCTTTGGAAATTAGAAGAGAGAAGCAAACAAAATCTGGTCGTATTGTCAGAAAACCGAAGCGTTACAGTTTTTAGAAGATTATACACATGCCGGACTTGGGCGGGAGTATGTTATGGAAAACCCTGTATAGAAGTCCGTCATAATTACCTGAAAATAAATTGAATGGTTTTACTGTTTTAGCATTGTGATTGTTATTGTTAGATACTGTCAGATAAAAAATAAAGCATCTTTTCCTTCTGTAATTCTCCATTTTTACCCTTTACCCTACAAAAGGGAGAGAAATGGTTCTACATGGTGTAAAAGTTGATGGTTACTGTCTTGAAACCAATGAAATTTTTGAGTTTCAGGGCTGTTATTACCATGGATGCCCAAAATGTTATAAATTTGGAAGAGATGATCCTGTTTGTGGCGATCCTTCCACAACACTAAATTTAAGGTATGAATCATCTCAAGCAAAAAGTACAAAGTTAAAAGAAATGGGGTTTGTTGTTAATGAAATATGGGAGTGTGACTTTAGAAAGCAATTAAAAGATAATTTGGAAATTAAGGCCTACACCGAGACACATCCTCTTTTAACGCTTTTGCCTTTAAACCCGAGAGATGCTTTCTACGGAGGTCGTACGGGTAATACTCATACTTATTACAAGGCTAAAGAAGCAGAAAAGATTAACTACTTGGATGTTTGTTCCCTGTACCCCTGGGTGTGTAAGTACGGAAAATTTCCAGTTGCACATCCTCAAGTTTTCGTAGGGGAGGAATGTCACAGTTTGGATTTGAACAACATTAGCGGCTTAATTAAATGTAAAATTTTACCTCCTCAAGATCTCTACCACCCAGTTCTCCCCGTTAAAATGAATAGTAAATTGATGTTTGTTCTTTGTCGAACCTGCGGTGAAAACATGATTACTAGCGAGTGCAACCATACTGATGAAGAAAGAAAGTTAGAGGGGACATGGGTTCTAGACGAGATACTTAAAGCTGTTGCGAAAGGATACAATATAACCGAAATACAAGAAATATGGAAATATGATGTTCTGACATTTAATAAGGAGACTGGTGAAGATGGCCTGTTCACAGGAATGATGAACAAATTTATTAAAATAAAGCAGGAAGCATCCGGCTGGCCCAAAAGGTGTACAACCGAGGAAGAGAAAAACAAATATATTGAAGAATTCTTTGCAAGGGAAGATGTTAAACTAGAATATTCTCAGATTCTTGAAAACCCTGGTCTAAGATCTCTAGCTAAACTTATTTTAAACTCTTTTTGGGGCAAATTTGGACAACGGGAAAATCAACCAAAGACAAAGATTGTAAATAAACCTGCTGAATTCTTTGCAATGCTAACAAATCCGTCAATTTATGTTAATTGTGTTCTCCCTGTCAACGACAACACTCTAATTGTTGGATATGAACATATAGAAGAATCCTTTGACCCGTTAGCTACTGTTAATGTGGTTATTGCTGCTTTCGTTACTGCCCAAGCTCGCCTGAAACTTTATTCGTTTCTCGAACAATTAGAAGACAGAGTCCTTTATTACGATACTGACTCCGTTATTTACGTTACCAAACCTGGTGCGACTGATTTAACTACTGGACAATTCATTGGTGATCTAACCGATGAATTAGAAGTGTATGGTGATGGCAGCTACATTACAGAATTTGTTTCTGGGGGCCCCAAAAATTATTCTTATAAAGTAAATGCTACCAAGACTAATTCTGATGTGATGGTTTGTAAAGTTAAGGGAATATCCTTAAATTACGAGGCATCGCAGTTAATAAATTTCGACACTATTAAGGATATGGTTCTTACAGAGTCGGGACCAATATCGATCATCTCAAAAGATATTCGAAGAACCAAAGACCACTCTGTAACAACCTACACTGGGACGAAACTTTACAGGCCAAACTCCACAAAAAGGAAGTTTCTAGTTGATGGGGACTCTGAACCGTTTGGCTACAAGAAACAGAAAACCTGTTAATTAGAATGTATATTATAATATTTGTACAACATTGTAATTAATAAATAGTTATTAAATATTTTTGTCATTTATTTTAACTTTCTTTTAGTAGTTTAACAGTAGTTGACAGCTTTGTTATGAGTTATTATTTCTGTATCTTTAAGTCGCGAAGTCTCAAATCGGTTCTAATTTAAAACTACTGGATGAAGTCTAAAGCAACAAAACGTTCTATGTTTATTGGTAAAGAAAAACAAGTTTTAAGTAGAAGTATATTAAGGGTGTAAGCCTAGCAACTCTATCTTGATTCGTTGTTGTCAGATGTACTCAGTTCTTAAAACATTGTTCAAGTTTAATACAAGAGTAGTAACACTGATTTTACATACACTTTGCAGTGATACTAAATTAGTTGTAGCATTGTTGCCATATTTAGGAAATTCTTAAAACTATGGTTAAGAACGGTATTTTTACTGCAATGTCGCCTGGTCAGAGCTAATAATACTTAGCAGCATCTAGATATGTTTTGTACGCATGATAGCAGTATTTTAATTCTGTCATTCAAACCCCCGAAATTTGTCGAAGTGGCACAAAGTTCAAAATCCTAAACGGCCTAAATATTACTCTAAGAAATGCACAAGCCTCTAATTTGTTCGTACTGCAACTTTAATTTACCTTACAACGTTAGAAATATTTTGCTATTGTCTTTAGGTTTTAAACTTAACACAACTGTCTTTGAGTTGTTCCAACAGTATCTCTTCTTGTTTCTCTCTCGGTGAAGTTCTTAGTTTAAAAGTAATGATAGGGTATGTCTACATTTTTTTTTAGATTAAGTAACGACTAAATATATAGCACTTAAAAGTATTTATTAATTAT
Organism: Philopedon plagiatum; assembly: GCA_963971165.1. Lineage (NCBI taxonomy): Eukaryota > Metazoa > Arthropoda > Insecta > Coleoptera > Curculionidae > Philopedon > Philopedon plagiatum. The sequence continues at coordinate 58,552,319 of OZ020191.1, forward strand.
TAGCCTTCATTAGGGTTAAAGAAAACTACTTAGTGTGAATGTTAAAGTTCCTTTGTGTAAAATTTCTATATTAATTTTCGAGCTCAAAGCATCAAGTCCGACGAAGATCCGATGGACCATTCCCGAGATATTGTTACTGTGACGAAAAAAGAAAACCCTACGAAACAAACCCAATCAAACCCAACCAAACAAACCTAAGCAGGCCCAACCAAACAAACCTGGGAAAACCCGAGTTTTTTTTTTGCGTTTTTAGCAGATTTTAGTTGTTTTAGCTGTTTAGCTGTTTTAGCTGTTTTAGCTGTTTTTAGCTGTTTTCACCGATTTTAGCTGTTTTTAGTTGTTTTCGCTGATTTTAGCTGTTTTTAGCTGTTTTCGCTGTTTTTTACTGCCTGTTGGAATTTGATTTATTTTTTAATACATGTAACTGAAATATTTCATTCCTACGCCACTGAGAGCTTTCGTACGGGTCTACAATCAACTTTGGCATCACAGAGGCATTCAACATACTCTAGCCCACTTTTTCACCCTACATTCAATGAGAGACAACCTCGAATAGACTCAGCAGAACTTTATATGTTAATACATGTAACTGAAATATTTCATTTCTACGCCACTGAGAGCTTCCGTACGGGTCTACAATCAACTTTGGCATTACAGAATCATTCCCTAGACTCCAGCCCATGCTTTTCACTTACACTCATTGAGTGACAACCTCGGATAGACTCAGCAACACTGTATTTTTTAATACATGTAATTGAAATATTTATTTTCTACGCCACTGAGAGCTTTCGTACGGGTCTACAATCAACTTCGGCATTACGTGGACCTTCAACAGACTCCAGCTCATGCTTTTCACCTACACGCATTGAGTGACAACCTCGGATAGACTCAGCAGAACTTTATATGTTAATACATGTAAATGAAATATTTATTTTCTACGCCACTGAGAGCTTCCGTACGGGTCTACAATCAACTTTGGCATTACGTAGACATTCAACAGACTCCAGCTCGTGCTTTTCACCCACACTCATTGAGTGACAACCTCGGACAAACTCAGCAGAACGTTATATGTTAATACATGTAACTGAAATATTTCATTTCTACGCCACTGAGAGCTTCCGTACGGGTCTACTGATGATTCTCTTTCATTTGACACCACCCGCGTACCACCATTATCTACGGTAAGCTAGTTAGAGATCCCTTGATGAAACTGAAGAACCAACTTCATAGTCAGCATCTACTAATGCTCCTCTTCCATTTGCCACCACCCGATCACCACCATTATCTACGGTAAGCTAGTTAGCGAACCCTTGGTGAAACTGAAGAACCAACTTCATAGTCAGCATCTACTAATGCTCCTCTTTCATTTGACACCACCCGCGTGCCACCATTATCTACGGTAAGCTACTTAGCGAACCCTTGGTGAAACTGAAGAACCAAATTCATAGTCAGCATCTACTAATGCTCCTCTTTCATTTGACACCACCCGCGTGCCACCATTATCTACGGTAAGCTACTTAGCGAACCCTTGATGGAACTGAAGAACCAACTTCAGATTCAGCGTCTGCTAATGCTCCTCTTTCATTTGGCACCACCCGCGTGCCACCATTATCTACGGTAAGCTAGTTAGAAATCCATTGATGAAACTGAAGAACCAACTTCATAGTCAGCGCATACTAATGCTCCTCTTCCATTTGCCACCACCCGATCACCACCATTATCTACGGTAAGCTAGTTAGCGAACCATTGATGAAACTGAAGAACCAACTTCATAGTCAGCGTATACTAATGCTCCTCTTCGATTTGCCATCACCCGATCACCACCATTATCTACGGTAAGCTAGTTAGCGAACCATTGATGGAACTGAAGAACCAACTACAGTTTCGACGTCTACAAATGCTCCTCTTTCATTTGACACCACCCACTTGCGGCCATTATCTACGGTAAGCTAGTTAGCGTAGTAGTGATAGATGGTTCCATCCACACCACCCTGTGTATGCGCATGCGCAAACCCAAGTCCGATACCGAGAGTTGGGTTTGCTCTGGTTCGCTCGGTATCGGCTGGGTTTGCTCTGGTTTACGCGGTATCGACGGCTTGGGTTTGCTTATGCGATTTACACACAGTATGGATGCAGAAGGAACCATCTATCACTACTACGCTAACTAGCTTACCGTAGATAATGGCGGCAAGTGGGTGGTGTCAAATGAAAGAGGAGCATTTGTAGACGTCGAAACTGTAGTTGGTTCTTCAGTTCCATCAATGGTTCGCTAACTAGCTTACCGTAGATAATGGTGGAGATCGGGTGATGGCAAATCGAAGAGGAGCATTAGTATACGCTGACTATGAAGTTGGTTCTTCAGTTTCATCAATGGTTCGCTAACTAGCTTACCGTAGATAATGGTGGTGATCGGGTGGTGGCAAATGGAAGAGGAGCATTAGTATGCGCTGACTATGAAGTTGGTTCTTCAGTTTCATCAATGGATTTCTAACTAGCTTACCGTTGATAATGGTGGCACGCGGGTGGTGCCAAATGAAAGAGGAGCATTAGCAGACGCTGAATCTGAAGTTGGTTCTTCAGTTCCATCAAGGGTTCGCTAAGTAGCTTACCGTAGATAATGGTGGCACGCGGGTGGTGTCAAATGAAAGAGGAGCATTAGTAGATGCTGACTATGAAGTTGGTTCTTCAGTTTCACCAAGGGTTCGCTAAGTAGCTTACCGTAGATAATGGTGGCACGCGGGTGGTGTCAAATGAAAGAGGAGCATTAGTAGATGCTGACTATGAAGTTGGTTCTTCAGTTTCACCAAGGGTTCGCTAACTAGCTTACCGTAGATAATGGTGGTGATCGGGTGGTGGCAAATGGAAGAGGAGCATTAGTAGATGCTGACTATGAAGTTGGTTCTTCAGTTTCATCAAGGGATCTCTAACTAGCTTACCGTAGATAATGGTGGTACGCGGGTGGTGTCAAATGAAAGAGAATCATCAGTAGACCCGTACGGAAGCTCTCAGTGGCGTAGAAATGAAATATTTCAGTTACATGTATTAACATATAACGTTCTGCTGAGTTTGTCCGAGGTTGTCACTCAATGAGTGTAGGTGAAAAGCACGAGCTGGAGTCTGTTGAATGTCTACGCAATGCCAAAGTTGATTGTAGACCCGTACGGAAGCTCTCAGTGGCGTAGAAAATAAATATTTCAATTACATGTATTAACATATAAAGTTCTGCTGAGTCTATCCGAGGTTGTCACTCAATGCGTGTAGGTGAAAAGCATGAGCTGGAGTCTGTTGAAGGTCCATGTAATGCCGAAGTTGATTGTAGACCCGTACGAAAGCTCTCAGTGGCGTAGAAAATAAATATTTCAATTACATGTATTAAAAAATACAGTATTGCTGAGTCTATCCGAGGTTGTCACTCAATGAGTGATTGACTGTTAAACTACTAAAAGAAAGTTAAAATAAATGACAAAAATATTTAATAACTATTTATTAATTACAATGTTGTACAAATATTATAATATACATTCTAATTAACAGGTTTTCTGTTTCTTGTAGCCAAACGGTTCAGAGTCCCCATCAACTAGAAACTTCCTTTTTGTGGAGTTTGGCCTGTAAAGTTTCGTCCCAGTGTAGGTTGTTACAGAGTGGTCTTTGGTTCTTCGAATATCTTTTGAGATGATCGATATTGGTCCCGACTCTGTAAGAACCATATCCTTAATAGTGTCGAAATTTATTAACTGCGATGCCTCGTAATTTAAGGATATTCCCTTAACTTTACAAACCATCACATCAGAATTAGTCTTGGTAGCATTTACTTTATAAGAATAATTTTTGGGGCCCCCAGAAACAAATTCTGTAATGTAGCTGCCATCACCATACACTTCTAATTCATCGGTTAGATCACCAATGAATTGTCCAGTAGTTAAATCAGTCGCACCAGGTTTGGTAACGTAAATAACGGAGTCAGTATCGTAATAAAGGACTTTGTCTTCTAATTGTTCGAGAAACGAATAAAGTTTCAGGCGAGCTTGGGCAGTAACGAAAGCAGCAATAACCACATTAACAGTAGCTAACGGGTCAAAGGATTCTTCTATATGTTCATATCCAACAATTAGAGTGTTGTCGTTGACAGGGAGAACACAATTAACATAAATTGACGGATTTGTTAGCATTGCAAAGAATTCAGCAGGTTTATTTACAATCTTTGTCTTTGGTTGATTTTTCCGTTGTCCAAATTTGCCCCAAAAAGAGTTTAAAATAAGTTTAGCTAGAGATCTTAGACCAGGGTTTTCAAGAATCTGAGAATATTCTAGTTTAACATCTTCCCTTGCAAAGAATTCTTCAATATATTTGTTTTTCTCTTCCTCGGTTGTACACCTTTTGGGCCAGCCGGATGCTTCCTGCTTTATTTTAATAAATTTGTTCATCATTCCTGTGAACAGGCCATCTTCACCAGTCTCCTTATTAAATGTCAGAACATCATATTTCCATATTTCTTGTATTTCGGTTATATTGTATCCTTTCGCAACAGCTTTAAGTATCTCGTCTAGAACCCATGTCCCCTCTAACTTTCTTTCTTCATCAGTATGGTTGCACTCGCTAGTAATCATGTTTTCACCGCAGGTTCGACAAAGAACAAACATCAATTTACTATTCATTTTAACGGGGAGAACTGGGTGGTAGAGATCTTGAGGAGGTAAAATTTTACATTTAATTAAGCCGCTAATGTTGTTCAAATCCAAACTGTGACATTCCTCCCCTACGAAAACTTGAGGATGTGCAACTGGAAATTTTCCGTACTTACACACCCAGGGGTACAGGGAACAAACAACCAAGTAGTTAATCTTTTCTGCTTCTTTAGCCTTGTAATAAGTATGAGTATTACCCGTACGACCTCCGTAGAAAGCATCTCTCGGGTTTAAAGGCAAAAGCGTTAAAAGAGGATGTGTCTCGGTGTAGGCCTTAATTTCCAAATTATCTTTTAATTGCTTTCTAAAGTCACACTCCCATATTTCATTAACAACAAAACCCATTTCTTTTAACTTTGTACTTTTTGCTTGAGATGATTCATACCTTAAATTTAGTGTTGTGGAAGGATCGCCACAAATAGGATCATCTCTTCCAAATTTATAACATTTTGGGCATCCATGGTAATAACAGCCCTGAAACTCAAAAATTTCATTGGTTTCCAGACAGTAACCATCAACTTTTACACCATGTAGAACCATTTCTCTCCCTTTAGCAGCATGTAAAATATTGAGTTGTCTTTGTTTTTCCTCCCAAATTAACCACTCTATTGCAATTTTACTTTGTTGATCTTTCCACCTGTATCCGTTTTTAGGAATAACCCCAATGGTGTTGGGTTTTAAAAAGTTTCTGCGGAATACTTTGTTGCATGCGGAAGCAATTGTTGTGGCTTCTGTAAAGGGACAGACATTAGTGGTTGACAACAGTTGATCTCTAAATTTCAAACAGGCCCGTGTTAGAATTTCTACATCTGATACACAGTATTCAACCAAGTCCTTTTGCATTTCGAATCGATCATTTTTGTGTTCCTCGTACCACTGTAAAAACTTTTTTCGATCATCTTCCTTCATGGTGTCTGGAGAGTAGTAGTCTAATGCAGGGAGATACCAACGTAATGTTCGTTTGCTTTTGTGTTGAATAAATGAGGAAAATATCCCTTTTTGAAGTCATCACCCAAACCAAATGCCTTTGGTAATTTCGACAATGCCATTGGGAAATAATTTAGCGAGTCTATAAATTTGACATTTCCCACCAACATCATAATGATTTTGGTTCCTCTCATAATTAGTTCTGGCGTTAGAGTGGTGTTTGTGAGTAGATAATTCAAAATAAATTGATGATCAAAGGCTTGACCGTTGTGTGCTATTACAACAATATTTTTAAAGGATTTTCGTAATTGTAGCAAATGTTGCGTAAATAGTAAAACAGGATCAAAAGTTTTAAGTATTTGCAGTCTAACACCACATTTTCTGCATATTTTGTCGTCGGTATTGATGCACACGTCACAACATTGTTTAAAAACACAGAGGTTTACGTGGTGAAGAAGCGAACCATTAGTCAACACCTCTTCTTGTCGGGTCTCAAAGTCGTAAAACACGAAAAGTACATCTTTCGTTTTCTGCTTTTCTGTGTCTCTTTGAATGAAACATAGATGATTTTCAGGTACATATGTTCTACATATTTTACAAAATACTTCTCCACATACATGTTGTCTTTTACCCCTCACTGTTTTAAAACAATTCTCACAACTTCTAATTTCAGCACACACTGTGCTTTTCTCCCAAGAACCATTTCGTAAGTGATTCTCGTAACAAGCTTGGCCTTTAAAGTACCGACGGCAATTGGTACATTTAATTTTAAGTTTTTGAATTGCACATTTCGGAGACTGAAGGCAACCAGCACACACTTTACCGCACCTGTGCTTATCTTTGTGATCAAATGGCGAGTGACATTCTTCGCAGTAATAATTGCAACAAAAAGCAGCGGTAGTAGAAGTAATTACATTAAAATGTCCATCATGATGTAACAAGTTAAGTCTTTTATTGCTTTCTGTAGTTCCTTCAAAAATGGTATCTCGGCCCTTTGTCCCGTAACTGTATACCACAATTTTGTAATCCCTGAGGTGTTCTTGAAATTGTTGAAGCTCGACAATACCCGCCCCTTCCCCGGGAATTACAACACCAGCTTCTTCTAATAACTTTCTGGTCCTTGTAATCTGTATTTTTCCCGTATCTTTCCTTACTTTGTTAAATTCAGGGTCTTTGTCCAGGTTGGCTATCGCAACCACCAAGGAGCGAGGTAGGCATAAATTGTCTTTATTCGTAATACTTATTATTCTTCGTCGCATATCACATTCCTCTTCAAAGCTGTTGTATTTACTTCCTCTTCCCCGACCTGTCGGTAAGCGTGCAGTTGTTACTTTAAGACAAAAAGTGTCTGTATTAAGTCCTGTTGAGTTGGACTGGTAAACATTGCTAATAACATCCCAAACATCCTCGTAATTTACTTCTTTGGCAGGTTTAAAGCGAATCCATCCTTCACCACGACTAAAGTCTTTTGAACAAAAACTAAAACTAACGTAATCCGTCGATTGAAGTCCTTCCGTGGCCTTATGAATAACTTGCTGTATAGCGTCTCTCACCCAGCCAACTGGTTCAGTTCCTTCTGGCACAGGCTTTAACTTAAATTCCACCGCCCGACCTGTAACATTGTAACTTCGCACCTTTTGAATAGAGTCCCTAATAACAATAAACTTTTCCATTTTAACTAGACACGTCCGTACACTTCAAGAGGCTGATGCGAAATGACTAGACTACTCTGACGCACCTCTATTTATAACCTCTGGCATGTTTGTTAAAGCAGAATTTTAGGATGCGTTCGGAAAACAGGGGTGCGTTCCGAATACCAACTGAAGTTCTGCAAAAAGAGTTTAAGGTTTAGTATGCAGTAAAAGTTTAAGATAAGTATAGAGCTAAAATATTTTAAAAAATTACCAGGATATTACCCCCACCACTTATTTTGAGTATTAATCTATCTTATTACATTTAAACGTTCAGTCTTAGTTGATCAGTTGAAGCGAGCACAATGCCTAAAGAGTGCTTTTGGGGAAGGCCTTGCGATTGTAGCGAGTGTCGACCAGAGCTACAGGAAAAATGTGAAATATGTTTAGACAAGGATGGATATAAGGTTGGTGGTATACGAAGAAAAGATCGCAAGAGAATCGCATACTACGACTTTAAAACTTATTGTTTTGAATGTTATCAGGAAGATATCGGACAATATGAACAAGCAAGATATGAATTATTAAAGGCAATAGTTGAGAATACAGTTCAGCCAGAGCAAAAATATTTTAAATCGCAGACAGAGGAAGATATTCGTGCAACACTTTTAGGCTGTTTTCAAGCCGAATTAAAACAGATAACATTTGCCCTAAGTGGTACACCAGATGTGGTCAAGATAGAGTTTTCCGTTGGTTTTAATTCCGGAAAAGAACGAAAGAACTTTAAAACGCAGGAAATGGTGTTGCCTAAACGAGGAGATTTAGTGGAGTGGTTTACCAAAACTGTCATCGACGCGCTAATTACGAAAATTCAAACATTCCAAACACCTCTTTGGTTCCTAAATCTTAATGCACACATTAATCTACAAGGTTCTCGATCTTATGCGGAAACGTCTGCTGAGGCTCGAAGGAGGGAGTGGTGCAGACGAAATTTGTAACTTAGGTAGAATAGCTTGTAAGGAATGTTTTAGTATACTGTCGACAGTCAAGCGATTAGCACGCCAACATTGAAGAAGTATTCAGTCGGAACCAATATTATGGGTCCTGTTTACCCGCGACTTTAATGGTTTGGGAACCTGCTAATATAATATAATGTAGATATAGAACCAAAATGCGGAAAGATTTCTATGATGATGAAATAGGAGACAACATTCATTTTTGGAACGTCTTTGAAGGAGAAATTTACGATCCCTCCCGCAAAGTTATAAAACATATAATGCCATCCGTGGACCTTACGAAGTATGTGTACAAAGAAGAGCCTAGTATAGACACAGATATGGAGACAGCATTCATGTTGGATATTTTTAATCAGTTCCAGAGAACAAACACAACACGCCAATACTTTTCCAACGCTCCAGATAAACTTAAAACTCTTAGAAAAATTATCCATATAAATGTATCTAACTGTTTTTTTTAATAAAGAATTAAAGTATGTCCTTTATATTATGTTATATTACCTTAAACAGTCAAATCTAACCTCAACAAATGTTCTATTGCCTGTGGCACAAAATTATTCCAAACTTGAACAATCCGCAGACTCTTAACAGCTAAATAAACATATCCTGTTCTGGAAAAAGCAGCTAAAAAGCAGACCCTGTTCTGGAAAAACAGCTAAAAAACCGACCCTGTTTCAGGAAACCACTTAAACGTCTAACTGCTCAACCGGACAGCAACCGGGCACTAACCGGACAGCAACCGGGCAGCAACCGGACAGCAACCGGGCAGCAACCGGGCAGCAACCGGGCACTAACCGGACAGCAACCGGGCAGCAACCGGACGTTAACCGCTCAACCACTCAACCACTTAACAACTCAACCGCTCAACACTCAACCGCTTAACCACTCAACCACTTAACCACTCAACCGCTCAACCGCTCAACCGCTCAACCGCTAAACCGCTCAACCGCTCAACCAGTCAACCGCTCAACCACGCAACCGCTCAACCACTCAACCGCTCAACCACTCAACCGCTCAACCGCTCAACCACTCAACCGCTCAACCGCTCAACCGCTCAACCGCTGAACCGCTCAACCACTCAACCGCTCAACCGCTTAACCGCTCAACCACTCAACCGCTAAACCGCTCAACCACTCAACCACTCAACCGCTCAACCGCTCAACCGCTCAACCGCTCAACCGCTCAACCGCTCAACCGCTCAACCGCTCAACCGCTCAACCACTCAACCGCTCAACCACTCAACCACTCAACCGCCCAACCGCTCAACCGCTCAACCGCTCTACCACTCAACCGCTCAACCACTCAACCGCTCAACCGCTCAACCGCTCAACCACTCAACCGCTAAACCGCTCAACCGCTGAACCACTCAACCGCTCAACCACTCAACCGCTCAACCGCTCAACCACTCAACCGCTCAACCGTTCAACCGTTCAACCGCGTCATCTATCTCCCTCTAAGCGAAGTTCAATGATCTCATACGAAGATTCCCCGAAACGGCGGCTCACCCCAAATATGGGGCGCTTGTTTGTGGGGCCCTGGTTCGTAGGGCTCCGAGGGTAAGGACGCGAGAGGCCCGATATTGTTACGGTAGCTAATGCTCGAAATGCCTCTCATTGATTGGCTATTGATTGTAGCGTCTCCAAGAGCCTTCCTATGGGTTAGTCGATGAAAGTCTGTACATGGCTTTGATAGCCGTGCGGTCTAGGTTGTCAAACATCACCAAGGTTCAGCACATTCGAAGAGGTCCTAGGTTCGAATCCTGAGGACACATTTTCAATAACATTATTTTTCAGTTTGTGCCATAGTCATCTGTCTGGCTCAAGCAAGGCCTATACTACTCAAATGTAATTTTGACGCTCAGTTTCTTCTAGAGGAACACCCTCAGCATAGTCCGAACCGAATAGCTTATGTTCCCTGCCAAAATTAACGCAGTATGGGGTGAAGCCCGTAGTTTCGTGTCGCGAAGTGCGAATGGCGCAACCGATAGCAGTTAAATTATCTTCCCAAGTTCGATGATTACTTTGTTGAACGTAAGAGCGCAACATCGTTTTAATAACTCTATTAACGCGTTCGGTATGATCTGCTCTAGGATAGTAATTAGCAGTGTAAAATATGCTAACTTTGTATTTATCGCAAAGGGCTTGAAGTTCTTTGGATTTCATTTGAGTTCCGTTGTCGCAAGTTAAGAATTGAGGAGCTCCGTAAACTAAGAAGATGCCGTCTTCGACACACTTTACCAACGATTTTGCGGTTGCCGATCGACACGGGAATAAGACGACGTACTTGCTAAAATAATCTGTGACCACCAAAATATGAGTGTTACCTTGTTTAGAACGAGGCAAAGGTCCGATGTAGTCTAGGCTGATGGCTTGCCAAGGTTCCTTTATGTCTGGGCGATTGCCCATTAAACCAGCTGGATGTTTCCGCTCTACTTTATTCTGAGCACAAGTTCTACAAGCACGGACATAACTAGCAACGTCGGATCTCATTTTCGGCCAATAATAACTCTCGGCGACCTTCCAACATGTTTTAAAAACACCCACGTGCCCTGCTGCTGGATTATCATGGCATCGAAGTAATATCTCTTTTCGTTTATCCTTCGGCACTACCATTTTCCAGTAGGTAGAATGATCTGGAAAATTCGGATTGTTCGTCTTGACATATTTAATGAGATGGCCATTCTCGACTCGCCAACAAGGATATTTATCGGGACGTTCTTCCAGCTTCTGCATCATGCCATTGTACCATTTGTCTGAGGTGTCAGATAATGATGGTGACGGTGGTTTGTCAACAGCTGCGACAGAATCAGCAGTCACTGGCACTGACCTGGAAAGAAAATCTGGCACGACATGATCTCGGCCTTTACGGTGGATTAATTCAAGGTCGTAAGGTTGTAAACGAAGAGCTCATCGAGCGAGGCGTCCTTGTGGATCTTTTAAATTATGCAGCCATAACAAAGAATGGTGATCTGTTATGACTTTAAAGTGTACACCCTCCAGATAGTGTCGAAGCTTTTCCACACTCCAAATTACGGCAAGGCACTCCTTTTCTGTGACGGTTAATTTCATCTCTTGTTTGGTGAGAGAACATGAAAGATAGGAAATAACTTTTTCTCCGTCATCAAATTGCCGAGTCAGAACTGCTCCTAAGCCATAACATGACGCATCCGTCTGCAAGGTAAACGTGCTGTTGAAATCTGGACATGTAAGCACGGGAGCTATGATAAGAGCTTCTTTAATCAAGTTGAATGATTGATGGCATTCGGAAGTCCATTCCCATTTGACAGTTTTCCTGGTAAGCCGAGTAATTGGGGCTATAATAGCTGAAAAGTTCGGCACAAAACGCCTGTACCAAGAAGCAGTACCAATAAAACGACGAATTTCTATGATGTTTCGTGGGGGTGCTATATTTACAATTGCCTGTACTCTCTCTGGATCAGGTCTCAAACCTTTGGCATCTACGACGTAATCATGGTACTTCAACTCAGGCTTACAAAAGTGACATTTCTCCTCTGGAACTATGAATCCTGCAACTTTGAGGCGATCAAAAACAAGGCCTAGGATCTTAAGGTGTTCAAGAAAGGTTCTGGAGATGATAATTATATCATCGAGATACACCATTACATGTTTTTCCAAGTCGACACCCAGTACACGGTCCACAATACGTTGCCAGATGACAGGCGCATTGGTTAAGCCAAAGGGCATGCTCACAAAATGATAGAGATTCCTACCTGGAACGGTAAAAGTAGTCAATTCACGTGAGGACTCACTAAGAGGTACTTGCCAGAAGGCTGATTTTATGTCGATGGAGCTAATATAGCGGGCGTCCCTGAGCCGATCTAAAATGACTGTAAAATATGGAATGTTATAAGACTTCTTAGTCTTACCATTAAGTTTTCTGAAATCCCAATCAAACCCAATCAAAACTTATAGCTATCGCCGCTCTGGCGTTCCAAACACACTGGACTGGACCAAGGACTTTTAGAGGGCTCAATCACGCCAAGCTTCAACATTTCATCGATCCCCTTCTCCATAATCCGCTGCTTAAATGGAGAAACTGGGTAATATCGTTGTTTAATCGGCTTAGTGCCAGGTTCAAGTTCTATTACGTGTTCTGCTACTTTGCAGCAGCCAAGACCAGTACCCATTTCTGATATCTTCTCCTTTACCAGTGCATTCAGAGTTGTTCGGTCGGTTTCAGTTAAAGAGTCGCCATCTACAATGCTGTAAATTTCTGTAGGTTGGTCATCATTAGAAAAATGCCAGACATCCTGCTTCAAGTCGGGGATCACTTCCATGGATCTCCAAAAGTCGATACCTAAAATCAATTGGTGGGACAGTTCTGGAAGAACTAAAATATCGATCTCCCGAGTTCTATTTAATAACGTTACAGGAGCCTGAAAATAACCTAAACTAGAGCGAGTTTGGCCGTTCGCAACGGTACAGTCAGTCTGATGCTTAATAAGTTTTAGTCCCAAACTTTCTAAAATTCGGAGACCAGGTTGACCCACAATAGTGCGTGATGCTCCAGAATCTAACAAGCCTAAAATTTTGTAACCTAAAATTGAAATTTCTAAATACGGGCGCTGGTCGCCATGCGCATGAGCTATGATAAAGTCCAATAATTTTTTATTTGGAAAAGAGTTATTAACGGGTGAATGATTTTTAGAGACATCGGTTGACGAAAGGTTTTCATCAGAAAGAGAGTTGTTGGTCGGCAAATCTTTTTTATTGGGAACAGAATTGTTAGGTGGTGAATGGTTTTTGTTAGAAAGAGAGTGGTTGCGCGGTAAAAGGTTTTCGTCGGAAAGAATGTTGTTGGTCGGTAAAAGGGTTTTATTGGGAACAGAGTTGTTCAGCGAAGCGTTTTTATTGGAAGGAAAGTTGTTGGTCGGTAAGGTGAGAGCAACAGGAGCAGTCTTACGACCCATCGTCTCTCCCGAGAATCGTTTTTCTGACAATAAACACCTAGGGCAGTTTTTACTGGTCACATTTGGTGCACCGCAGCGGTAACAATGGATTCTGCGCTGTTCAGGGCACTGACTATTTCGATGACCTGGCTTATTACAGTTCCAGCACAAGATTGATCTAGAGATTTTTGGAGACGTTGGACGTGTCTCCCGTAGTAAATGTCTTTCGTCTCGAGAAGTTGATGTTGCTGGACATGATTCGGTCTCTACGTCAACGACTGGTAACTCTTCATCGTCTTTCAAACTCGACGTTTCAGCAGCAATGAACGCAAAGTTTGGCTCTACAAAATTATACTTTTTCCTAGGAGGTGGTACATAGTTCTCTGCACGATATTTCTTTAACTCCAACTTGAGACGTTCTCCTTCTAATTATTCTAACTTGCTGTCTACCGGAAGTTGGGTAGTATAAAAAGGTGACAAGTTGCGTATAATGATGTCAAGTTGAACGTCCTCTGAGATGGCGCCATGTCGTCTAAACAACGCACTCATATTAGAAAGGTAGTCGACGATATTCTCAGTCGAATCCTGAGTCCTATCTAGAATTTCCTTAAATAACCGATGACGATAGTCTGGCGGTTCGAAATGTTTACAGAGACGGTCAGACGAACTAGACCAGTCCGAAAATCGATGACGATTAGCGCGAAACCAATTCAGTGCTTTACCAGTAAATAAGTCGATAGCGGATATAAATAGTTCGCGTTCAGAAAAACCTCGAGCTTCGCGTAGTTCCGAAACTCGCTCCAAGAAATTATGCACGGACATCTGTCCAGCCTCGCCGGTAAATTTAATACCCACTTTTCAACACGTTGCGCTTTGCTACACGAATGATGGCGAACGGAAGCGGTAGTTGTTATGTTGTAGCTAACTGCCGGTTGGTTGACTTAAGGCGACGAGCGCGAGTGTCGTGGACGACTGTTAGACGCATTGCTATTTCTTGACGCATCTGAATCCGACACATCCGAATCCGAACCGTCCGAATGAGCTTGATCGAGCAAGATGCTTAAATTCGAATCTTGTTTTGAGACCGTCCAAACAGTTTAATTTGCCTAAAATTTGGAGCAACAAATCAGAACGAGTTTGCGATTCCGCGGCACTAAGGTTCTCAACCGGCATACGATGAACGCGTGTAAATAAGTGAACAAGTTGAGATTGTAAACGTTCAAATTTTTCTTTAGCGGATTCACCGGAGACATTTTTAATCGCGCTGTCAATATTTTGTAAGGTTCTAGTTATATAGTTACATTCATCGACAAAAACACAAGTATAGGCTAGAAGAACAAAAATTTTACCTTTCCTTTCCATTTCTAAAATTGGGCGTAACGCTACTATAAGTTCTTTTACCGTATTGGCATAACTAGCCGGTACTCCACGAATCGTAAGTTCATAAATTAGCATTTCTTTCCTAAGATGGTTAACCTGCCTATTATAATCCATTTTGGAGTGAACAAAAACAATAGCAACTCAAAAGTCAACGTAAAAAAAGGTCAAATCTAGGTACAATCGCGTAAATCCAATAAATTTACCAAAACTACACCGATAGATTAGTCAAATATAGCAAATAAAGGGAATTTAAATCAGCAAAAATAGCAAGAAATAATAAAAAGGTAAATCACGTAAACCAGCAATCATAATACAGTACGCAAAGATATCAAAGTCACGTAAATAAATAAAATAAAATGGTCGCAATATCAGACAATCAAAGTTACGTAATAAGTAAAATAAAATCGGTAATAAACCACAAATTCAAAAGCAATCAAAGTTACGTAAACAAGTCAACTAAGATCGGTAATAAATCGCCAAAATCAAATGCAGTAATACAGGGCTAGTACAGTTCGAGTTAAAGTTGACGGAAATTTTCAAAGTTCCATCCAGCTCACTATACGCACAAAAAAGGTAAGATAAAAAAAGCGGTTAATTTTTTTTAAATAGGCCCCAAGTTGGGCGCCAAAAGTTTGCGACGCCCTTTGTTCAAGAAAAAGTGTTTAGTTAGAAACTGTCAAAGATACTATGATGAGTAACATTTACCAAGTACTTACCGCTTAAAACTTGAAAAGAACATTAAAATAAATTCGGGAAGACACTCTAAGAAAGGAACAGAAACAGCAGGGTGTTCTGTGTGAAGCAAGCTGTAGTAGAGCGCGTGCAAATTAGCCTCAGCTCAGTTAGCCGGATAGGTTCGATTGGACGCCACCAGTTTTTTTCACCGACACAAACTGGAAGTCGCCTAGGTGGTCTAGGAACCTGCTTCAGCACACAACAAACCTGCTATTCATAATTAAAAATTAAAACATAGGGCGCAGTGAGCTGAATAAAACAACAAAATATGTTTAACCCTATATACAAATTAGTGGTGGTTGACAAGAGAACTAATTAGTGGTTGTTGACAAAAAAAGGTTGGGCGATTTTGCCCCCGCAAAATAATTAAATAAAATACAAAAAGAACTTGAGGCAGTCTGTCCTCAAAGATACGTAAACAGGGAGGCTCCTTAGCTCCCACCCAAGAAGACAGGAAGGCTGCTTTGCGGCCGTCAAAAATAAACACAACAGGGATGTTTTGTAGCCCCTGCCGAAGAGAAAGAAATAGGATGCTTTGTAGCCCCTACGGAAGAGAAGTAGGGAGGCTGCTTAGCGCCCGCCAAAAAGAAATAGGGATGGTTCGTAGCCCCTACGGAATACCCTGGGGACAAAACAATTCCTAATAGTTACAGTAATTCAAATTTAATTAATAAAAAAGGTATTCGTTTCGTTAATAGAAAAAAGGAAAATTTGGAAAGAAACAATTGACTTGTACTGAAGCGCAAAATTTAAGCACATTAAATAAGAGGTAAAAGAGAAAGCCAGTGGCTTGAACTGAATCGCAAAATTGAAGTAAGTAGAAAAAGATTTAAAAATAAGAAGCTACGTTAATATCAAAAAAAGTTACTAATAAAAGAGAAAGTAATGATTAAAACCCACGTATGGGAGTAAAATAGGCAAATATGTATCTAAGAAAAAGGCATGGGCCTAAACAAAAAATTTCTAGGTCACTCGTGTACCGACCGGGGTACTCACTCTACTTAAAACCGAACAAAATGGTTCGTAAGCTGGTATACAGGCGTTCTAACTATATTTAACGGCATAAAATAAGCAAACAATATGTATTTGAGAAACACGAGGCAAAAAAAACTTCAAGCTTCAAGGTCACCACTTACCTCTTTGTTTAAGAGGGCTCGAAATTCCAAACTTCCACAGTCAAAACATCAAAAGGAGGCAGCTACCAGCGGTTTCTAAACGTCAAGCCGATGTTGATGGCTGAAGGAAATAGAAGAGAGAAAACCCTTAGACATGAAAATCCTACCATGCACGTGGCATCTACGTATAGGCTCCCAAAAAAAATAGCAAAACTCACCCGATCATCGAACGAAGCCGCCAACAATTCCTGCGTCTTGCAGATACAAATTCAGCAAGAATTTAAACACGGTCCCTGACTTTTAGTCCAAAAACTACTTGAGCTTCAAAAACTGAAACTTTAAAACAGGGACCATAGAACAACTGCGTCGAAAGTCAGCGTGGAAATGACCCCTCGTGCCTCGTGCCGGAAGAATGAAATGACACTCCGAGACCTTCCGCTTGATGTTCTGCGCAAGCCCGACAAGGTGGCACAGAACAACATCCGCCCCGGAGAAGTGAAAGCGATTACACGGGGTGGAAACTCATGACAGTAATTGATATAGTCTAAAGATGGCGCCACGGCATACCGACAAGAACTACCAAATTTCAACCAATTTCAAGCATGGATTAGAAGCTGCTGTCTCAAATGACCCCGAAGGCAGGATTGCACAAGTCTTTGACCCCATACTGAGAAACAAACGCAAAAACCACCGGAACTCAGACTCCAATTGTCACCACTCAATCAAACAAAGACACTGAAATCCTACAGAGGCCCCTTGCGTGAAACAATAAAGTCAAGGAAATACAGAAAGCGATACCTACGCCTGTGGCTTTAAAGAAATAGCAACAACCAACCATGCCATCCGCGCGAAAACGCCTAGATGCCACAGGACAAATTTGCAAAACTTACGAAGCGGCAACGCTGGAAAACTTTCATGGTGCCAGCTGTCAGTCCAAAAAGGAAGAGTCTTAACCCCAGAAAATGTATATTTTTTAAAGAATTTCAAACAAAATCTGAAAGCTACGTATGCCGTTTAACAATACCGAACGCCCAAGAACAAGGCAAACCAGGACAGCACAGGCAATGCGATCAAAAGCCATACAAATTAAGGGCGTTCCAATGTTGCAAGAGAATGTAAACAATAGGAAAACGTAAGTAGGTCCTCAAAACTTAATTATCTAACATGTTAACATAAATAGACTAAGAGCGGCAGTCTTATACCCAGGGAGGACTTTAAGCAAGGCAAAGAAAACAAAACTCAGGGCCCAACAAAAGGGAACGTTAAATCGAACTACAAGCTGTGAACGATAGCCAAGCTGATTTGGACAAGATAAAAGGCAATCAACATTCCCAGGGGGTAGCTGGGAAGCAAGGGAAGGCACCCACACAGGGTAAGAATGACGATAGAACTTCTCGATCAAGGTAAATTATTTAGTAAAAACAGGCGTTCGTGAATAAACTAATTATTATTAAAACAGACACTGAGCCTGTGACAAAAAATAACCTGTCACATTGCCGTCACAGAAGGAAAGTGGTACTGGACGTGCTCTGCGTCGTAGCGGTCTCGCTTGGCTCCAGGTATCGACTGACGTTTTAGGCGGTTCTCTCCTTCCAAGTCTACCCTTTCCACCCTATCGCCGGCCTGATATATCGACGTGCATCGAACGGCGCGGTATTAAGAGCAGGAATGGGTGAACCGGGAATGAGCGGAAAACAATTTGGTATTGTTTTTTTATTAGTTGCGCTCATGAGTATTGACTGAATATGGCTGAGGAGAAACAGTTTAACAAGCGTTTGTGTAGTGTTAGTGATAAAAAAATTATTAGGGATTTTCCAGATTTAAAGTACAACGGCTCTCACGTGATATATTTAGTATGTAATAAAAAGGTATATTTTCTATTTCTTAAAGAACTATTTAGAGGAGCCACAAAGGCAAAAATCGACAAAATATAACCTATTCAGGTCTTCCCCAAAACCAAAAATATGTTCGAAGTTTTATCCCCTATGTATGAAAGAAGGGCCACAATATATTATATCGACAAAAATACACTCTAATCAGGTTTTCTCCAAAACCAAAATTTTTTTCGCAGCTTTGTCCCGTGTGCATGAAAGAAAGGAACCTTCCGCGGCGTCAGGTATATTTTTAATTTATTAAAAAAATGTTTAGAGGGGACCTTGATGGCAAAAATCTACAAAAATTCACTCTAATCAGGTCTTCTCCAAAACCAAAAGTATATTCGCAGTTTTTTCCCATGTGTATGAAAAAAGGGCACCTCCACGGTACCAGGTATGTGTTTTATTTCTTTAAAGAACTATTTAGAGGGGGTCACAAAGGCAAAAATACACTGTAATCAGGTCTTCCCTAAAACCAAAAATTTGTTCGCAGTTTTGTCCCGTATGCATCAAAGAAGGGCAGCTTTCGCAGCGCCAGGTATATTTTGTATTTCTTATAAAACTATTTAGAGGGTGCCACAAACGCAAAAATCCACAAGAATATACTGTAACCAGGTCTCCTCCAAAACCAAAAATGTGCTTGCAGTTTTCTCCCGTGTACATGAAAGAACTACACCTTCCCCGGCGCGGCGCCGGGTATATTTTTTATTAAAAAAAATATGTAGAGGGAGGCCACAAAGGCAAAAATCGACAAAAATGCACTCTAATCATATATTCTCCAAAACAATACATTTTTTGGCAGCTTCGTCCCGTGTGCATGAAAGAAGAGTCCTTTGGCCAGGTATATTTTTTATTTCTTCATAAACTATTTAGAGGGGACAACAAAGGCAAAAATTTACAAAAATACCCTCTACTCAGGTCTTCTCCAAAACTAAACAATTTTTCGCTGCTTTGTCCAGTGTGCATGAGAGAAGAGTTCCTTCTGCGGCGCCTGGTATATTTTTTATTTAAGGTGCCCTTCTTTCATGCACACGGGAGAAAACTGCGAAAAAAATTTTGGTTTTAGATAAGACCTGCTTATAACGTATTTTGTATGTATTTTGATTAATTTTTTGCCTATATGACCCCCTCGAAATTAAAAAAAATATATGTCAGCGCCGCGGACTGTTCCCTTCTTTCATGTGAAAGTGAAAAACTGCGAAAACTTGCTTAGTTTTGGAGAAGGGCTGCTTTTAGTCTCTGTATACGGCTGCCTAGGCAAAATTTACCTACATACCGTAAATGACTTAGAGATATAAAATATCAGAAATATAAAAAATTCGCAAGAGACCAATTTTGTAGACTCATGCCCTTAAATTTTGTTCTTGCAATTTTTTTAATTAATAGTTTATAAATTACACAGGCTATTGAAGCTATAGATTTAATTGAAGTTGTATTCCGATGGCTCTGCAGAGAGATACTAACGAGCGTGCGTAATAAATAATAAAAAACAACAGTTACAAGGTTTACCATGCTTTAAGGTGGATTAAGGTATACAAAAATTATTTTGCCCACTTAATCACTTTTGGGACAAATCGCCTCAGATGTATCAGAGCAGCGCGCGAGCCTGAAAAAATGCCATCTCAAACTCATGATCTCGGACTGTTCCCATCTTTCAGGTGAAAGTGAAAAACTGCGAGAAATTGTTTAGTTTTGGAGAAGATCTGCTTTTAGTCTCTCTTTGAGGCTACCTCGAGGCAAACTTTACCTGCATACCTAAATGACTTAGAGGTATAAAATATCAGAAATACAAAAAAAAATGCAAGAGATCAATTTTGTAGACACATCATGCTCTTAAATTTTTGTCTTGCAATTAGTTTTAATTAATAGTTTATACATTACACAGGTTATTGAAGCTATAGATTTAGTTGAAGTGTTATTCCGATGGCTCGGCAGAGATATACTAACGAGCGTGCGTAATAAATAATTAAAAAACAACAGTTACAAGGTTTACCATGTTGTAAGGTGGTTTAAGATATACAAATATATTTTGCCTACTTAATCACTTTTGGGGTGAATCGCCTGAGATATACCAGCGCGGCGCGCGAGTCTGAAAAAATGCCATCTCAAACTCATGATCTCGCAATGAAAACGACATTAAAAAAACTGAAATATAGTTTTCGATGCATTTTTTCCTCAGCTTTCCGATGTTGTAATCTGTTTTTCAAAGTCCCTCCTCCTTAACCTCGAAAAACACTAAACGTGCTGTATCTTGAAAAACGCCATTTTTATCTTTTTCGTAATACTAGATCGAAAGGGTTTTTATCGTCAAAATCATTCTTTTCTAGAGAGGAATTTTTTTGTTTTCGAGGAATGAATCGAGAAACATAGCGCGGCGAGCCTTTCCACCGCACGGCGAGGCAGCGACGCGTGTTTCAGGCTCCGGTTAGTAAATTTATTTTGTGCTCCGTGGTTGGATAAATTTCTATGTCGAGCTATGTTTTTCGATTAATTACTCGCAAACAAAAAAAGTCCTCTCTGGCGATGGCGTGGCAAATAGCTTTTTCACTTATAATCTCCCTAGTGCTCGAATTATTTCCGGAAATTTTTCCGAAGGAACGCATTTTTTGAAAATTTTCTAGAAAAATGCGTGACTGAGGAAGAATTTCCGGATATTAATTCAAGGACGCGGGGGATTCGGTAAGAAAATTTCACACCTAAAATTTATTTGAAAAAAAAATTACAAAATCTGACATGTTTCAATTTGAAACTTACTTTTGCAACAATGAAGTTATGGGAATACTTAAACTTTCAAAAAAAAGTTTCCTCACCGTTTAGATAAACGAAATGCAAAAAATATAAGTGAGAATTATCCTTTTTATTTATTTTTACTACATTTCATTTACTAAAACAAAGGGAAAGCATAGTATAGTCTAGTTTAGGCTAGGTATGCCAGATAAAACAATTTTTAAAATCTAGGTAGATAGTAGATACCACAGTCAAGTAGGCTTAGGCTTGTGATGTCAAAATCGTCTCTGCTATCCGTCACGTCGACAGTTATTTCTTAAACGTGCCTCTTTAGTTCACAATAATTAAATCATGGCAGTAAACAATCAAGAAACTAATTTTAAGCCCAACGGTGTTTGTAAATCTTGCTCTGAAATAGGGGACATTAATATTTCTCATAAAAATTTAAAGTATTTGCAATGTTTAATGGAAAAAACTGAACTAAATCCCCATCAAGAAAACCTTTTCTCAGCTATCCAGAAGATTTTGGAGGAAGATATCCCATCCTTTTTAAGAAAAACCAGAATTCAGCAGAACAAAATTGCATCCAAATATTACATCTATTATATTAAACATAGACATCTGATAGAAGTGGAAAGGGAAGATAATCATTATCCTTGTTATTCTCCATTACGAAGGGAAGAGTTCCAACCAGAATTCCAAAAATATTTAGCCTTAATTAAAGAAATATTTGGTAAATAATCATTTGTATTTATTTAGTATTATAAAATGAATAAAAACATTAAATACCAAAATTTGATCCTGAATACTGATTTTCGGATCATATGATAGCTGTCAAGAAAAAATTTCCACTTATTAATTTTGTTCGCCTAGCTTGGCAGGAGGAGAAAAATTTCCGAAAAATTTGAAGGTTGTCATTGGTAACTGTCGAAATGAAAGTGTGAGATTGGCTTAGAATGACAGGTGTGAAATTTTCGACGTAAAATCCCTGATATTTCGATCTAGCGTATTAAAAAATATATAAAAATGGCGTTTCTTGAGATACAGCACGTTTAGTGTTTTTTTGAGGCTAAGAAGGCGGACTTTTCATATATTACTCCTATATGGCGAACGACGAAAAAATGTTGAAGCAAGGACGTGGCCTTTGGAAACAATTATTGCTAACCAGTCACATGCCGTACTGAACATCCCTCATAAACAACCATGTGATTTGCCCAGCCAGTGAACTCAATACTACTTACCGCCCAGCTAATCAAAACACGAAATATGACAACATCGCCGGTCGCGCCTGTCATATTCAAAATTCAAATTTGAATCTGACAAGCCTTCGATTTCACCGTAGCTTTATTTTGTGAATAATCTAATAATCTTTAATTTAATTTATATAATAAAATATCAGAAAAACCAGTGAGTATAAATTATTATAAAATTTAAAGTACAATATTGAAACAGAGTAAATAATATTTTAGATAGAAAATGAGATCTTGTTTCGCGTGTCGAGTTGAGAAAGACAAAGTGATTTTGCATAAGTAGGTAATTAATTATTTAAGAAGATTTTGATTTTAATTTGTGACGCTTGTTTTTCATTAAACCAAAAACTAATAAAAATAATTTTGAATTTTCAAAAATGATCCCTAGTATCAAACTAGGTCAAGTTTAACCACAGACTTGCAACGAATTGTTCCAGGGAACAATGGTGGCCGCCAGCTTTTAAACAGCGAAGATGGGTCGGAGTTAAGATGTTTTATTTTAGAGCGGCACATGATTTTAAACGTTTTACACCATGCCCCTGTATATAGATGTTGTATGAGGTAAGACAAAAATCACGAATTGTCAAGCCCCTGACTGCAGTCTGCCTTCCACCAACACTCGTTCCGATACTAGTATCCAATAAGACAACAACGCTTAAAATAACAAATTGGTTATATTAATAACCGGTTAAAATTTAGTACAAATAATAATAATGTTCAATTAAAAAAATATAATACCGTGTAAGTAAATGAGATTGGTCTCTAGGGGTATAACCGGCGCGCGCTCAGACCCCAAACGTGATCACGTCTAGTTTACAGCACTTTCGCACACCCTCTATTATAACCCCTGAATTAAATCTAACATATGGGACACGATAAGATTCCCATCAGTTAACTACCAAACAAAAGAAATATTCAATGACACTTATAACTAGTATCAGTAAATTGTTACATTAGTATTATATAAAATATATAGTAAATTTTACATTTAGGGGGGACAGAAAAAGAGCAATTTAGGGGGAGGGGGAGACAGAAAAGTCTCGTGTTGCTTCTCGAGGTCAAAATTCTTGATAAGTATACTTATTCTTAGTTGTCGATCAACAAAATAATGGATCGATAGAAAAAAAAAGGTGGTAAGGGCTCAGCCTCTTATCGGCGGAGGAAGCGGTTGGAAGCACTAATCGCTTTAGGTCTGACAGGTGTAGGATGGGTAACCTCGGTGGTAGGAGATCCTGGACATACGTGGAGTCCTGTAGGAATACTGGGATAGCTGTGAATGATCTTCAAAATAGGGCCGGACGCAAGGAAGGTCCACTCTAATCCCAGGAAATGCAATTATTACACCAGAAACCAAACTAACACATAAAAATAAAAACCCCTAGAAAGAGAAAATCAATCAGAATAAACATTCTCAGTCCATTAAATCCGAATTATCAATATCTCTACACTATTTACGACAATAAATGCACATAAAAATTTACGTTTAGATCTTAAACGGGGTCAAAGGAGCACGTGGTGGCGTCGAGAATCTTGCTCCTCACAATGAGAGTGGACAGTCAAATTCCATAAAAAGTAACACAAAGTTCCAATATATGACTAAAGCCCACGATGAGTTAACTGGAGAAACTCCCTAACAAAAAGGGTACTATCGAATCACTCCAAAACAGTAAAACTTCCAGAAAACTCTGTTCCGCGCTCACTGCAAACGTGTGTTGTTGATGAGATCTAATTTACGTCTGATCTCAATTATCTAAACTAGATTATTCCAGATCTGTCCTCTCGAAACCTACGCATGCGCAGAAACCAAGGCTTCCGGACTATTTTGGTTGATTTTCTAATTTAACGCGAATTTAATTGTAACTTTATAAGGAAAAGATTTCTCAAGACAACACAGGATTTTTAAGGGCTTTTGCAAAATTTCTGCTTATTAATTTTGGAGATTTTCACCAAAGCGTACCCTGAAATTGGGCGTGCTAGATTATCAGGCCCTTGATAACAACAATTACTCCAGGAAATCTGTAACCTCACTCCATCAGATGGCAATGACATATGTCAGAAAGTCAGAAATAAATAAAAACTTAAAGGGAGGAAATGACCGAAAATTGCAGTTTATACGATGCAAAACCATGAATAAAACTGCAAAATAACCACAGTAAGTACCCCAAATCACAACTCAAATCCTGGTGTCCTGGTAGTGAAAATTAATCCAATGTTTACATATACACACACATGGCCTTGTTCTAAGCACTAATTATTTTAGGAAAAATGACCAGAAACCAGTCTAAAACCATCTCTAGAACACTTAACAAAGTGTCACACTTATCCACATATAGCGGTGGTCAATACAAATCAGAAATATTTCGGCGAACATAATGTAAACAAACCAACCCGGGCATGCTTAAGCAAGGAAGGGGCCCTCCAGGAGAAGCTCGTAAAATTCAATAAAGCTGTATGCAAATAATGCTCGAAATTAGGCCATGAGTTGTCACACACAACAGAAATTCAACAATTAATGACAACCAGGCATTTGACTAATCAACTAATCGAAGCCCTCGAGTGACCATTAAAGTAACAACAAGTAATAATATCTAAATGACACCCCTACTTACATTCCTTCTTGCTTTTCTTTTAGTGGAAAGAAAGCACCGATTCAGAGAAGTATACCTGAAATCGATCCAAGCTAAGACTGTAATGAATCGTGTAAACCATGGTATATGTCATATTTTAATTTCAAAAAAACTAGCCAAAAGACAATTTTAGAATAGGTGTATGTTACTTATAGTAAATATACAGTATTGATAACTTCTAAAAGTGTTTGCGTTAATGAATAAATAAATCAGAAGGAAAGAAGGCATAGACCTGTATATTACTGTAATTTAGCTTTTCTAATAGTCCTTCCGTTCTTTAATAACAAAAAAACTTACTGGTTATTCATTCATTTGCCCCAAAATCACGGAAATTAAGAGAGAAAATTATATCCCGCGCATTCGCCAAAATATAAAACATAAGAGTAGAATTTTAACACTTCACAAATCATAATGTATTATATAAAAATTAATAATTACCATAAATTATACTTACCTATTTTGAGTTTTAATTCGAGCCTAAATAATGTGTTTTTTAGATTTTCAAACGATGCCTTGCTTTATTTACATAATGTTCCCAAATTCTCAAATTGTTATTAAAAATGATGTCTTCACTCTTCAGTTTACATTCTTGTGAAGACTATCCACCTGTGAATCTTTTTACTTCTTGCTGTTTAAAACTGGCATTATCGGTACATTAGCTATATCATTATCGTAAGAAGGATTATAATTAACATTTAATCCACTTTACACAAATAAAAACACATTTTTCTTTACTTTTGAAAGGTAAAAAGACGAAAAGGAAGCTGACAAGCTCACATTTTGAACTGCTGTCAGAATTGACAGTGGCAGTTCTGTCAAAAGTGCTGGTACATCACGTGATACAACACCAAACATCTTTGCTTCAAATTTTAACAAGGGGTAGATTGGATGCTAACAATATAGTAGTAATACGTATATGGGAATTTTAAAAAACAAATCACACCATAGGAAAGTTGAGGAAAAAATACATCGAAAACTACTTTTTAGTTATTTTTTAATGGCGTTTTCATTGCGAGATCAGGCTCTTGCATCGCGCTGAAACATCTGAGGTGATTTGCCCCTTTTAACAAGCTTTTATTTAACTTGACCTATTAGTATGTCTGTATAGTATGTTCAGGTCAAATATTGCAATTAAGATTTCGACTAGTTCTAATTAAGCTAAAGTTTGAAATTTTGTACATGTATACAGGGTGATTCACGGTCGATGGTAGGTTAGACGTTTATGGAGAACGGAACGCGGGATTTTTTTGAAAATTTGGCAACGTGGGTAATTAGCTATGCTCTGTCCATCTAAAATATTTTCAGCATTGCGACGTTGCCGCTTCTATCAAAAAGTCCTAGCAACTTTATTTTTTTAAATGGAACACCCCATATATTAATAAATTTTTAGAATCGCTCTTTTATTACAATACTTTTTTGTTAATATTACCCTATACCTATCTCTATCGGTTTTCGAGATAAAAATTAGTTTGTGTTAAATATGGTCCAAAACATGGCCCTAATTACACGTAAGTAAATTAGTGCTCTCAATTCATGGAAAGTTGATATTTTGGCGGTAGTTTAGACAGACCCGATGTATTTATTTTTCACCATGAAATCGACTCCATATCATACAGGGCGTGCTAAGATTACTATTATTTCCGTTGTTCATAAAAGGGGTCAAATGTTCGTTTTTTTAAATGAAACCCCCTGTATATTAATCAATAAATTGAAAGACGAAGAAAAACGCTTTAAGATGGTACATCATATTCCTATACCTAAATCATCAAGTTTTCTTAATAAAAGCGCTTTTTTGTGAAAAAAAAAATAAAGACTTTAATTTTAAGTAACCATGGATATCAAACATCAAAATATCAAACTTACGACATTTTGACGACTGTGTTTAAAAAAATCTCCCAAAATGAACGCAGATAATCATTATTCAAACGAAGTTCTTATGAAATTATTTATTTTACACGGACAATGTGATCAAATCATTGCCAGAACTTGCAGAAAATTTAACCAAATGTATCCTGAATTGACACAAATGAACGAAAGGAAGTTTGTAAGATTACAAAATAATTTCATTAACTATGGCTCAAATTTAAAAGCGCCTCTAACATTACCAAAACCTGTTACTTCAAATGAAGATAATATTGTCAACGTTTTGGCATATTTTTATGCATATCCAGAGGCTTCCATTCGTAGTGCAGAAAAAGATTTGGGTGTATCATATGCTTCAATACAACGAATTTTGGGAAATCACGAAATGCATCCGTTTAAATTTACTAAAGTGCAAGCCCTCAAAGCAGAAGACTTTGAACGTAGAGTGCATTTTTGCGAAACCCTTTTAATACGTATACAAGAGGATCCGGAGTTTTTGTCAAAAATCATTTGGAGCGACGAAGCAAAATTTACAAGGGATGGGATTTTTAATAGAAGAAATAAGCATTTTTGGGCTGATCATAATCCTCACGTGACAAAAGAAATGGGATTTCAAGAAAAATTTGACCTAAATGTTTTTTGTATTTTAAAAAAGCACAAAATTAGCTTTTTTATTTATGATGCCACTTTAAATGCTGAGAGATATCTCGAAATACTAAGGACGACTGTTACCGATTTCGTCGAAAATTTATCTTTAGAGGATTATAGGAATTCGTGGTTTCAACTGGACGGAGCGCCAGCTCATTGCACCCAGGAAGTTTCCAGGGTACTTTATGAAATATTTGACGATCGTTGGTTTAGGCGCTTAGGGCCGTGGGATTGGCCACCGAGATCCCCCGATCTCACGCCGCTTGACTTTTATTTATGGGGTGTTTTAAAAGAAAGAGTGTACAGTACTCCAGTGCCTACCAAAGAAGAACTGCGACGGCGAATAGTTCGGTGTATTGAAGATCTGGATCCCCATGAAATTGAAAAAGCAACTACGAGTCGCGTACAAAAGCACATACTAAAATGTTTAGAATGTAATGGACAACATTTCCAGCATTTATTGTAAAAATTTCTTATTTTGTTTACAGTTTTGTTTTTTGAACCTTCCTAATTTTGTTATTTAATTTATTTTCACATGTTAATGAAATTATTTTGTAATCTTACAAACTTCCTTTCGTTCATTTGTGTCAATTCAGGATACATTTGGTTAAATTTTCTGCAAGTTCTGGCAATGATTTGATCACATTGTCCGTGTAAAATAAATAATTTCATAAGAACTTCGTTTGAATAATGATTATCTGCGTTCATTTTGGGAGATTTTTTTAAACACAGTCGTCAAAATGTCGTAAGTTTGATATTTTGATGTTTGATATCCATGGTTACTTAAAATTAAAGTCTTTATTTTTTTTTTCACAAAAAAGCGCTTTTATTAAGAAAACTTGATGATTTAGGTATAGGAATATGATGTACCATCTTAAAGCGTTTTTCTTCGTCTTTCAATTTATTGATTAATATACAGGGGGTTTCATTTAAAAAAACGAACATTTGACCCCTTTTATGAACAACGGAAATAATAGTAATCTTAGCACGCCCTGTATGATATGGAGTCGATTTCATGGTGAAAAATAAATACATCGGGTCTGTCTAAACTACCGCCAAAATATCAACTTTCCATGAATTGAGAGCACTAATTTACTTACGTGTAATTAGGGCCATGTTTTGGACCATATTTAACACAAACTAATTTTTATCTCGAAAACCGATAGAGATAGGTATAGGGTAATATTAACAAAAAAGTATTGTAATAAAAGAGCGATTCTAAAAATTTATTAATATATGGGGTGTTCCATTTAAAAAAATAAAGTTGCTAGGACTTTTTGATAGAAGCGGCAACGTCGCAATGCTGAAAATATTTTAGATGGACAGAGCATAGCTAATTACCCACGTTGCCAAATTTTCAAAAAAATCCCGCGTTCCGTTCTCCATAAACGTCTAACCTACCATCGACCGTGAATCACCCTGTATAACTGACAATGCAATATAGTATTTTTTATATTGTACTCAATCCAATATGGCGGACGGCTCAAAATGGCGGATGGCCTTTTCCTTTACAATCCCCTTGAGATGGGTATCAAATGAAAGGATTTGACGAGCAGAATACGATAAGTTATGTGACGCCATTCTAAACCCAATATAGCGAACACCACAATATGACGGATTACCTTTTTTTTCACAACCCCCTTGACATGGATATCACATGAAAGGATTTGATAAATAGAATACGATAATCTATGTGTCGTCATTCTAAACTCAATATGGCGGACGCCACAAGATGGCGGTTTACCTTTTTCTTCACAATCCCCTTGATATGGGCATCAAATGAATTGGTTTGACGGGTAGAATACGATAATCTATGTGACGTCATTCTAAACCCAATATGGCGGACGCCACAAGATGGCGGATTACCTTTTTCTTCACAACCCCCTTGACATTTGTATGAAATGAAAGGGTTTGACGAGAAAATACCATAAGCTGTGTGACGTCATTCTAAACCTAATATGGCGGACGCCACAAGATGGCGGATTCCCATTTTCTTAACAATCCCCTTGATATGGGCATTAAATGAAAGGGTTTGACGAGTAGAATACGATAATAGGTAACATTTCTTGTAATAGTGATGTATTATCAGAAATACATAGGTTAAGACGTAACTAATAATTTAAAAATAAAATCTTGTAAAGATATATACATAGCTACAAGCTTTTAAGAGAATATATATAACATAATATATTATATTTGTTTCAGTGATAACTTTGATACTACTTTTATTAGGATTCACCCACGCGAATTACGTTCACTTATAAATAGCATTTAGCATTGCCAATGAAAAACATACTAATTTTTTTCGTTTTAGTACCTCTAAATATTAAAAGCTTGTTTTTAAAAAGTATTTTTTACAAGATTTTATTTGTATTATGTTTATGAGTCGAAGTTATTCAAAATCATTATTTACTCAACTTAAAAAATCATCAAATCCAAAAACATTAATTTTAGTGTAATAAGGTCATAAAGCACTTTTTGTCTCTAATTCATCAAAGAATAGTAAAAAAAATTGAAACATGCTATAATACTAATTTTTTCTTTGGTGCAAAAATATCTTGACCAGGTTGCCAACATCATGCCAAATTCAACATGTAATTTTTTGGTTAAAAACAAGAAGAAGGGTTCCTATCAACATAGGTGCTTCATTTCCGAGACACAGGGTGATAAAATTTTAATTATATTTCAATTTTTATTATTTATTTTATATATCTGTATCTCGGAAGCACATCTTTCCGGACCTACATTAATATGACCTTTTGGCCAAAGAATCACCTGTAAAATTTTGTATGCAGAGTGTTACAACATCCTGTATTTACAATCAGTTGAATTTACTCATCATCGTCATTATCCCAACTTTAAAAAATTCATAACTTTAAAAATATTGTATAACAGTAAAAATTCAAAAGACCTTTTTTGTTCACAATTCATAAAAGAATATGCGAAAAATTTGAAACTCTCAAAAATGTTTATTTTTTCTTTTGTTTAAACCATTTCAGTTTAAACAATATCTGATCGGGTTGCCGCCCAGCAGCATGCATTTATACAGGGTAGACCACCGAAAACTTTCCACCCAGGTTAATTTTCGTTTAAATGGATACATCAAAAAACGATCGGACCCATATACTTTAATTTTCAGGGGGGGGGGGGGAAATATTTTTTAGGTTTATTCACCAACCGTGCTTGAACTCCTAGGCTGGGGTCACTTTCACCCTTAAAATCTTAAATTGGGTAGGAGGTCGTGTGAGAGCTTATTTTAAAGGGAATTGTATTGCCTTGGGTCGAGCGATAGCTTTTAAAGGAAATTAAATTGTCTTTCCAACGGGACGGATAGTTTCTGGGAAATGAGACCTTAATAAAAATTACAATTTAAAAGTAACGAAATTTCTTAGCAGTTGCTTTAATCAAGTACATGCGGAAAATATCCACCCCCAACCTAATGCGATTATAATTATAAAGGAACAGTTCGAAATGATCGCGAGTAGTTATACTCACGCTATTCTGCGACACTTCGATGGCATGTACCATCCGCAGTCTGAAAGCCACGTGTTTCTTCGGCGAAGAAGTGCTGAAAAAATCTCCGAAAATTTTGAAAATTCCGCAAGAAGTGCTGAAATTGTCTGAAGGATTGGTTTCTGGTGCCGAAGAAGTGGTCGACAATGACGTAATTGACCAGAGGCTGTTGGCCAGAAGGGCCTTAGATCGAAAAATCAGCGAAAATCCCCGAAAATCGTTGAAAATAGGTGAAGAAGTGCTGAAAGTGGTCGAAGAGTCGGTTTCTGGTGCCGAAGAAGTGATTGTCAATGACGTAATTGACCGGAGGCTGTTGACCAGAAGGGCCTTATGTTGAAAAATCAGCGAAAACCCCCCCGAAAATGGCCGAAGAGTCTCTCGGTTTCTTGTGTGTGCTGAAGAAGTGATTTTCAATGACGTAATTGACCAGAGGCTGCTGCTGCTGCTGCAGTTGGCCAGAAGGGCCTTAGTGTGTTTCGGTGTGTTTTGATTGGTTGAGTTCATAGACACATGACGTAACGTAGCGATCGTCGTTTTTCCGGTCGAAGAATCTCTCGGTTTCTTGTGTGTGTGTGCTGAAGAAGTGATTGTCGACAATGACGTAATTGACCAGAGGCTGCTGTTGACCAGAAGGGCCTTAGTGTGTGTGTTTCGGTGTGTTTTGATTGGTTGAATTCATAGTCACGTGATGCAGCGATCGTCGTCGTCGTCGTCGTCGTCGTCAAAGAAGTAGTTGTTTTCAATGACGCAATTGACCAGAGGTTGCTGTCTGCCTGTTTACCTGTATTTTTCGTCTTGAGAGTTTACCTGAGTTCTTGTATATGTATGTATGATATTATTGTCAATGACACAGTTTACCAGAGGCTGCTGCTGTCGGGCCTTAATGAGATGTTGTTTGTTTTTTTTTGCGCTTTTGTTTACCTGTAATTTTGTCTTGGATTTACCTGAGTTGGTGTCCGGTACCGAAGAATGATATGTAAATAAAAATGCGAAATATATTGAAAACATAAGTCATCAAAACGAAACAAAAAAAAAGCTGCAGTATAGTAAAATTAAGTAATTTTAATAAAATAGAAATTAAAACAGAAGTCAAAAATCGAAGCATGTTATCTTTCGGCAAAAGGTCAAAATGCGGTCAATATTTCTCTTATCACTAGAAATTACTAACAACAAAACGAATCAATTTTGGAAGTCTAGTGAATATATTTTATTTAAGAAATAATAAGCTGCAATTTCTCAAAATATTTTTATTTTTATTATAAGTCAAATACGAAGATTCAGGTGTGAATGTTGTTTCTTCGTAACACTTTAATAAGTGGCATCGGTATTTATTCACCATTTTTTTTTACTGTGTGATTTTCTAGTGGGCACCTAGGTAGATGCAAAATGGTTAAAAGAAGAAAAAATAAACACATTTCTATATTTCTTTCAACATATTGATGGAAAATTATTTTTACTTGTAAGAGAATCCAAATTAGAAAAGTGTTTTTACAGCTAAACCATATATTGTCTCTATAGTGCCTCAAAAAAAAAATTTTAGTGAATAGATCAAAACAAAACTAAAACGATTCTACGCCTATTAAATATATTTTATTTAATAAGAAGCTGCAATTTATACTGCATTCGTTAGTAAAAATAAAACACAATTTACGTTTTTCAACATTTATTTACATTAAACGTGGACTGATACAAATGATAACATCATTAAATCTTAAAAAGAACTAATCTCCAGTTGATCCAAACCCATGTCCCCCTCGTGCAGTTCCTGGTAGCTGATTCACTTCTTCCAAAACAGGATAGAAAATTTTTTCGCAAATAAGTTGATATATTCTGTCCCCAACCTGAATAATTGCATCTTCTTCAGAATGATTGAATAGAACAACCATCACGAGGCCTTTGTAATCGTAATCAATTACACCTGCTAAATAAGAAAAAGTAAAAGTTAACTAATATCTACAATGATCTGAATTATATTAGTTTATACCTCCAACATTAAGAAATTTTTTTACAGCCAATCCAGATCTAGGAGCAATTCTTCCATAGCATCCTTCAGGTAGTTCTATTTGTAAGCCAGTATTTATTATTGACTTCCCCCTTGCAGGAACAATAACATCAGATATACTTCGTAAGTCACATCCTGCTGCTTTAAAAGATCCTTTAGTTGGAGGAAATGCGCCAGGGATTGCTTTTACATACTTTAAAACAGGTGCTTGGAAGCAAAGAAGTTAAATAAGTTAATTAAGATAAAGAAAATTATGTAAAATGGATTAACTGTTACCCTAATTTTGCGGTAGATATCCCCAAGGTAATGTATCGGTATAAATGAAGTTTACAATTCGCTTATCGTCATTAGAACTGAGTGCTAATTTTTTTTGTGTCATTGTATAAACTACATGTTTTTTGCTTCGGATAAGTGTTTCATCGGTAAAAAGATTTGCGTTATTAAACAGACAGTTGTAGTAGTCGTCAAAAGAAATTTGTTTTAATGATGCGTTTGTTATACCCTTATCTTTTTTGGTTGTTTCTTGATTAATAACTTTAAATGTGTACATTTTAGACCTAAGTCCAACAAATTCAGTCATAATTTTCCCATTGTTCTCATCCTTCATTAACCCCAACACTTTTTTATTTTTTAATGGAATATTGTAAATATTATCAGAAGGATAGTCAGAAGTGTCAAATTTATGAATATCCTCCTTAATATTCTGATATATGTCACTAACAAAAAAGTGGTAAATAAGCGAATCCGTATCACTATATAATAATTTAGCTTTTTCATGAAATTTCGGTTGAATATAATTGTAATGAAAATCGTATAAGATAGTTTTGGAAATTTCCAAAATGCTCAACCCAACATATATCGGTTTATTAAATTTAATATTAAGTCTTTTCATTTCAATTATAATCATACTGTCATCAAAAACAGTATAACGATGAAAATTGGGTTTAGAAACATAATTTTTTGCACCATATCGTCCATGCCATTTGGTAACTAGTTTAACATCCTTATATTTCCTCACATTTTCCATGGTTTTCCCGAAAACGGCATTATTCATTAATTTATAAAAGTTTTTTTCAAAATCATTTCGACTTTTCTGTCGTAATATAGTTTATTTATTTATTTATTTACGGACAGCAATGCCCATTTTTAATATATAACAAATACAATACTTATATAAATAAAACTTACTACTACTATCATAAGACATCAAAAACTCAACTATAAATACACAATAATGAAACTTATCCTGCCTATACATGGTCTCGCAACAATAGCCTTCCTTTAAACTGCCTCAATGGGGTACCAAAAAAATCAAGTTCACCGAGCTCATTAGCCAAAGCTGTAGCTCTTGGAATAAATGAATTGCA
Organism: Philopedon plagiatum; assembly: GCA_963971165.1. Lineage (NCBI taxonomy): Eukaryota > Metazoa > Arthropoda > Insecta > Coleoptera > Curculionidae > Philopedon > Philopedon plagiatum. The sequence goes on from OZ020191.1 coordinate 58,586,588, forward strand.
TGCATAATTAGTTCTATAAAGCTGCTGATGAAAAGTCTGGTTAGATCGGGTATTTCTAGGCGGGACACGAAGACCCACCCTTGACAACAAGGTTTGACAATTAGCAATACTATTTAAAATTTTGTACAACAAGAGTAGGTCTCTATTATCCCGCCTAATAACCAGTGGTAGCATGTTAAGCTCCGAGCACAGGGTCTCATAGTTAAAGTCTTGATTTTTAAATTTGTAGTTAATAAATTTAAGGAATTTTCTTTGCACTTGCTCGAGTCGTTGAATATGGGTGTTATAGTGCGGATTCCACAAACAGGAAGCATATTCTAGATGAGTCCTGACCAGTGCACAGTAAAGAAGCTTAAAGGAGTTTATATTAGAAAATTCATTTGTGTGACGCTTAATAAATCCAAGCATTTGTAGTGCTTTATTTGTTATTTGTGATATATGAGGCACAAAAGAAAGTGTTTTGTCCAAGGTCACTTCAAGGTCCTTCAGTCTCTAAAAGAACCTGTTCTTGTATTTGATATGGAAAATCATGGGAAGAATGCAACCTGGAAAATTTGATGAATTTGCATTTGGAAATATTCAAGTTCCTTGTGATTTACGTCACACCACTCGACAAACCTGTCTAAATCATTCTGAAGATCAACACAGTCATTATAACCCCTGATCACCTTATAAACCTTCATATCATCTGCAAAAAGAGAAAATTTACTTGAACGAAAGCACTCACCAACATCATTAACAAATAGATTAAAAAGAAGTGGACCAATGTGAGATCCCTGCGGGACTCCAGAGGGGACAGGTATCTCTGAGGACACAAAGTTGTTAACGCGGACTAACTGACGACGGTTACTCAGATAACTCTTGACCCATTGAAGCACTGATCCGGAGAGTCCCAGTGCTTGCAATTTTCGCAGTAGTATACCATGAGGGACCCTGTCAAAGGCCTTGGAAAAATCTGTGTAAATCGAATGTACCTCAAATCCTCCCTCCAAGGCCCCAAACAAGGTATCGACATAGGACACTAGATTCAATTCCGTGTTTTTACCCACACAAAAACCAAACTGTTGATCAATTATCAGGGACCCTAAAAGTGCCGTCAAATTGTTGGCTATAATTTTTTCAAAGATTTTAGGGATAGTACTAATTATGCTAATAGGCCTATAGTTTTGGACATCAGCCCTATTGCCAGATTTGTGAATAGGAACAACAAAACTTATCTTCCAAAAGTCTGGAAAAATTCCCAGGTTCAAGGACCTATTAAAAATTATCTGCAGAGGCTTGGCCAAAACAAAAGCACACTTCCTGAGCAGAAAGGGATGTATGCCGTCAGGGCCAGGACCCTTATTGCAATCCAGACTACTCAGTTCAGTATACACATCAGAAAGAGATACAGAAAAGGTATGAATATTTAGATCATTATCAGAAAGTACCTCATGAGGTTCAACTTCTGTATTGGAATAAACTGTCCCAAAATAATCGGCAAAAAGCTCAGCGGCATCTGGGCCCATAGGCACCTGAATATCATTGAAAAATAATTCAGAAGGTAAACCACTAAGCTGACGTTTACCATTCATGAAATTCCAGAACTGTTTCATACTACTGTTAAGACCTGACTCAGTATCCTGCACAAAACCTCTATAGCAGCTTCTTGACAGCCTAACACATTGAGCACGCAATTCGGAAAACACAGCATAATCACAGTCTGATCCCGAAGACTTAAATTTCTTATGAGCAATCTTTTTTTGGACTGTCAATTGTTTAAGTTCCTGTGAGAACCATCTAGGAAACTTTCTGGATGACACTTTTTTCAGAGGGACAAAAGACTGGATAGCGGAGTACAATTCATCATAAAATATTCCAAGCATGTCGCTTATGTCGTCATGCTCAGCAAAATAGGTTTCCCAGGGTATAGAAATAAGGTAATTGTTAAGCAAATCAAAATTTGCTGACTTAAAATCGTAATAAAAGTTTGATGCTTGAGGACTTACATCTTGGGAAGAATGGTGAGGCAGGTCGATAAAGAAGGCCACTGGAGGATGGTTATTATCAAGATGAAGCACAGGATGGGCATTCGATACATTCATAGTATTTAAATCTATATATTTTTTTAACCAAGCTTCTTGTTTAAATTTTAAAATTTTATGGATTTTTGTGAACTTAAGCCCCAAATCTAAAGCCTGTTTTAGATTTCTATAATGAAGAACATAATTTGTTTTATTGAAAAGTGTTGTTAACAATTTAGGTTGCTTAGATGTAGTTAAAGGAGGTTTCATGTGTTAGGGACATAGGGGTAAATCCTTATGAATGTTATGTAGTGAAGTGGGATATTCTAGGTCAACTTCAAGTATGTAACCATAGTCAGTATTGTCAGGTGTATTGAGTATATTCTCCGCGTAGTAATTAAGATTGTCAATCCAACAAAAATCACCGACAGGTAAATATTCACACATAGCTGTACCATACAAATTATTTACATCAAAGTACATAAGAAATGAAGACGGTATATTTGAATCATAATCATTTCCCATATATATATTATTAGCTTTTCCATATCGATTACTACATTGTGAAATTCCGCCTCTAACTCCCTTTTCAATAAACATAATTTTGTCAATGTCATCTAACAATTCTAAGGTAGCACCAGATATCTTGAGACAACTGGAATATGCCAAACCTGCGATTGTATGGTACTTTAAACATTCCAGGTTATATGTTTTTAAACAAACTTTTCGAAAATTTTCAAAAATGTCACTTAAAAGTAAAACATCTGTTTTTAAATATAGTTCAGCATATTGCTGAAGAGTTTCAATTTTAAACGTGTGCCAAACAGTAACGGCATGATCATAATCTGAGTCTAAAATATTCATTCTAGTAAGTTTATTAAAAAATAATTCTTTAGGCGGTAACTGAGTTTCCCTTAACTTATCCCAATTATCAAGATAATCATAGGGAAAAATACCCTGTTTTGATAAAAGCTTAAATTCTTCATTATTTTTACAATAATTGTGTGTAATAATTTTTTCTGAATCATCTAAATATGAACTTAATTTATCTAAGCTACTTGGCATAAAACGAAACGAATCTAAAAATCGAAACTGTATATTGGTATGAGGAAATTGTTTTGTAAATGATATATATTTTTCTTTATTTACAGGCAGTAAATTAATGGGACCAGGTACTTCCGTTGCAAGAGCTTTAATTATAAAATGACTATCGTATCCGGATAAATTATGAAAGATAATGGGCACAACGGCATCATCTTGATAATTTAAATTACAGGAAGAATGGCTGCTTCCCCTGAAGCTACCATCGAAATGATTATGATCTTTAACTTTAATCTCATTGTCTTTAAAGGGCTTTAAACAAATATGACATGTATTTGATGATATAAAATCGAGTTTTTGCTTTTCAGTTAAAGGTTTCATTGGAACTGGATTGGAAAATAAACTGCTGGCCAATTCAAGCGGGACAAACTAAATTTTTGATAAAATTTAGAGTGGAATATTTTCGAAACGAAAAAAAATTTTGATTTAACTTTTTCAGTATGTAATTGAATAGTTCTTCTAGTTTTTATACTTTAAGGCACTATTGCTAGCAGTCGCTGCAACTCTATTTTACAGGGTGTTAAGTGAAACCCTGCCTTTTTTGGAAAAGTTTTCCAGTTCCGAGAATCTAGGAAGAATTTTTTTTGAATTTTCTTTTCATAGTAAAATGATCCATGGTCAAATACAAAAAAACAATTTCTCCGGATTTTCTCTATTTTCATTTGTTTTCCGTATACAGGGGTTAGTCGAAATTATCGACTTCTTCTTACAAAGGAACCCCTAATTTGGCCGTTTATTCACAAAAAGCGAAAGACCAAGAGTAGAGATAGATGGGGCGTTCTGCATCCACACTGTGTGTAAATCGAATACGCAAACCCAAGTCGTCGATACCGAGTAAACGAGAGCAAACCCAACCGGTACCGAGCGAACCAGAGCAAACCCAACCCCGATATCGAACGCACCTAATCAAACCCAACCCGATACCGAACGCACCTAATCAAACCCAACTGTCAACTGTCATATGTCAACTGTCATCTGTCAACTGTCATCTGTCATATGTCATACGTCATCTGTCACACTTTTGGGCGTTAGTTATTTTGGTCTTAACTACTTGGGCACTATCTATTTTGGGGACACTATCTATTCTTCTCCTTCTTCTTCTTCTTTCTGCCGTTTTTGTTCACGATGACGTCACAAACTTTTTCATTAATCCTAATTAAATGTATTTATTTCGTAAGTCGCATATGCACTGAAAAAAGTTTTCTGTCCAAGGCGCGGATCGAACCCGCACACACCATGTGTGTAATTTCGTATTATATACGTTTCCCAGCTATAGAACCAAGTACGCCACGGCACCTAGTTGAATAAATAAACCGGGAAAATGATATCTTCCGGGAGTTTGGACGTGACGTAGTAGGTATGTTTTATGTGTTTTTTGCGATATACAAATTAAAAAATACGTAACGTGTTCGGGGGCGTTGTCAGAAGACGTTTAAAAAAAGAATGGCGTTGATCGGCCCTTTGGTTCCGGAGAAAATAATAGTATTATGCTACTACATACATATAAAGCGTCGTGCGCATGGCACGTTTGTGCGATATAAAAATTAATCGCTCACTTTTTTTGTGTACTAGTGATGTTGCTGTGCAGTGGTGACGCATCGCTCACTTTTTTGTGTACTAGTAGTAACGCACTGCTCACTTCTTTGTGTAGACGCGCTTGGGGACGCTTTTCGAGGTATGAATATGTAATAAAACTAGTAATTATAGAAAATTATTTATTTAACCACAATTTATATCGATATTTAACAACTTTATATACAAAATTAGTTAATACTATTAAACAGATTACAGCTATGAACTATTCCAAGCATTCAAACTGGATTAGGGTGCGAGGGCTATAACCAGCAGCAGTCAAGCTTTGTCCCCAAGAGACTAGAGTATACTGGGCACTTGATCGATTCATGTTGTCAACCAGATCCTGCGACATAGTTTCAGCTATCCGTTGCGGTAAGAATGTTTGAAAGATCACATCTTCCTGGGCTAAGTCAACCAATGTCGCAACAAGAGCTCTCCCAAAACGCGTTGTAACAAATTTCAGTGTTTGAATAGGATACGCTACTCTTATAGCTAGAGTGGAAAGTTTTCTGCATTCGGGAAAGTTCCCAACATCACTGTTAATACGAGCGTTAAGTTCCGCTAATGTCTGCTTGGAAATACTCATTGTAGAATGCTGCTGCTAAACAGGTTTCAATACACGTAAAAGTCACGAGAGATCTCAGCAGGTTATAACTGTATGCAACGAATGTGGAAGCAACTATGAAATCTCTGCTAGCATCGAACTGCATTTATTAGTAACAGCAGAAGCAACAGCAGGAATGTCGATGGTGGGGGAAAGGAGAGAGAGAGAAGGGGGAAAAATGAACCTAGAGCTTAAAAATATTTTTTTTATTATGAGTCATCGGTATACATGTACAGTTTTTCAAAGTCATCGAGCAATTTTTGCGGATAATAATGCAATAATTCCAACATGTAATAACTTTGTTCAAACAGGTTTAAATTACAGAGATTCGTAATAATTTGAACAAAGTTGTCCTTAATATCAGCAAAACATTGAGCATACTGTAAAGTATCATCGTAATAGGTTCTAAATTGTAAACGTTCCACTAATTCTATTCTAAAGTTAATTAAACTCTTAATGCTAACAATAGAATTTATATCATTACAAGAAAACGTTAAAGTCACATCGTTGCTTCCAAGTCGGAATATTCGCTCGTTTAAAAGAATAGCACTGGATACGGTAAAATTTTCCGATGACGACATCAGCGTTGTTGTCACACTTCCATCAATATCTTCACACATCTTGTCAATGATCTCCAAAAACTCGATCCAATCCGAATGGCTGAGGGAGACTGGTTGTCGTTCAGGTGTTGTGGGAACTAGTTTAACACTTGGTATCATCCCCCTGGCAACACTGAGGCCCACAATTACTGTAAAATTACCAGTAGAATAGCAAAATTCGCCCAAGAGTTTTTTCTCGTTGCTAATTTCTCTGTTACTTCGGCGAATCATACTGTCTAGATAAGTCCAATAAGGCGATGAGCTTTGGGGGCTATCGTCTTCGTCTTCTAGCAACTCAGGAGCAGCAGCGGTACAACGTTTACTAACCATGGTTCACACTAAAATAGTGACGTCAACCTGCGTATTATTGTAATCATAGAGAGAGAGAGAGAGAGCGAGAGAGAGAGAGAGAGCTATACCCCCACTCCGCATTTATTGATGTTCAGTTCGAGAAACAGTAGTTTGGATAACGCCCATCCGCTTCCCATCTCGGTAAATTCAGAAGCTTTTTCCATTAGAGACATCTGATATTCCGCGTAAAAGCCGTCCAAATTAGTGCTGGGAGAAATAACACTAAATTTTGTATTGAAAGATTTAATGTCTTGTTCTTGTGTTGCTGCCAACAGATAACAACCATATAGCTCCATATTAACTTTAAGCTGGGGATAAGTCTTTAAAGGTTTAGCGAGTAAAGTGATAACAGTATCTTTTAGATCCCCCAAATATTGCTTGACATCAACCAAATGTAAATCACTTGTCAGATGATAAGTTAGTATGCGTTGTTTAAAAGCAGTTCGAACTAGTTTTACATGAGAGGACAAGTTCTCACTACATTGCTGCTTATGTTTTGTGGTACGGTTATGAGCACTACGAGATAAAATTTCCGCATCACACTCTTTGCAATAAGGCATGATTCCTACTGGCTAAAACTAAAAAATGTTGACTATTTATACCGGGAGCGAGCTTAAACCACATCCTTGTCCATATCTATCCAACTATTATGCGACTTATCAAACCCAAGCCATTTCACATACATCTTTTTGCCTTTTTTACGCAAAACTTGCTCAATAAGAAATACGTCAGATTGTGTGGTTTTTTGCAACTCTTCTTCATAGAACCCTCCGCTAATTGACTGTCCGCTCGTATCCTCTAGCAAATAAGTTGTAGGGTTGGTGATCTTTACCTGCGATACTTTAAACAACTCAGTGGTCCAATTGGGTACATAACCCTTTTCAAACACGTGCTTGGCCTTACTTATGCGAACAATGTCTCCAACTTTGAATTTTGGCTTTCCCACAACCTTTAAACGACTATAAACCGAGTCCAATATTTTCTTCTCATTACTTTTGTTAACATCCTTCGGTTTCATGCGGATTGTGTGATGTTTGGTGTTGTTGTAATTATTTGTAACTTGTTCCAACAAGTCGATCCATTTATGATTACCATTCAAGGTAAACAACTTAAACAGGTGTTCTTTGAGCGTTCGAATTACTCGTTCGGCAATAGAAGCCTTTAAAATACTAAAGGTACTGTAATGATGTATCCCATGCTTCTTCATAAGGCTTTGAAAGCTAGCGTTGTAATACTCTTTACCATTATCCGTAACCAGCTTTTTCGGAATCCTCCGTGACTGTTTAAGTATATGATCCATTGCATTAGTCACATCCTGAGCATTTTTCGACTTTAAAGGCCTCGTCCAGAGAAATTTCGAAAAACAATCAATTACAACCAAGATGTATTTAAATCCCTTGTTTTCACGAGCGTACTGATCGAGTTGAGCAAGATCTGAAGCAAACGTATCATCTAAACCATACTGGATAAATCGGCGGCGTTTAAATTTAATTCTAGCGGGTTTGTGTAGTTCCTTAACAACTTGTTCTCTCGCTTTTGTAATGTTCTTCGCCATAGTTCGCACTGGGTAATGACGCTTGGAACCTTCAAAATCTAATTATATAATGTCGTTACTAATTTTGACTTTAACGCAGCAAGCTCAGCACGAATTCGGTCCAGATCGTCAGTAAATGGTTGTAAAGAACTTTGAGTTGTACTGTCGACATATTCCTTTAAACTAATTTCAAGTTTATCCAGCTTATCATTACCAGCTTGCAGAGTTGTATTACGCTCATTTAAATCCTGTAGTAATTTATGTAGTTGTTCAACCATCGAATCAGTATACTTCTTACCTGCACTCTCAATAACGGAGAGAGAATCGTTAAAATGTCGCTGAAGAACACTTATCGATTGATCAGTTCGTGTAATTATACTCTCAACAAACTTTTTATTTACAGCATCAGTGGCATCTGTCGGTGATTTCACGTTACAAAGACGATGATCTTGAATATTGTAATCACCATCTTTTGTAAGAGTAATCAAGTTGGGTGTTTGCGACACTCGCAATCTTTTCTGATTAGACGAGCGGGGTAAGGAACGTCCAAACTTATTCATGATTACTGCGGTACTGAGACATAGTAGCTTTAAGCAAACTTATTTATAGAATTCGATTACTCCAAGTTGCTCCAATTCCTGCAAAATGCTCCAAATCTCGTTCATGTTATTATTGTTACCAACCTCATTGGAAGCTTCCAATTTTTTTAAACGTTCAACTAACTCGTTGACGTCATCATAGTACACAAATTCTTTGGGTTTTTCGTTGTATTCCATTAAGGCAGATCCTGATTTCGATGATTTTACTGATTGAGATCTCGTCTTTGAAGTAGTAGGAACACTCTTTGAATAAATGGCTACGAGTAGTGGCCTCACAATTGTAGTATATTTACGCGACTTATTACCTTTAATTTGACCAGTCTCATTGAGGTATAAGTCTGTTCGTTTTAAAATATCGCCATAGTTTTTATCATCAGCCATGGTATTATATTTCGGGTCCTTTAAAAACAGTAAATCGTATAAACCCACAGTTCCTTTGTACTTAACGGGACCTACTTGAATATCACCGTTCTTCAAAAACTTGACGGGCTGTGTACCCAAATGCCAAGAATCAGTCGTCATATCATATTTCATGCCGTTTGAATCTATTTCGGTCGAGTTAAACCAAAATGTTTTCAAATACCCTTGTGCAATTTTAGGATATTGTTCGACAAAGCTGCTATACACCTCCGGTCGTCGAAGAGAAGCCGCAAACTCGGCTTTTAGATCTTGAACCGATTTATCTGCTAGGTCTTGTTGTGCTTCTTCAAACACATCATCGGAATTATCTCCATATCTGGACTCAGTAGCTGCGGAGGACGAGGACGTCGGTATCTTTACTTCCGGGGCTTGAGAGGAAGAGATCGCTGTAGGCTGCTCAAATTTTATCAACGGAGTTACATATTCACTCTTTTCTATTTGCATCTTACGTTTCTTAGCCTTTTTACCGAGGGAAGCATCCACGAGCTTATTCAGAGGGTCTGTAATAGGTGTTAAGAATTTATTAAGAGCTTCATCGTCTTCACCCCGCTCTAACTTTAATGCCAAGAACTTTTTTCGGATTGTTCGCGAAGCTTGGATAATTCGACGCTTAACGTTCTTATCAAGCTGGTTAAAAGGAGTAGACATAACCACTCAACCGCTCAACCGCTCAACCACTCAACCGCTCAACCGCTCAACCGCTCAACCGCTCAACCGCTCAACCGCTAAACCGCTCAACCGCTCAACCGCTCAACCGCTCAACCGCTCAACCGCTAAACCGCTCAACCACTCAACCACTCAACCGCTCAACCGCTCAACCGCTCAACCGCAGACCTGTTTCTAGATACTTGGTACATCCGGCTTCTAGAACGACAAGTGTCACACTGAGCTTTGAGGGCTTAGGGTATGATATAAGTATCAAACTTGTTACGATATCGGCCTTTAGCAATATCATTGTCTTTTACCATTACTATGAACCCATACCTATCTTTCCAACATTCGGAACAAATGTGCTTAAATGCATCGAATGCCATGTCTGTATTAACGTGATCGTTGTAGATATGCTTCAAGTTTAAGTCGTCCCGCTTAAATAAAATTAATACATTAGCATTATCCCGAACCAGCTGTTTAGGTATTTTCGAGTAAGTTTGCGATAAATAGAATGAATCAATTGCATGATGACGACCCATACAAAAATAATTATGTATTTTATCCTGCTTCTCACATGCTACGTCATCAAATATGAATACAGAGTTAGGTCGGGCACTGGAAGGATCTAGAACTTCATCGTTATCACTGTAACCGAAATAGCCTCAACGGGAATGTTTTAAGGCCCGTTGAAGAAAGTCGTACTTGTCTTGCTGCAGAGATTTTGAATACACGTACACATTCTCGAATTTTAAACCATTTTCATCAATCAAAAGACTAATCATTACATTGGTTTTGCCACAATTACTAGGACCACATATTAACGACCGAATTGTAGAAGGTAAAAGTTGACCATGTTTGCTACTTTGGGATTTGTCTTTCTTCATATCGCAATTATAAACTTGGATTTTGAGTTTCTGCTTCTCTTGACGCATCTCTATAAATAGTAGTCTGCACCCTGCAGAGTCTTCATTACTAATGAAGACTCTGCAGGGTGCAGGTGTATTAAATACAGTTATCAACAAGCTCCCATTCGAGCTTCATTTGCCTGGTTATTCCTATTGTGGTCCGGGAACCAAACTTCAAGAGCGGCTGGCTCGAGGCGATCAACCGAAGAACAAATTGGATAGTGCTTGTCGCGATCACGATATCGAATACGCAAAGTCCAAAGAGTTGGAACAAAGACATCAAGCCGATCGAGTGTTGGAGGACCGAGCTTGGGAACGAGTCAAGGCAAGCGATTCCAGTTTTGGAGAAAAAGCTTCAGCGTGGTTAGTAACTAACGCTATGAAGGTAAAACGCAAGTTGGGTGCTGGCAAGAAGAAGATGAAACCCCTATCATCAGTGATCACTCTGCTTAAGAAACAATTTAAACATACGGGTGCTGGTGATGTTAGTAAGAAAAAAACTCTCAGTAAAATACTTAAAGCCGCACGAGTAACGGTTAAGAAGGTGGGAGGGCGTAAGAGGATCAACGTACCACGAATAATACCATTACCGAAACAGGGTGGGTTCCTACCACTTATTCCCATATTTGCAGGACTTAGTGCCCTGGGAGCACTAAGCGGGGGCGCCGCGGGGATAGCGAAGGCCGTTAATGACGCTAAAAGTGCCAAGGATAAGTTAAAAGAAACAAAACGGAACAATGGAAGCGATTGCATTGGGAAAAAAGGGCAGCGGCCTGTATTTAAAGAAACACAAAACTGGCTATTGTTTGTTTTTACGTAAAATGTCAAAAAACTACCAATAAAGCTACCTGAAAGGCCGTTATCCGATCACGATATTAATTCGTATGTCACTCGATTAAAAATACCGAATTTTAGAGGAGTATTTATGCGAGACACTCTACCGAACGCACCTCTCAAAACAGAGTGTGGTGTTATTAATTTGGATCGGAACACAGGATTCGGGACACATTGGGTAGCTTACAAGAAACAAGGTAATTTAGTTGTTTATTTCGATAGTTTTGGCAACTTGAAACCGCCCAAGGAATTTGTAAAGTACATGAAAAATGTGAAGATATATTTTAATTTCGAACAGTATCAGGATTATGGAATGACAAATTGTGGACATCTTGCTCTAGCATTTCTCTACAATGAAACTTTATAAATGTAGGTGTTGATGCTTATCAACATCAGTCATGTCACAGACATTCACGTTAAAAGGTCGCTCTCACCGACTTGAAGCATACTTTGTACCTCCCGTAGAGCTCGATTCGAGATTCGATTACTCTTTAGCATTAATTTCGCTAGACACTTGGAACACAATCCCTAATATAGACGAGGGGCGAAACAAGTTTTATTACATTGTCAATAATCAGGAGGAGGAGCGAGTATTGGAAATACCAACAGGATCCTATGAGTTGGGAGATATCGAACAGTTTCTACAACGCAAGCTCCTAGATCCTAGTGCTTCCACAGACGAAAGGAATAGCATCTTATCGCTTAAACCCAATAACAATACGTTAAAGTGCGAGTTAACCAGTGCCTACGACATAAACTTTAAGCCAAAAGACAGCATTGCAAAGTTGTTGGGATTTTCGCCTCAACTGTTAAAGTCTGGTAAATTCCACGAATCAGATCAACCTGTGGATATTATACAAGTTGTTACTATTAGAGTCGAGTGTAACATCATTTCCGGTTCGTATTACACAAATAATCCCTCACATACTCTTTACGAATTTGCACCAACCGTCGATCCCGGCTACAGTATAAATATCGAGCCAAGGAATCTAATCTATTTACCTGTGAGCCAAAAAAGCATCTACAACATTACTCTCACGCTAGTAGACCAGGATTCTAGACCTATTAATTTTCGAGGCGAAGAAGTAGTCATTCGATTAGAACTTAGACGAAATGGTTCTAGTATTTAAAAGGTATTTAAGCACTAATACTTCAGCTAGCAGTTCATTCAGTGATCAGAAGTCGAAGGGATCACTCACGTTTTCAAATATAGTATATTTGCAGTCTAGACGCAGTCACTACCGCTACCATGTCAGAAAAACTTCAAATCTTCAATCAAATCAGGAACGATGAGTCGGTTGTTCGCGAAGAATGGCACACTTATCACCCCTTTACCAACTCGTTTAATAACAATGACGAAATCGAGATTGTTATCAATCAGCAAGATGTCTTTTTGGATATGAGTGAAGCTCAACTCTACATCGAGGGTGCGTTTAAGGTAGAAGCAGACGCTGCTGGTAAGACCGGTACTTGCGACCTAACCAATAATGCTGGCGCCTTTCTCTTTGACACCATTTCCTATGAAGTTAATGGCAAGGAGATTGAAAAGATTCGAGATCCCGGCATTGTTAGCACAGTTAAAAATATGCTATGTTTAAATGAGCAAGAAAGCCGAGCTCTGGACATAGCTGGATGGAATTGGCCTAGTGGAATTGCTAAGACCTTGGACGAAACTTCTAAAGACTTTAATTTTCGTATACCACTTTCAATATTGTTTGGCGTGTTTGCCGATTACCACAATGTATTAATGGGTAAACAGAAAATTAAACTAGTTCGTGCTCGTCATGATGACAACTGCTACAAGTCTTCTGGTACTAAGAAGGCAACCATAATCTTAAAAACGGTTGAGTTGAAAGTTAGACATATTTACCCGAGTGATGCAGTGAAATTGAGACTTTTGGATGAAATTGCAAAGAACAAACCGATATATATCCCGTTTAGAAACTGGGAAATACATGAACTGCCTGCTTTGAGAACGACAAAGCGTGATATTTGGACCGTTAAGACGATGTCTGAGAGAGCCCGATATGTTATTGTATTTTTTATGAAGAAGCGAAAAGATAACTTTGAAGCTGATTGTACCTACTTTGATAATTTGGACATCACCGACGTCAAGTTGCATTTAAATTCTGAAGTTTACCCCTATGAATCGTTAAACCTAAACTTTGCCAATAGACAGTTTACAGAAGCCTATCAGATGTATACGGACTTTCAAAAAACCTATTTGGGAAAACACCGGTGTGAACCGCTTTTGGATTTTGTCGCTTTCGCTAGTAGAACCCTCTTTGTTATTGACTGTTCCAAACAAAGTGAAGCCCTCAAGAGGAACACCATCGACGTGAAGTTGGAGTTTCAAAGTTCCGAAAACTTCTCAAATGAGTCACGTGCTTTCTGTATAATTATTCACGATCGAGTGCTTGAGTATCAGGCTTTAACAGGTCAAGTACGTGATGTGTTGTAGTCAGTTACTCTCCAGCCCTGTCACGATGAGGTTTGTTGTGGTTGACGTTCAAGGACTCCGCGTGTAAACGAAGTGTTTCACTATTTATTAAACCTAACGCCACCCTAACACTACCCTAACACTACCCTAACACTACCCTAACACAACCCTATCAGACCCCTATTAGCAACCTAACACCACCCTAAACAACTCCCCAACACTAGCTGACGTCCCTTATTCATGATCGACTGCTTGAGTATCAGGCTTTAACAGGTCAAGTACGTGATGTGTTGTAGACAGTTACTCTCCAGCCCTGCCACGATGAGGTTTGTTGTGGTTGACGTTCAAGGATTCCGCGTTCCAGAATTTCAAGCTAAAGAATTGTCTATTTACGATGGAAAGCAAATAAAGAACTATCTTTTTAAACCAGTTAAGCCCTTTTATGAGCTGTCCTATGATTGTCAGAAGCAAGCAATGTTTCTATATGGGAACCGACATGGCTTAAACTACAATTCCGGTGAAACCGACTACAATGAACTTTACCGCATTATCTACAACGATCTACAAGATGTTGATATCATCTATGTGAAGGGACATGTAAAGAAGGCCTTTTTACTTGAAACTTTTTCCACGATGAAATATTTTAAGAATATACCCGATATTGTTAATTTAGAATTTGCTAGGGATAGTGCTAATGTACCGAAATTATCTCGAAATAAAACCACTTGTTCTTATCATGGTTTAGAATATTGTGCTTGTAGTGCTGAGAATTCAAAAATCTTGTATGCATATATTTATGATTTTTTGCCGAAATAAAGAAGTTAAATTGCATTACATGTTTAATTTTACCCTATATTACTAGAACCCCTTGAGAAATTTAGACAGTTAGACTCGAGCACATGACGAAGACAGTCGACTTGTCAGTTAAATTAGACGAGCATTTGAAAAAAATACGCAAGCTGAAAAGAGACATCAAGTTTTACAAAGAAAAGACATCTTTGGTTAGGATATTTTTAAAACTTACCATTTAAACTTACCAATGGCTTCCTCCTCCTCTTCCGGCTGGGATAAGGTGTTTGAAGCTCCTTCTAGATGTCCCGATGTCCCAGTTCTTAAGACTAAGCCTAACCGAGTTTACGAGATTGATGACTTTATAACAGTCATTTTTGACACATCAGAAGTGGGACGCAAACAAGTAATTTTGGATACTATTGGTTATGGTAAACTTTATTTCTCCAGTGGCGAATTTGAAGAATTTCTAAGCACTTTTGATTGTTTCAATACCCATTGGGTGGATATAGTTATGATAATTGGACAGTGTACTTTAGTGTTTCATCGCAATGGCGATAAGAGAAGCCTCAAGTTTGAAGATGCCACAACAGACAAGTATCTATTTAGATGGACCGAGAAGCTAATACACCTATTTGCAAAGCATATTTATGAATTGTATAAGCTTAATATACAAACAGTATTCTGTTACTAACTAGTACTCTGTTTATTTATTTTATTCCAACTAAGGAAATAAGACAACAATTTAAACACAAAATATTTTTAATAAAGTGTAAAACATATAAATGAACATACAGTAAATGGAGTAAATTGGGGTAAAATAAATAAAATAATTAAATAAAGTGTAAAACATATAGTAAATAGAGTAAATTGGGGTAAAAT
Organism: Philopedon plagiatum; assembly: GCA_963971165.1. NCBI lineage: Eukaryota > Metazoa > Arthropoda > Insecta > Coleoptera > Curculionidae > Philopedon > Philopedon plagiatum. Next base: position 58,601,875 of record OZ020191.1, read on the forward strand.
AAATACAATAATTAAATAAAGTGCAAAACATATAAAGTACATATAAACATACAGTAAATGGAGTAAATGGAGTAAATTGGGGTAAAATATATACAATAATTAAATAAAGTGTAAAACATATAGTAAATAGAGTAAATTGGGGTAAAATAAATACAACAATTAAATAAAGTGTAAAACATATAGTAAATAGAGTAGATTGGGGTAAAATAAATACAATAAATAAATAAAATAAATTACTAGCCTAATATCACAGCCTCTAAAGTCACACATATAGCCACCGAAAGGGATTGATGGAAAGATAGCTGTCGGTGATCAGTCTTAGCTTATGGAATTTCCAATGATTCCTTATACCTTTCATAATCTCTATGACCCCAAGCAAGCGTGTTCTCCGAGTCACCGGGAATAAGATAACGCTTATCGTCCGCGTGTGATAGCGCTACTTTATTTTTCAGTTCGACATACATATCATGTAAATGCGAACGGAAAGTATTCATCTGTCGATGAATGAGAGTTCCTTCTACGTCAACCGCCTCCCTATAATCATCCAGAGTTAGTTCTTTCTGCGTGACGTAGTCAGGAACTCCCTTGGCTTTTTTCGTCAACTCTCCTTCAACATTTACACAATATGCTTTCGCCCCGGTGCCGTAGAAATCCCAAATGATTTTTCCTGCATACTCGTCTTTCATTTTACCCAAAATTGACTGGTTTACAGGAACATCATGTGGGTTATCTTGGGAGTAATTGGACGTATCGAACCTATCTAAATTTTGTCGCATGTCATGGTAGAAATTTTCAGTTGTAATTTTCAACACAAGGGAATCGGTGTCAGTGTAGAGTAATACCGCGTTGTTACCATATTTTGGCTTGATATACCCGTACAGAAAGTCATATATAATTGTCTTGGATATTTCCAAGATACTAAAACCTACGTAAATAGGTTTATTATATACGACTTTCTGTTTTTTCATTTGGATAGCTACCAGGTTCTCGCTGAAAATAGTACGGTCTTTAAAATAAGGTTTTGAAATTAACGCTTCGGCCCCCAACCTTCTACCAATATTTTCCCAATGAGAAACCAGCTTAACATCTACCCTTTTCTCTACATTTTCCATTGTTTTACCAAACACAGCATTGTTCATAAGTTTAAAGAAATCCTTCTCAAACTTATTTGTCGCTTTATTGCGCATTGCTGTGTTTAGATCTATATATTTCTTAAGCCATGGTGATTGGTCGAAACTTAATACGCGATGAATTTTTGTGAGCTTAAGCCCATGTTCTAAAGCCTGACGCAAATTTTGGCAATGAATTATATATTTACTTTTAGACTGGAAATTCGGAATTAATTTTTTGATATCTTTAAATTTGGATTCTGGAGAAGCAATGGATTGTGGGCAAAAGGGTAGTTCGTTGTGTAAATAATGCAACTGTTCCGGATATTCTAAATCTACCTCTAATACGTAGCCAGTTTTAGAATCACTCGCGACATTCATGTACTCTAAGTTTTGAATTTCGGTCTCATCTAACCACTTGAAATTCCCCGTTGGTAAATATTGTGACATGGCTGAACCATACAGGTTGGTAGCATCCAAATACATGATGTAGGAAGTAGGTTTGGAAGCGTCATAATGAGGTAGAAATTTATTGTTCGCAAAAGCTTTTCTAACGCTACACTGACTGACCCCGCCGCGAATACCGTGCTTAAAGAAGTGTACCATATCTAGATCTGTCAGTAACTCAAGCTTTACGTTCGTGGCCTTAAGGGCGGAATCTAGCGAAAGTCCTGGTGCGCTAAAATACTGCGCAGGATCGACGTGGTAAGTATCTAGGCACACGTCTCTAAAACTTTCAAAGACATCTGTTAATAATAAAACGTCGGATTTTAAATAAATATCTGAATATTCGCCTAAAGTTTTGCACTCAAATAAATTCCACACAGCCCAAGCACGCTTGTAATCCTCTTTGCTAATGTTTTCTTTCTTTAGTTGGTTGTAAAAGTCTTTATGCGATGGAAGCTCTGTATCGTTTAATTTTTCGAAACTGTCTACATAATTATATGGGAAAACACCCTTCTGCCGAATAAGCTGAAACTTATTTTCCTCCGCGAAATATTTTCTAACTTCCCGACATTGCTCTGGTTTTAAATTTTGACTGAGCTTATCTAGACCGCTGGCCATGAAACGAAAACTGTCGAGGAAGCGTAATTTTAAAAATACCCGTCGTTGTTTGCCATCTTTGTTCTCGATGTTATCCACCAAAACATGTTTAGTAAATGATATATACTTTTCCTTGTTTTGGGGGATAACATCCAGCTTTTCTTCGTTGGCAGCCAATTCCTTGATAAACAGGTGGGAATCAAAATTGGACATATTATGGAAAAAGATAGGTATAAATTGAGGGATTTTGTAATTTAGGTTGCATACAGAGTGCGCAGGCGCCCGATATGCGCCATTTGCGTGATTGTGGTCGTGCACGCGATCGTTTAATGCTACATCAAATGGCTTTTCGCAGATATGACACACCACAGCATTTTGATGCTCAATCTCTTGTGCCGCAGAAATAGGAATCATGGGTACTACTTCCTTCATAAAGCGATTATAGATTGATTTACAATCAGTCTCTAAGCGTTTTACGAATTCTTTGTGGGCATCCGGACCCCTATAACTTTGGTAAATCGAATGAGCATCATCAAAGTCACATTTGATGTAGTAACCGAAAGAGTACGGGACATGCTTATGCGTTTTCACAGTGTATGACGTATCGGGATCCTGCACATTTTCCTCTGTATCGATAGGTTCAAGGATAGTCTCGAAATCAGCATAAACAACGAAAGGCACCTTTAATTTCTTTTCAAAGTTTGTAAATTTCAAAATATTCTCGGGAATCTCTTCGCCATATTTATTTTTTTTTAAATCTGTTGTTGGGACTTTAGCTAAAACGTGCCCGCAATCATGTTCTTGATGTTCTTTTAATTTTTGCTCTGAATAAAAATAAGATAAACAACCATCACATAAATACTTTTCAGCATGGTGGTTGGATAACTGTCTTGAGATCAGGCGAGATAAACTTCTTATTAAGCAGTAATGACTATTGCCATAGTCATTACTGATTACTAACAAATTTACATGTCGCTCCCTATTACGAGAATTTGTAAAGTATAAGGGCCCCACGACTTCAATAATATTTTTACCATTGTCAAAAACCCTTTCAAGTCCATAGACATTAATAGAAATATTATTGAGCCGCTCAAACTTTAATATATCCACAAGTTTAATCGGAAATTCCATACCTGTAAAGTCCAGCTCGTTTTCAAAAGGCAAATAGTTCGCGACTCTATTTGCATTTTGAGCTCGATCCAAAGGATGTAAGGCGGCTAGGACTGACCACATGAAACACTTTTCATCCGCGTTCTGGATGTTCAGAACAGCTTTCTTTGCTTCAATCTCCTTAGGCAGTGGAATGTAGGAGGATGGCTTTAGAGGCTTGATCTTGTTAATCCCTAATTCCAAGTGGAGGAGTTGTTGAAGCACCCACCCTGTAACAATAGAAACAGCAATTTAGTATTAAGTTTTTACAGTGTTAGAAAGTATGTTATTTTTGTTGTGAAAAAATACTTACCGCTGTCTTTTTCCTTGAATTCAGAATACTTCTTGTCAAGGATCACAGCAAACTGGTTGAACAACTCCTCCAAATCGGTTGCCTCGCTAACCATCACATATTTGCTGTTAAACGACTTGACTTCATCTGTTTCCTTGGTCTGCAGAAGGAAGCGGCCAAAAAGCTCCAAACCGACTTTTAGGAGTTCGTACTGTTGTAAAATGCCCCCCACCAACTTGACAAATTTATCTCTTAGATTGTCGAGGTATCTCCTGATGTCGGTGGGGTCTTGGTTTGAAGAAAGTCGGTAGGTAGCAATTCGGCTTCTAAAGGACGTTTTCACGAGCTCTACACCTTCCTCCTGCACCACGCAGCATTGTTCTCGGTGACGCTGGGTTCTTAGATGTCCCAGCCAGCGGTTGCTAGTGACATCTATCTGACATAGTGAACAGTGCTGCGTGACCGACGTCGATGGTTCTTGCACTAGGAAAAAATATTTAGTATAACTAAAAGACTAAAAACGAATTTACAACAGTCAAATATACAGTAAAATATATATAAACTTACCATCAGACGAGACAAGTCTTGCTTTTTTCGTTATGGGTGTTTGCGAGGGTTCAGCTGTCCGTTTTGGAGCTCTATGTTTTTCTCGTTGATGTTTCTGGAGCGCCATTTCCGAGGGGAGGATTATTCTACACGTCTCACATGCTTTTATCGCACGACTACAGTCTCCATGACGCTTAAGACTGTCCTTCCTGGAGAACGACCGGTTGCAGCGCTGACAGACAAACATTTTCTGTAAGAAACAATATAGTTGCGGATGAGGGTTGAGGTTAGCAGCGATTGATACTTTTTTTTAGATATTTCATAATATTACGCAATTATATTTTTCAGCCTTCTAGAACTATCGATTTGTGTGGCAGACGCATGAACAAATTATTATTCTTAGTATGGGGTCTATTTCACTCCTTTTTAATTTTTTCTACAAGTAGAAGGCAAAACGGTCTAACTAAGTATAAGATTTTACTAATAGACCTATAATATACAGATAGACATATCTGTAATATTTTTAACACTGCTATACACATAAATAATAATTATTTGCTAAGCTACGACACGACAGATTTTTACTAGAGAATTGAAGTACTTTTTATTTGTTTCTTGATATAATACATATAAATGTACTTACCAAATAATATTACACAAATACACACACTTTATAACACAAGAAAAAACAAAACCAACGTATATTTTTTCCAGAATCGACTGCTCTGCACGAAACCTTGCTAACGACTGGTGAATAGACCAGCGTTTCTCACACTTGAAAGCGTCCCCAAGCGCGTCTACACAAAAAAAGTGAGCGGTGCATCGCCAACGCCCAGCAACAGCACAGTGCACAGGTGCACCTGCACAGCACAGGTGCCTCGTGTCGATCACTTTTAGCGTGCTTTACCTGGAAATTTTTCCGCTGATGATGCAATTTTTTTTAGCATGTAATATCGTGGTATACGTGACGAGGCTCACGACAGCAACGCCGTTTTGTGTGTAGGGCCACCTGGAACCGATGACGACGACGCGCCGTTCCCGATATCGCCGGCTGCGAGTGCACAGGTTGACCGTGCCTCGTGTCGATCAATTTTAGCGCGCTTTACCTGGAATTTTTTCCGCTGATGACGCAATCTTTAAAGCATGTAATATTGTGGTATACGCGGTAAGACCCTCGACAGCAACACCGTTTCGTGTGTAGGGCTACCTGGAACCGACGACGAGTCGTTCTCGATATCGTCGGCTGCGAGTGCACCGGTTGGCACACGCGATGTATGTTAAAAATGAAGAAACTATTTTATTATTATTATTATTATTATAGTATCCACCTAAAATACTTACAACATACCTACTACGTTACGTCTCATCACAGAGGCATTCTGCAGGCTTTAGTTCACGTTTTCACCATACACTCAATGAGAGACAACCTCGGATAGACTCAGCAGAACTTTATATGTTAATACATGTTACAGTAATATTTAATTTCTACGCCACTGAGAGCTTCCGTACGGGTCTACAATCAACTTTGGAATCACAGAGGCATTCTGCAGGCTATCACACACTTTTTTACCCTACACTCATTGAGTGACAACCTCGGATAGACTCAGCAGAACTTTATGTTTTAATACATGTAACTGACATATTTCATTTCTACGCCACTGAGAGCTTTCGGACGGGTCTACAATCAACTTTGACATCACAGAATCATTCCCTAGACTCCAGCCCATGTTTCTCACCTACACTCATTGAGTGACAACCTCGGATAGACTCAGCAGAACTTTATATGTTAATACATGTAATTGAAATGTTTATTTTCTACCCACTGAAAGCTTTCGTACGGGTCTACAATCAACTTTGGCATCACAGAGGCATTCTACAGACTCTAGCCCACTTTTTCACCCTACACTCATTGAGTGACAACCTCGGATAGACTCAGCAGAACTTTATATGTTAATACATGTAATTGAAATGTTTATTTTCTACGCCACTGAGAGCTTCCGTACGGGTCTACAATCAACTTTGGCATTACGTGGGCATCCTACAGACTCTTGCCTACTTTTTTACCCTACACTCAATGAGAGACAACCTCGGATAGACTCAGCAGAACTTTAGTTTTAAATACATGTAATTGAAATGTTTATTTTCTACGCCACTGAGAGCTTCCGTACGGGTCTACAATCAACTTTGACATCACAGAATCATTCCCTAGACTCCAGCCCATGTTTCTCACCTACACTCATTGAGTGACAACCTCGGATAGACTCAGCAGAACTTTATATGTTAATACATGTAATTGAAATGTTTATTTTCTACGCCACTGAGAGCTTCCGTACGGGTCTACAATCAACTTTGGCATTACGTGGGCATTCTAGAGACTCTTGCCCACTTTTTCACCCTACACTCATTGAGTAACAACCTAGGATAGGCTCAGCAGAGCTTTATGTTTTAATACATGTAACTGACATATTTCATTTCTACGCCACTGAGAGCTTCCGTAGGAGTCTACAATCATGATCGGGATTTTTTGGTAATTTTTAATTTAAATTTCTAAATATATAGCGCAATTTTGTCAGATCTAATGCGCTCGTATCAATGTCCTAATTAGACTGCTTATCGCTGCTGCTACTCGGTATTCCTCGGTGGCTTTCGGCCCGGTTAGTTCGAAACTTGACCAGCGAGCGTTAGTGAGAGGGCGCTGTGAGTATGCTGGCGTAGTTCAAAGATTGGCCAGCGATCGTTAGTGAGGGGGCGCTGCGAGCGTGCTGGCAATACTGGCACTGCTGGCAGCTATTTTGTACTCTCACCAAAGTCGAGGCGAAAAAAATCTATTTTGCGATTTTTTCTCCGCGTCCCCAGTTAGAGTGTAAAATTGCTGCCAGCACTGCCAGTACTGCCAGCATTCTGACCATGCGCAGTACGCGTTATATGTATGTAGTAGCATAATACTATTATTTTCTCCGGAACCAAAGGGCCGATCAACGCCATTCTTTTTTTAAACGCCTTCTGTCAACGCCCTCAAACACGTGACGTATTTTTTAATTTTTTATATCGCAAAAACGTGCCATGCGCACGACGCTTTATATGTATGTAGTAGCATAATACTATTATTTTCTCCGGAACCAAAGGGCCGATCAACGCCATTCTTTTTTTAAACGTCTTCTGACAACGCCCCCGAACACGTTACGTATTTTTTAATTTGTATATCGCAAAAAAACACATAAAACATACCTACTACGTCACGTCCAAACTCCCGGAAGATATCATTTTCCCGGTTTATTTATTCAACTAGGTGCCGTGGCGTACTTGGTTCTATAGCTGGGAAACGTATATAATACGAAATTACACACATGGTGTGTGCGGGTTCGATCCGCGCCTTGGACAGAAAACTTTTTTCAGTGCATATGCGACTTACGAAATAAATACATTTAATTAGGATTAATGAAAAAGTTTGTGACGTCATCGTGAACAAAAACGGCAGAAAGAAGAAGAAGAAGGAGAAGAATAGATAGTGTCCCCAAAATAGATAGTGCCCAAGTAGTTAAGACCAAAATAACTAACGCCCAAAAGTGTGACAGATGACGTATGACATATGACAGATGACAGTTGACAGATGACAGTTGACATATGACAGTTGACAGTTGGGTTTGATTAGGTGCGTTCGGTATCGGGTTGGGTTTGATTAGGTGCGTTCGATATCGGGGTTGGGTTTGCTCTGGTTCGCTCGGTACCGGTTGGGTTTGCTCTCGTTTACTCGGTATCGACGACTTGGGTTTGCGTATTCGATTTACACACAGTGTGGATGCAGAACGCCCCATCTATCTCTACTACCAAGTAAATTTGTAGTTTGAAGTAGTCCAGCTAACAAAATTAATACAAATTTTTGTACAGGGTGTAGCAAGTTTGGATCACGGGCTAGTAAATTATTATTTTTTAATTTCTACTACTTTTTCCTAAGTTAACTATTAATTATCACGTGCTACGTTAAAGGGTTAAAATTTGTTAGGTCCGATAACAGTACTGGATAGAAAGATCCTTTTTGCCCAAACGGGTTTTTCATTTTTTGTCTAGTCCCATTTTTAGTGATTAAACGGCTCGCATTTTGAACCTAACTTTTTGCAATTGCATCCATGAACGATTGAAGTGAGAGTGCTTTTTTGGTGGTACATAATGAATGTTTTATCCAACCAAAAAACATGTAGTGGCCAAACAGCTAATGATGCTTATTCGAAGAATTTTTTAGCATTATACAGGGTTGCAAAAAATATACCACCTATACTTTGCAGGTGGATTTCTGTTAATTTAGCGGCGTTTCTATTTCTTAGTCAAAAGATCTAGTAGGCCAAAAAATAAAACATTTTCTTTGCTATTGACAGTTACCAAGGCAACAAAGTATTCTTCTTTGAATTGGTGCGTTATTATCCTTTATAATGGCTCGATTAAGTGCAAAAGAACAAGCTAATTGTTTGCGTTTACTACAAGATGGGGTAAAAATTAGTATTATTGCGGATATGTACGGGGTTGGGCGAAGTACAATATCTCGACTGCGTCAACGCTTCCACGAAACGGGAAGTGCAAACTATCGTTATGGGGGAGGTCGCCAAAAGAAAGTCGGCATTGCAGATGAAAGATGGTTGGTTAGAGAGGCTCGTCGAAGGCGAAAAATTCCATCAGAGAAAATTAACCAGGAGTTCAGAGCAAGAACACACATTCGTGTGAGCAATAGGACCATTAGAAGAACTTTAAACAATAATAACTTAAGGTGAGTTACTTCAAATGAGATCTTATTTTTTGTACCAATATTTTTAGTGTTTCATTTTAGTAAGTCGGCTATTATAATATCGACGTCAGCTGAGGCGTGAATCTTGGATTTTGCGCACCGATATTATAAATGTAAACTTGAACTAAGTTGTTCATAAATTAAAGTTTTGATAGGCGACCCTAAACACATGATTTGTGCTTGCAGCGTAATGTTCCTTAGTTCTTCCCTAGAACTAACGTTATGAAAATTGACCTAATTTTGCATTTTAGTATAATAAAAGCTACTGTTGGCTTATTTATTGGTTCATTCCCTACACCTATACTACAGATTTTTAAGCCAAAATTTTAATTTTAGAGCTCGGCGACGTGCTAAATGTGTGCGACTTCTACCACAGCATAGGCGAAGACGTCTCCAGTGGGCATATGAACATCGCAATTGGCCATTAGATAACTGGGAAAACTGCATGTTTGTAGACGAGTCAAGATTTAATTTAATTCACTCGGACGGCAGAATATTAGTTTGGCGTGAACGTGGCGAACGGTATATGGAGGAGAATATGGCTCCTCAGGAACCTTTTGGTGGTGGAGGCGTTACTGTTTGGGGTGGTGTAATGTTTAATGGCAAAACGGAACTTTTTTTAACATTGGAGCCCATTAACGGTCAGGTATATAGGGACGAAATTTTAAGCAATATCGTTCTACCATTTGCAAACAATTTTGGGAACGATTTTGTGCTAATTGACGATAACGCCAGACCTCATAGAGCACGCATTGTGCAAGAGTTTTTGGAAGCTAATAATATTACCAGGATGGTCTGGCCTGCAAAATCACCAGACATGAATATTATCGAACACGTCTGGTCTAAATTGAAATTATTGGTAAGTTCTAGGGAAGATCCTCCTCAGACTCTAGAACAACTTGCAGACGCCATTGTTCAGGAGTGGGAAAATATTCAGCAAGAATTTGTCAATAATTTGGTAATAAGCATGCCTCGAAGATGCCAAGAGATAATAAATGTAAGGGGAGGTCCTACTAGGTATTAAGATTTGTTTTGTTTTCGTTAGTTGCAAGTTTTTATAATACCTTCAAGTAAAAAAAATGTTCTATAATTTAAAACGTTTTCTGTTTACCTATAAAAGTAACAACCAAAATTTACATTTTGGATCTCCTAAAGTAATGCCGGGAAAAATAACTACTAAATTTGAAAATTACGTATCTTTTCGAGTACTTTCAAAAGTAATTAAATCTTCTGAAATTTCTATACCTTCTAAAAACTACGCTATACAGAATGTTATAACTTGTTCAGTTGAATTCACTATCCATCTCCAATTTTTGACGAGAAAAATGTACTCCGTGACTATTAATTTAAGACACTTCTTATTAATTAAAATTTCTCAATGCCATGTACTGACTTTTTAGAGCAGTGGTAAAATATTTTTCTTTTATAATGAATAATCGAAGTTTACGAAAATCCAAAGATATCGAGAAACACGTGGCTTCTATTATAAGTAGTAACTTCTGCACAATCCTGTATAATGTGAAAAAGTTCCGAATGAATATTATTCTTTTTATCTGTATCGTTACTAGATTTTATTAATAATAAGTAGGACATTTTCTTTAATAATTATTAATATAGCAAAAAGGAACTTTATGAATACCTAAAGGACTCTAAAATCACATGATTTTCATATAAAATGTAGGTGATATGTTTTGGGCAAACGCGGACAAAAGCAGCGAATAAGCATCTTTAGCTCTATGGCCACGACACTTTTTTATTGGTTGGTTAAACCAATAAACGATGTCCACTTCAATAGTTCATGAATGCAATCGCAAAAAGTTAAGTTTTAAACGCAAGCCATTTGTATCACTAAAAATGGGACCAGACAAAAAAATTCAAAAACAGTTTCGGCAAAAAGTTCCAAGAAAATTGGGACTATATTCAATTAATTTGAAAATCACATGACTTCCATATAAAGTATAGGTGGTATATTTTTTGCAACCCTGTATAATGCTAAAAAATTCTTCGAATAAGCATCATTAGCTGTTTGGCCACTACATGTTTTTTGGTTGGATAAAACATTCATTATGTACCACCAAAAAAGCACTCTCACTTCAATCGTTCATGGATGCAATTGCAAAAAGTTAGGTTCAAAATGCGAGCCGTTTAATCACTAAAAATGGGACTAGACAAAAAATGAAAAACCCGTTTGGGCAAAAAGGATCTTTCTAACCAGTACTGTTATCGGACCTAACAAATTTTAACCCTTTAACGTAGCACGTGATAATTAATAGTTAACTTAGGAAAAAGTAGTAGAAATTAAAAAATAATAATTTACTAGCCCGTGATCCAAACTTGCTACACCCTGTACAAAAATTTGTATTAATTTTGTTAGCTGGACTACTTCAAACTACAAATTTACTTGGTCTTTCGCTTTTTGTGAATAAACGGCCAAATTAGGGGTTCCTTTGTAAGAAGAAGTCGATAATTTCGACTAACCCCTGTATACGGAAAACAAATGAAAATAGAGAAAATCCGGAGAAATTGTTTTTTTGTATTTGACCATGGATCTTTTTAGTATGAAAAGAAAATTCAAAAAAAATTCTTCCTAGATTCTCGGAACTGGAAAACTTTTCCAAAAAAGTCAGGGTTTCACTTAACACCCTGTAAAATAGAGTTGCAGCGACTGCTAGCAATAGTGCCTTGAAGTATAAAAACTAGAAGAACTATTCAATTACATACTGAAAAAGTTAAATCAAAATCTTTTTTCGTTTCGAAAATATTCCACTCTAAATTTTATCAAAAATTTAGTTTGTCCCGCTTGAATTGGCCAGCAGTTTATATTAGATATGGTGGTTGCCAACTGATTTAAATTTTTAATAAACCAACTTATGCAATCTTTACCGGTATATAAATTAAATTTTGATTGTGAGTTGTCATAAGAACACACTAAATTGTATGCAATACTAAATGGAATATGTTTTTGAATTTTAGTTATACTTCCAGTAATATTTTTGTCCTCATATTTTTCCAATATACATTCCAAATCTGCATAAGTGACAAAGGGAGTTTTCTCCTGGTTTTTATACTGAGAAAATGTTAAAAATTTATCCGCATCTGTAGGTAAAGTAATTTTTGATGTATTAAGTTCTTTACAGGTAAACATATGTTTATTTAAAGTTTCACGTGAATAAAAATGATTAAGACATCTATCACAGTAAAATTTCTGATGTGTGAAATCATTATTACTTTGTCTACAGAGCAAACGTGATAGGTCTTTAATTAATGCAAAATGAAAAACTTGATGAAAATTGTTTACGTGTTCATTTAAATTCATTTCACTTTCACTATTATAATCATCATCATCATCGTCAAAATCATGCAGTTGTGTAGGAATCATTAATAAATTAATAGTTGTTAAAAATTTAAATTTGGATAAACAAACTGGTACGATTTCTCTTTTTTCAAAAGTAAACACATTGATTGAAAGACTGTTCATGTTTTCAAATTTAGAGATATCTTTTAATTTCATTGGAAAGTCAATTCCATCATATTTAAGTTTTTCGCTAAAATGAGGGTAGGAAGTTGTTCTATTGGGATGACGTTGATCTGAACAGGGATAAAGAGCTGCTATAATAGACCAGAGAAAACAATATCCGTCATGATTCCTAATATTAAGGACTCCTTTAGTGTTCCGAATAGATTTAGGTATATCAACGAAAGTGGATATACCTACATTTATTGGAGAATAATTGCAAAAATTAACCTTCAATTGCAGAATTTCATAGAGCGCCCAGCCTGAATCTTTTTCTGCAAACTCCTCTAGCTTTGATAAAATATTGTTTTTAATGTAATTATCATAAAATTCTTTTAAATTTGTATTGTGATCAATTATTCTATTTTTAGTTTGAAAATGTTTAATGTCCGTTTCTGCATTTTCAGGCTTTACAAAATTTGCTAAAAAAATAACATTTACTTTTAACAACGAGTGTTTAAGCTGTTTTTTAACTTGACATGAAAATGATTTAAATGCTTTAGTGAAAAATATAACAGGATCCTTAATACCTAAATTAATTATAGCACTAGTTCTAATGCGATTTTTAAAACATGATTCCAAATCCTGCCAAATTAAATTTTGTTTTTTAGACTTGTTTAAATTTTTCCGATATCTAAAGGACACTCTACAATTTTCTAAAAGAGCTAAAGTAGATTCCAGTTTAAAAAATTTTGCTTTTTTATTATTACTATTTGATACGTTACGTTTAATAAATTTTTTTAAACTTAAAATATTTTTATTTAAAAATTTAATCCACTTACAATAATCTTCTCTAGTTTTAATTAAATTACCAACTTGTTGTACTTTCAGCAACATTTGTTCAGCTAAGGTAGTAATTTCAGCACCAGTACTCATTTTGCTTTTAAGTTTTGCAAAATAAAATTCGTTTGTGTGTGCGTGTTCAGTTTAAGATTTAATGATGTTATGAAAATTATTCTAAAAATATGGTACTTCAACAATTCGCAATCTTTGAAAAAAAAAAGAAATAGGAATATATCACAATTCTAATTTATTCATAGTACTATTTTGTATGGTAGACAAATTTAATTAGTATGATTATTTACTGCAGCACTCTAATATTCTTATCCCTTGCAAATATAATTTTTATAACTAGGTATGATTTTTATGACTAGAGACATTTTTAAAATTTTATCTAATTTTCTATTTACATAACCCGTCACCTTTCGAAATTTTTGCAGACTCCAAGTAGCCTATGTTGAAATTTTGCAAAATTCATTGGTTCACGAAATTTTTCCACTGGGGGGATGCTGGGTAAATTAAGCTGTAAATTTATACATTGACTTTAATGTATTTGTTTAGAATAAAATTGATTCCCTTGTTAGTTTTACACCATTTACCTCTCCTAAAATTCATCTGACTTTTTTTCGTGATGTCTACTATAAAGCCTGCAATAAAATGATTGCTACTTGAATTCAGAACAAGCTCATTCTTCCTATACTACAGGCATACATACATACATACAACATGGCAGGTGTACAATCCACAATTATTGTTAAGTCTCTGGATCAAATGAATTTTCCATTAAACATGGCTCTGGTGGTGATGAAGGAACTCTTTAGGTAAGATATATCCTTTGTTTCTATTATTATTATTAAAATTATGTCAAAAAAAAATAACATCTACTTTTAACAAAGAATTTTTAAGCTGTTTTTTTTCCTAAATCCAACCAAATTTATATCTAAAAGACACTACAGAATTTTCTCAAAGAGCTAAAGTAGATTCCAGTTTAAAAAATTTTAACTTTTTGTTATTATTATTACTATTAGATACGTTAGGTTTTAGTATTCTTAAAGTTATTATTATTATTATTATTATTAATAACATGAAAGTGATGTTTCAGTTTTCGTTGCCTAAAACCCATTATAAATCTAACTGGGTGAGGTTTTGAAGTTATTTGTATGAACATTTCTTATTCATTCAAATTATTTTTTTCATTCATAGTGGTAACAATTTTTTCCTATTGTTTTCAGCTTTCAAGTAAAAGAGGTCAGTTTAAGGGGTGAAAGGATTTTCATTCGGTTGGGGTATTATCCCCGACAGGACAAACTGGCGGCAAAATTTGGTAATTTACCTATTCAGTATATAGTCACGAAAATGGAGAACGAGTCCGATCTACAACTGTTTGAAACAGCAATCAAGAGATTTTCATTTAATGTGAGAACTGACGAGGCGGATGAGATTGAGTGTAAACCGTCACCAACTAAAAGGCTGAAGAGTGCATCATCATCATCATCATCAACATCATCGTCTAAAATCGGTGAGAAGACCGCAACAACAATCTATAACATCACGGAGGACGATGATGATGAAGAAAGCCAAAGGTTTTAAACGAAAAAAGAAAAAGAAAAGTAGGTTAACACATTTTAATTTTAATTTTTGTTTTGTTTTGTTTTAAGTCATCGTAATAATGCAATTTAAAGTACTACGAACTTATTATAAGGACTACTATGAATGTTCCGTGTGTCGCTGTATAAGTATTAGAATTATTAAGGATACCTGCATTCCAGTTAATACTAAATTTCAACATTGTCACCAGTGTGGTTATATTCGACTTTTTAAACTGAAAAAGTCAAGATTTTTGGCATACAATATAATCACACTACAGTATGATCAAAATCATAATAATAATAATAATAATAATAATAGTAATAATAATAGACAGCCAATTATTTTGGCATCCACATTTACTAGGTCTAGGAGAGGGTAGCCAATAATAATAATAATAATAATTCTAAACCATAATTTTTTATTAGTATTTCTGTTTCTTAGCAAACTTGTTTTTTTTTTGTTTAAAAAGGTATTTATTTTATTAAAACTGTCGATATAAAGAAAACATGGACTGTGGTAGGAAAAATTGTGTTACACGAGATCTAAAACATAATACTGCACATTTAATTTTTTCTGTTTATTAACAAACTTTTTTTTTTAATTTCTAGGTATTTATTTTATTAAAACTACCTATATAAAGAAAACATGGACTGTGATAGGAAAAATTGTGTTACGCCAGAACTGATAGGTGACAGAATTTGGGCGCCAGCAAAACTATCAGAGTTAAGCGCTAACTTAATTAGCAATTGCATAAAAAAGAAACATTATATAGAAAAATTGGAGCTTCCAATTTATTGCAAAAAATTGGTTAAAATACAATATTTTAAAAATGGCAATTAATTGTAAATATATTTATATGGAGTTTATTATTATTATTATTATTATTATTATTATTATTATTATTATTATTATTATTATTATTATTGTTATTATTATAAGACAAGTCAACCTACTTGGTAATTGCAGGTAGAGGAGTGTAGTTAATTTTAAATAGAACACATATCTGTATTATATGAATGTTTTTATTTTTCCCTTATCCTTCGCATTTAAAATGATTCAAATTTTATTTTCATATCCTTCCCAAAGTAGTGTATCAGCTAAGTTATCTTTTAAACTTTAGAAAGTGAGAAAGTACACAGTTTTATAAGAGTCATAAATTATTTGTATTTATTAACACAGATATTTTTTGTAATACTATCACGTTCTGTTGACATTAGGTTAAAAAGTCTATACCCTTTATAGGATAAATTATCGGTTTCAGTCGGTGAGGTATTAAATCTTACCTTATTTTATAACATTCTGGATGTTTGGAAGGGGTTGAAAAGACCTCTTGATTGGTGAGATTATTTTTTGAAAATCTTAACTTTCACGATTTTTAATTTTTCTAGGCTTACCATTTAAAACGAATTTAGATTCGGGTTTGCGGTAAAATGTTTTTTTTGAAGACCTTTAAAATGATGCATCACACGGCATAGGGTTACATTTCAAATTTTTGCCTTTAACCCCCCAAACGCCACCCCTCACTGGGGTGTTGAAGCAGATTAAATTACATAAAAAAGTACATTTAATAGTCAATAAGACAAAACTAAAATTTGGTGTCTCTATCTTTACTAATTGCAATTTCAACATATGAAGACTTTTTGGGGACACCTTGTATGTATGTATAATTTTAACCGCTAAAGTTGCAACGGCTGAGCAAAACAAAATTTGTTCAATAGACATCGAAAATCGTTTCGTTTTGTTTTAATTTATTTCATTTGCATATCATTCTATGCTTCAATACAATATCACTGTTAGAGGGTGCATGTCAAATAATGTTTATTAATTTTGAAACTTTTTATTAAATATTTTTCTTATGATGTGGCCTCTTTAAAGTGTGTCCAAATTGAAAAAATACACTTATTTTTTCACTCACAACTAAGCCTACTTTAAACAAGAAACTACGCACTTTTATAAAATGCTTGCGTTTTAAAGCACCTCACATAATTTTAGGTATTTATTAATATTATGACGCATATATTTCTTGATGCGAAAATAATTTTTAAGGTAGAAAACAGCTTTTAAAAACAACTATTAAATTTCTTAATGATACCAACGGAGCTAAAACTATTTTTATCACACACAACATGGGTTTCTTTACTTTTAATCTTAAATAAAAATATTTTAATTTTTGTAAATAAAAACAGCTCATTCCTTTTAGTGCCCTAACGGCAAGAATGGTGTCGAGAATATTACCTTTAAAATTATGTATCACACGGCATAGGGTTCTTTACTTTCAATCTTAAATAAAAATATTTTAATTTTTTCTTTTAAATCAAAAAAACAGCTCATACCTTTTAGTGCCCTAACGGCAAGAATGGTGTAGAGAATATTTGGGTGTTTGGTAGAGCTCAAAAACATCTTTCGATTGACGAAAAATTTTTTCTAAAATCTCCGTTAGTAACATCACTATAGGCATTAATGTTTAAAATAGTCCAATCACGTTAGTGCCCTAACGGTACAAATGGGGCGGATGAAATTTGGTTGTTTGGTAAAGACTGAACAGATCTTTCGACTAGTGGAAAAATAAAAACGTTCAGTTGTAAAAAATTAAGTAAGATTCCAAAATTTTGCAGATCACCCCCGTATAATCAATTTTCTATTAATTATATAAATTATAAATATTGCTATATTATTTTAATTAATAACAACAAAATGTGTTTATACAAGTTACGATTCGTCTATCAGGTTAGACCGATAAAGTTATCACTTTGTTGTTGTTATGCAACATTAATTATGACTCGTTAAAGATATGAAGACATTTTATGGTTCTCAAGCGCTAAACTTTGCAACGTCACACAAGTTAAAGTACCATTGTACATTATTTATTATTAAGCATTTTAGGTGATGCATTTCTTGATGAAATATAATGAGTTTTTATGTGAAGTTAGAAAACAGGTTTTAACAACTATTAAATTTATTAATGAGACCAACTGAAAAACTGTTCTTTTTTGAATCTAAACGTTACTACTTTATATTTATGAACTTGTGTTTGATCTTTCTGTTTGAAGAGAGAGAGAGAGAGAGAGAGAGAGAGAATCTTTAATGAGATTAGGTTTAAATCATGCGTTTTATGTATGTATAATTAATTATTAATTACTTAACTGTTTAACATTTGTCTTCATAATTTAAGAGCGATAACCGGTGACTTTTAAAACTCTGCAGCTGTTTCTGTTAACGCGTTTTATTTTTGTTGTTTACCACTTTCGATCTATCGATTTTAAAACATTGTGAATAAGAATAAATAAAACAGACTTTTTATAAGCACTTCTTTTTGGTTGAATTCTTCCCCAAAAGGTATAAAATCCAGTATCATTTAATATCTCACCGACGGAAACTGATATTTATCCCATAAAGGGCGCAGACTTTTTAACATCCACACCTTACTCACTAATAAAGCTTAGAACTGAATGTTAAGGAATTATCTTGGGAAAGCAATGCTCCTTTTCAGTCTTTTAAAGAACTGTTATTAGTTTTAACCAATAATAATAATAATAATAAAAAAACAACAATGAATTTTGTATGTTTTAAATCAAAGTGCCTTATCCCCTGGTATAGCAACGATAATTTTACACAAATTTGTAAAAACTGTGCCTTTTGGAGTAAAAAATGGAAACCAAAAGAACATATTGCTTGGCATGTTTTAGAACTAAATGTTGTCCTAGAACTGCATGGGAAAAGGTATTTTTTATGTGGTATAAGTTTATTTTCTTTGAAACCTGCAAGTCAGTGTGAAAAATGTAAAGAATATATTAGTTTAACTGAAACCAATTTACAATCTCAGTTCGGTAGGAACAATTCCTTGGAACAATATTATGACGAGTTTTTTAAACAACAACTTATCAGTAAAAAGGTATAAAAGGCTATGTAACCTAATAGTTTTATAGTAGAAGACGACAAGTGCTCTTTGCATTAAAAATTTACTTAATAAAAAGATGCCTCAACAAACAGCTGAAGAATATTGGAGTCCTAGATTGTTTGGACGAGGTTACTGTTCTGGTTGCTTGAAAACGATGAGTCGACGATACAATGATCAATAGTGTTGTGCAGCATGTTGGAAAATTAAACTGAAATGTGTTAAATGTTACAAAAGTCTATGCGAGTTTGAAAGAAAAGATGATATATGGTTATGTTCAAGATGCGGCATTTCACAATCCTACTTTAAAATTAATTTGTTGTATTTGTAAAAGTAACAAATAAAATGTAAAAATTGATACTTCTGCTTTATTTTGTATAACTACTATAAAATTAATTGAAAACCTTTAACCATTTTGTCCTTCTTTTCCTAATAAAGTTTATATATATATATAAAAAAAATAATACCCTAATTTTTTGTTAGAAATAAATATTGGTATTTAAAAATTACAGAACACAATATGAAAACGTAAAAAGGCAGCAAATGTTATATGTGTTACCAGAAAATAAATACAAATGGTTGTTGGCTCTGCAAAAACTGTGTAATTTCACACACTAAATGTAACGACCAAAAAAAAAAATAAAAAATTTCAACCTAAAAGACTACATTAAAAAAGCGGTACCATTGATAAAATGTTATTTCTTTATTATACCCGCATAACGATTGGGAAATGATTTTGGTTCCAGCAGAAAATGACCAGAATGTTGCTTTTAGTTGTAGTTAAATAAACAGGAAAAATATCGTTTTGTTTTGATTTATTTCAAATCATAATTTAAAAATTGCAGCTTGTTATTTCCCAAATAAAATATATTGACTAAACATGTAAATTGATTCGTTTTGTTTTTAGTAAATTCTATTTATCGAGGCAATTTTGACCAATTTTTGAACTTTGCCGAAAGATAGGGATAAGGATTTTCGAATTAATTATGTTTTAAATCATATTTATTAAAATTACTTAATTTTACTATACTGCAGCTATTATTATTATATAAAATATTTCACTAGGCAATGAGAAAATAGGTTCGTTTTGTTTGGAGTTAGTTCTAAAAATAGCCTGGATTTGATCCAACCATGACCTCCGAACGGTCACTCATATTTAAACATTGCAGCTTATTATTTCTCAAATAAAATATATTCGCTAGACTTCTAAAATTGATTCGTTTGTTGTTAGTAATTTCTAGTGATAAGAGCAATATTGACCGCATTTTGACCTTTTAAATTCTTCGATTTTCGACTTTATATGTTTTAAATCGTATTTTATTAAAATTACTTAATTTTACCATATCGGGTAACTTATTCTAATTATTAAATGAAATATTTTCGTACGACATGCAAAAGAGATTCGTTTTGTTTTGACGTTATTGGGGGCTGATAATATGCGGGGATTTGACTCAACCATGACCTCCGAACAGCGATAAAATGAATGGTTACATCGAAAAAAAAAATCTTCCAATTGAATACCAACCAATGTAAATGCACACATACACACTAAGTTTGTCTAGCTCACTCTAAGCGTGTTTTCACCCACATCAATCCTACCTACGAACGTAATGCAATAGAAAAAGACGGAAATCAATCGATTGTTTTTTCTACTCCAAACTATTCGGATATTATCAACCTAAAATACATAAAACATACCTACTACGTCACATTCGAAATCACTTAACATATCATTTTCAATGTTTAGTTATTTAACTCGGTAGCGTGGCGTACTGGGTTCTATAGTTGGGAAACGTATATAATACGAAATTTATACACATGGTGTGTACGGGTTCGATTCTCGCCTTGGGTAGAAAAACTTTTTTCCAATGCATACGACATAATATGAAATAAATTATTATATTTATAATTAATAGCTGTGCAGCAGCAGAAACAAAAAAACTTAGTTCAAAAATTCGAAGAGTACGTAGGTAATAGGTAAAGGTAGGTAGGTAGGTATGTAGGTATTTAGGTAGGTTCGAAACGAAGTGTCACCCAAGTACGGTGAACACACAGGAGGTACAGGGGAGTGAAAAAAAAAACGCTTTTTTTGGCGCAAAAACAAACAACATCTCATTAAGGCCCTTTTGGCCGACAGCAGCAGCCTCTGGTAAACTGTGTCATTGACAATAATATCATACATACATATACAAGAACTCAGGTAAACTCTCAAGACGAAAAATACAGGTAAACAGGCAGACAGCAACCTCTGGTCAATTGCGTCATTGAAAACAACTACTTCTTCTACGACGACGACGACGACGACGACGATCGCTACATCACGTGACTATGAATTCAACCAATCAAAACACACCGAAACACACACACTAAGGCCCTTCTGGTCAACAGCAGCCTCTGGTCAATTACGCCATTGTCGACAATCACTTCTTCAGCACACACACACAAGAAACCGAGAGATTCTTCGACCGGAAAAACGACGATCGCTACGTCACGTCACGTGTCTATGAACTCAACCAATCAAAACACACCGAAACACACTAAGGCCCTTCTGGCCAACTGCAGCAGCAGCAGCCTCTGGTCAATTACGTCATTGAAAATCACTTCTTCAGCACACACAAGAAACCGAGAGACTCTTCGGCCATTTTCGGGGGGGTTTTCGCTGATTTTTCAACAGAAGGCCCTTCTGGTCAACAGCCTCCGGTCAATTACGTCATTGACAATCACTTCTTCGGCACCAGAAACCGACTCTTCGACCACTTTCAGCACTTCTTCACCTATTTTCAACGATTTTCGGGGATTTTCGCTGATTTTTCGATCTAAGGCCCTTCTGGCCAACAGCCTCTGGTCAATTACGTCATTGTCGACCACTTCTTCGGCACCAGAAACCAATCCTTCAGACAATTTCAGCACTTCTTGCGGAATTTTCAAAATTTTCGGAGATTTTTTCAGCACTTCTTCGCCTAAGAAACACGTGGCTTTCAGACTGCGGATGGTACATGCCATCGAAGTGTCGCAGAATAGCGTGAGTATAACTACTATCGCGAACATTATGAAGCATTTCGGGAGTTATTTGTCGGCACTTGTTCACTGTTCGTTGTCACAAGTCTTCTAAAGAATTGGGCGGGGCTTCATAAATTTTTGTTTTTAAATATCTACACAAGAAAAAGTTCAGTGGCGATAGATCAGGAGATCTTGCAGGTTATTCAATACGACCTCTTCTCCCGATCCATCTTCCTGGAAAATTGTCATCCAGATACTGCCTTACAGGAAATGCATAGTGTGGTGGTGCCCCATATAGCATTCGTTAAAGCAGAGTCAATAGTGGTTTCCAACAACTCTAGGAATATTTCACCAGATAAATTGCCAGCAATAAAATACGGCCTGATAACACGGTTCCCAAAAATTCCAGCCCACACATTTAATTTTTCTGGATGTTGAGTATCTACTTCTCTAAAGATTCTAGTGTTGGAGCCCGACCAATACCTTCAATTATGTCGACTGACATGAAGGAAAAAAGAGCATTTATCTGAGAAACAAAAGTTAAAAACAATTGTGGATCGCGAATGATTCTTTCACTCATCAACTCGAAAAATTCGAAACCGGCGATCGGTATCGTCTTCATTAAGTTTATGAACCAGTTTTATTTGGCAGGGATGGAATTTATGCTTTTTAAAAATTCTCTAGATGGTTATACGTGAAACATCCGACACTTCTGACATTTTCCTCGTACTAAGTGTGGGATCAATTATTGCAATATGACCCAAAACTGCAACTTCTTCATCTTCATTTGTTACAGGATTTTCAATATTTCTTTTTTTTTGTTTAGCACTGATCCTGTTTCACAAAATTTCGCCACTAATTCTCCCACGTAAGTATGAGACAGGTGTCCATTTGGGTGTAATTCATTATAATATAACGCGGCAGCTCTAGCACAATCGTTATTTCTAAAAAAAGTGAAATAATTCCAACCATTTTTTCAAGAATGTACGTCATTTTAATGCGTAATTGAACGAAATGAAATTTATAGCAAAATTATTTGTTTTACTATGAATTTTATTATGAAACCGGTATCAACAACAAACTAATGATAGCCATAATTTCGACACAACAAGTGGAATTCCAAAGACCTATTGTTACAGTACTGCCATGTTTATGCGTATTTAGCATTCTGTTTACTAGTTTACGTATACATTTAAACCCAAATTTCTTTAACATTTAATTTTTCTAAAATTACTTAACGAACAAAGTCCCGTTGGAAAGGCAATTCAATTCCCTGTAAAATAAGTTATCGCTCGAGCCCCCTTCCCAATTAAGATTTTAAGGGTGAACGCCACCCTGGCTTAGGGGTTTAAGCATGGTGGTGAAAATACCAAAAAAATATGTCCCCCTGAAAACTAAAATCTACTAGTTCGAGCGTTTTTTGATTTATTTATTTAAAAAAAATAAACCTGGGTGGAAATTTTTCGGTGGGCCACCCTGTATAATAAGTAGCATGTATTAAACGGGATTAGGTAAAACAATTCTCAGCGAGGGCTTCTGTAACAAGACTAATAAGGTAGTGAAATTAAAATAACTTAATAATAAATAAATATTAGTTTATGTAAGAGGAATTTGGCAAAATTTTCATTTATTTACCCATCTTGTCTTGAGAATAATCTTTCTATTTTTCATCTTTTTGTAGACAAATGCAAATTTTATATTTTTAGAAGGTGAAGCCGCACTCCATGAATGTAATGGAAAAGGTACATACGGAATCATTTGAGTAAGCATAACGGTACCTAATTGAATAGGGACTCTCTGAAGTGATGCGTTTTAATTTAAAACATTAAATAAAATC
Source organism: Philopedon plagiatum (assembly GCA_963971165.1). NCBI lineage: Eukaryota > Metazoa > Arthropoda > Insecta > Coleoptera > Curculionidae > Philopedon > Philopedon plagiatum. Next base: position 58,625,408 of record OZ020191.1, read on the forward strand.
TAAGTAAGAAACAATGTTTCGGCATAATTTGCAATATTTAGGTCATTATTTAGCAAAATTACTTGACAAACCAAGGGTGAGTTTTATATGTATTACGTTTTTTACGTAGTAGCTCTTAGTAAACGAAATTTTTCAGCAGTGACTTTTATAGGTTTTTAAAACATTTATTCACTAACTTAATTAAGAAAATAACCTACCAGCTTCTGATTACTTTTTAAAGCAGAAGATCCATAAGTAGAATTATATTTCCTAACCATAACGGGCATTCACTTTTTAGTTTTCAAGAGTGCAAATGGTTGCTTTTTCCATTTCTAATGTTAATTTCTCCCTAGGATCGCAAGGGAATCCAAGATGGCGGATTGAAAGAGTAATTTCGAAACAACAAACACAAGCCTACATGTTTGTTTTTGTTTTAACTTGTCGAAACTTAAAAAAACTCGAATTAATATCTATTGTTACTTTTAACAATATCAATATTCAGGCACTACATAATTATATTACCGCCATAGTAGGATTTTTTTTTTGCAGTTAGTATTTAAGGATGTATTATATCGTACATTATGATGGTTATGGACCTACACCTACACCAACTGTCACGTATGCGCTGAAGATACAGGTCATTTACCAAATGTCACGTATGGGGGTCGTAGGGGTAGCAAATGATCGTAAGGTTTACCAAAACATCTTTATATTAAATAATCTAAACAAGGCCCAAAAATATTAATACATAATTTGGACACTAAATTTATTTACATCCAGGAACGCAGGGCAAGCTTTTCATGTGGTATTGGGGTAGACACTGGCTCTGCTAATGGCATCCGTTGTACTGGTACGGTACTTATATGAAATTGTCAAGTACCCGTTTATACAAACGGTATCAACTGATCAGGGTTCACAAAATAATATTGAGGCCAACGATATGCACGATAATAGTAGGTAAACTGGGTTATTTATTTAAAATAAATAATAAAATATAATATATGAAAACTAAGAGAAATGTAGATTTATGACAAATGTTGACAGTAATGTCCAAAAGCAGTTAATGCTGACTTTACCTAGGTAATGTCAACTTTAACGGATTCAATACATTAAAGTGCGACATAGAAACTATTTCGGACTTTACTTAGACAATGTCAACATTAACAAATCGATCTTCGTTAAACTGCGAAAAGCAACTGAGATCGTTAGACCGAACAGATTTTTTAAAAATTCACAGCCAGATTCTCCAACGCTAGTCCGGTCTAATTTGACAACCAAAAGTTTTAAGCTGACAAGTGTAAGAATAAGACAACTAAGTTTTATACAATGAATCTATTTTTGAGCTTTTTCGCATATTTATAAAGAAGAGGGCAATTTTAGTAGGTTCTTTCGACACTAATAGAACTAAATTCATTACAGCAACTCGTTCCAAGATGAAAATCATTTGGAAACCAAGCAAATCGCTGAAATATCAGACTAATTCATAAGCTTTTAATGGCGATTTATTAACAATGACAAGACAAACATCTGTCAAAACATAACTGATCAACTATAAGATATTAATTTAAACCAGTACTAAATCTTAAACCTTCTTAGTGAATCTGAACGTCAATGTTTTACGTCTACGGTTTTTCTAAATTTGAGTTTTATCCTGAGCAAACCTAAGCAAACCTACACAGATTAGCTTTTTTTTGGTTTGGTCAGATTTGCTTAAGTTTGTTCACGCTATTTTCTGTCTTTTTTATCAACATTTTATAAACCGTTTCAATAAAAAGAACATAGTATTGCCTAACTTTTATATAATTTTGCCCTTTAACAACTCTGTAATTTACTTATGTTTGTACGATCGTGATAAAAAAGATCCAACATCGAATTCACAGTTTAAAGGTCATAACGAACGTTTTTGAGAACCTGACACTTATATTGTGAATTAGATGAACAATTTTTTTTACCTCGGGCGTACGTTTATGGGAGCTATTTGAGCAACTCATTGCATTATGCATTCGTGCATTGCATACCAATTTTGGAATAGGAAAATTTTTGTAAATCATATTTAATATTGGAGTAGTAGTAGTAAAGGTAATAAACAAATACACTTATCTCTTTGTCTATTTTTTTTGGTATTGTTTTCCCGATATTATATTTATTTTTTATTTCAGGTTCATGCCTAAGTTACGGACATGCGTGCTGGGGAGGTAAGTATTTTATATGTTCTTATTTAGCTACCTCCATTGTTATTCTCACATTCTGCTGAAATTTTTTTATATTTTTCATTTAATTCAGATAAAAGTTAGGAAGAGGTTCTTTCTTAAAATGGTTTCTCCTTACGGGTGCCCTAGCGAAATAAATAATTTGTTTCCAAAAAATAAATTTTAACTTAGCATCTTTCGGTACGTTCTACTGTATTATCTAAACCAAAATAAATGCATATGAGATATAATCCTATTGCTGTCTCTAGGCAATAGCAGAAACCTATAAAAACACTTGGTTTTCAGTTTTACATAGTTTTTCAGATGTAACCGTTTAAGCGCATGTACCAAATTACGTACACCGTAAACCTTTTGCTTCAAGCAGAAGTCGCAAAGAATTCACGGCCAGATTCTTTAACGCTAATCTAAGCTAATCTAAGCTAAGTCTAATTTGCCAGCCAAAAGTTTTTAAACTGACAAGGGTAAGAACAAGACATTATGCTATGAATTTGTTTCGAAGTTTTTTCGTAAATTTGTAAAGAAAAGGACAATAAAATTTTAGTATACGCACTTTCCACAATAATAGAAATAAATTCATTCTATCAACACGTTCCAAGATGAAAATCATTTGGAAACCAACAAGTCGCTTAAATGTTAGAATAACTCATAAATTTTTAATGGCGAGATATTAACAATAACGAAAGAAAAACCTGTCAAAACCTAACTTATCAACTATGAATTCCCCAATACTAAATTTTAACCCTTTTTTGCGAATCTGAACGACAGTATTTTAACCTTATAGGCGGAGAGCTGGTAGACATTTTTTGGTAGGTATTTGAGGCACTGTGAAAAAGTGTGCAAAACTTTTTCTAGTTATACCTGAATTCGAAAATGCAGACCTGGCTGAAGGGTGGCGGGGCTTAAGCGACCCTTTTTAAAGAAGCCAATTTTTTTTTCCAAAAATATTCTTGAGGCATTTTGAAATTTTAATATCTTAGAATTTAGTATTTAAAGAGTTGAAAAATGAAAAAGCCAGATCATTTAACCGGGTCGCAAACTTTGCCAGATGTTTACAAAATTATTTTTCAAAAAAATCGAAAAAATATACTTGAGGCGCTTTGAAATTTTTACAGGATAATTTTTGTGACTAAAAACAAATATTGACAAAAAGACAGGTCGTTTCGGCAGGACATTTTAGCTGCCAGGTGAGTGAGAATGTTCAACGTGAGTGCGAGTTAATAGCGCTATGCGTAACTTGAAGTGTGAGAGAGCGCGAATATCGCCGTTATCTGAAGGGGAAGCAGGCTGCGGTGTGATTGGCTCCCGCAAACCACGTGACTTTCAGCACCCATGCGGTCGTTAGTAAGAATTTTGGAGTAGTTATAACCTTCTCAATCGTAATTTTGTTATTTTAAAATTTTTATATATTAATCTATAAATGAAAAAAATTATAGTATGTTGTACATATTTATTGATGCGCAACATAACTAAGCAAATAATTTTTTTTCCTTCTGATTACTTTAATTTAATTTAATTTTCATGAAATACGGTAGATTTAAAAAGTGAATGAATATAAATATCAAATTGCATAATAAAATCAATGGAAATGAATTTATAACAAACGTTTAAAAATATCTTTTTATATTATTCATCGTCGGAATGTGTTTTTGTTTCCAGCACTTCATTACTTTTTTCAATGTCTTTTCATTTAAAAAGAATTATTTTTTCAGTGTCCTTCGTGCAAATAACACACACGTTTTTTGCACTATAAAAACACGTGTTATACGTTGTAGTATACGAGTGAGAACGTTATAACTACGTTATACTCCAAAATTCTTACTAACGACCGCATGGGTACTGAAAATCACGTGGTCTTGCGGGAGCCAATCACACCGCAGCGTGCTTCTCCTTGAGACAACGGCGCTCTCTCACACTTCAACTTACGCATAGCGCTATTAACTCGCACTCACGTTGAATATTCTCACTCACCTGACAGGTAAAATGTCCTGCCGAAACGACCTGTCTTTTTGTAAATATTTATTTTTAGTCACAAATATTATCCTGTAAAAATTTCAAAGTGGCTCAGTATAGTTTTTCGATTTTTTTGAAAAATAATTTTGTAAACATCTAGTAAAGCTTGCGACCCGGTTAAATGATCTGGCTTTTTCATTTTTCAACTCTTTAAATACTAAATTCTAAGATATTAAAATTTCAAAATGCCTCAAGAATATTTTTTGAAAAAAAAATTTGGCTTCTTTAAAAATTTAAGGGTCGCTTAAGCCCCGCCACCCTTCAGCCAGGTCTGCATTTTCGAATTCAGGTATAACTAGAAGAAGTTTTGAACACTTTTTCACAGTGCTTCAAATACCTACCCAAAAATGTCTACCAGCTCTTGGACCATTACTTGGAATACAGCTATTGAAACTCAATGGAGTAGTTTGCATTGTATGAAAAGATATTATAAGCAAAAATCAAGTCATATATTTTTTCAAATTTGGAAATTTACTACAGTGATCTATTGCAAATAAGAATAACTGAAATAATTAGTTATGAGTTTTACTAGTTTTTTAATCAAGTAGTAAACGTAAAAAATAAAGAGCAGTAAAGATTAGGCAGACAATTTACAGCTCAATTCATTGTAAATAATTAGACAGTTTCGTTTGTTAGTAGACCGACAAACATAATTTTCATAAAATATATCCTTGTTTCCTTGGTAACTTAATATACCACCTGGTTACACTGCAGTTGATTTAACAAAAAAGAGTCATAAAATACCATTCTGAAATGGTCTAATTTCAATAACCATACGATTTTCTATCTGTCCTACAAGTTATAGTACACCGTATGTAGAAAATTCCGGAACGGCTGGTTATTTTAAAAACGAAACAAGCTGACGAAAAATGTTTCAGATAAAATTTCAAGGGCTTTCAAAAATCTGTATTTTGAAAGTAAGCTGGAAGCTCAAAAAGTTATGACGGATCAAAGATATATTTTCTTAATTAAAATACTCTATTTTAAATTTTTGTTTCTAATTCTGCTTAAAGGCTAAGTGTATGTGTAACACTCCCTATAGCCAAACCTAATGGTTTCAGAAATATTAGGATGTCTGTATAAAATTAAGCGTATTATTTTACACAAAGCAACTGTCGGGAAAAAAATCTCTGGAAACAGTAAAAGGAAGTTCAATTTTTTTGTCCTGAAATAAACTTCGAATATACATACTAAGAAGTTATTGCTGACCAATGCCTATTTCTTTTATGGAGAACACTCGTTTTTATTATTACTGTTAGAGTTTAAACAACTTTTAAATTTATATTTCTTTCATTTCCATTTTTAAATTATTTCAAATTCTGTTTGGATATATTTATCATAACTGCTTTTTGGGCGACCCGTTATATTGTAAATTTATTTCGGGATAAATAATTAAATTGTCTTGTACTTTTTTCCCAAACAGGTACTTTTTGTGGGATTTATACAAACATCGCAATATCTCTGGAACTATTAGGTTTTGGTATAGGGTGTCTTACATAAACTTTGCCTATAGCAAAACCTAATGGTTTTAGAGACATTACGATGTTTGCATAAAATTAAATAAGCGAATTATTCTACAAAAAGTACCTGTAGGAGAAAAAAGTTTCGAGAAAAAGTAAAAGGAAATTCAGATTCTTTATCCTGAAATAAATTTCGAATATACATGACAAGAAGTTATTGCTGAGCAATGTATACTCTGTTATGGAGAACACTCCTTTTTGTTATTACTGTTTGTAAAAGTTGAAACCATTTATTAATTTGTATTTCTTTCATTTCCATTTTGAAATGATTTAAAATTTTTTTTTTGGATTTGTTTAATGAAGCAACCCTGTATATTGTAAATTCATTTCGAGAGAATTAATTAAATTGTTTTGTATTTTTTTTTCGAAACAGGTACTTTTTGTGGAATTTATACAAACATCGCAAATCTCTGGAACTATTAGGTTTGGGTATAGGGTGTGTTACATCAACTTTGCCAATAATTTTAAGTAGAATCAGAAATTAAAGCAAAAAATTGGGTATTCTAGTAAAAAATTAAAAACGTAATAATTCAAATAATAGATTTTTAAAAGCCATGGAACTTTTATCAAAAATATTTTGCGCAAGGTTGTCTGTCTGGGACTTTTTACTCACAGTAAATTATGTAAATGCAGTGTCGTGTTAAGGCAATACCGTCTAAAAGACAAAGCTTAAGAGCTGCCGAGTGACGTCATCACATCTAGGCCATGTATTTAATATAGGTTAATAGAATAATTATGAGTTATAGGTGGTAATATTATGTAGTAAAAAGCTTAAAAACATTTTTCTTTAAATTTATATGTACAGAGGGTTTAAAAATAGGTAATCTAATCTATACTTGCTATTAGTGGCGGCTCGCCGGTTAACAGGTAGGGTTGGGAAATATTTAAATATTTTTTTGGTCTCCTCAGTTAGCATAAGTAACTTATATATATATATATATATATATATGTATATATATATATATATATATATATATATATATATATATATATATATATATATATAATTTTTAAAATTTTCATATATGACCGGATAAACTTAGATTATTACCTCCGTGATATATATAGCATTGTGACACTGCTTAAACTTTGTTACCTCTGGCAGTGTTGCCTGGTTTACAGAGATAGCAAAATGCTGCGCATATAAGAAAGTACCTATATATGCTTTATTAGATTAAACTGACTTGGTAAAATATAAAAGATAGTGGGATTTTCGGTTCGCTTAGTTTATTCCATTTAGAATCGTTTGCCCGTACGCAAATGAATCCGCCCAAACTTCTGGACCCAAAAATTTTAAATTTGAGGGATGCTTTACTTTTATAACGTAATCACACCTGAGGAAGGAGCTTGTCGACATTTAATTTCTAAGGATCTGTTAGTTGGGGAAGAGGGGTTAAATAATTATTACATTTTATTCTCAAAAAGATACTAATTTGTAATTTTAAAAATGTATGCAATTTTGATATTTTATCAATTCCGAAAGGAGTCAAATGGGGGTGGTTACTCTGATGTTGTTACTTTAATAGATATTATTGTTAATTTGCTGACAAATATTATTTTATTTGTTGTACCTGTAACGAAAATAAATTCGGTCAAGTGCAAGTTATAATTGTGTGTGTAACTATTATTGTGATAAAACAATATTAAAAATATGCTGCAACTGTTGATAATTATTTCTAAAAGTTTTAGAAAATAATTACTTGTATTACTGCAAATTTGGAAGTTAAGATATTAAGAACAGCTCTCGGTGCGCGAAGTTCAAATTGGTACTGGACTATAAATCATTGTCCGCAATATATGGCGTACCTCAAAATTTTGTTTTTTTTATAAGATTTATAATATTATATGAGTATCACAATGATATATACTGAATTTATGGTAATAACAGAATACTCAACTCAACTTTGTTTAAGTTTGAATTAATTTTAGTCGTTATTTCGAAAAATTCTAATCTGATAAAACACATACGTGCATTAAATTTGTCCTTTTCTGTAGAGAAACTAATTCACAATTTTTTACGTAAAGTTAATAGAAAGGGGGGAAAGGGCGGTCCTTTTAAACTTCTGGGAAGGAAGAACGCTTGAGGGGGAAAACTTAAGGACTTTTTGGTATAATCCTAAGAAGCTATTTCATGATATAAATTTCTTCCCGGAGTTTTTTCCATCACAAAACACTTGGTATCTGGCCTATATTGAGCATAAACTTAAGCGTACATAATATTAACTTTTCCCAAATTATTGATAAATTTGCTGCAGATAAACTTCGGAAAGTATTAGTTTTGTTTCCACAAAAATCACAAATCCGTCATATGGCATGTTTGAGCTCAGATTTTCCAACCTCAAATATGTGAAAAAATTACGATTACGGTATTCTCTCCATGAAATAAAGATTGATCTGCGCCCGGTGATCATTGTTTTTAACCTATTTTAACATTCAATTTGTGTATTTAAATTTAAATATAATAAACAGGAACAACTTTATGGCTGACCCGTGGCGAAACTATGTGCGCCCCCCCCCCCGCAGATTTCTGAAAGCGCACTGCTATTTTGCACCCATCTTGATCCTTCGCATTGAGGGGGGACTTGAGGGCGCCCTGGGCTTTGGTGCCCACCCCCGCAACGCGGGGCTTGCGGGGGCGTTATTTACGCCACTGTGGCTGACCGTTTTAAGTTGACTGTCAAGGGTTTAAATTGGCAAAGTAAGAACACAACAAGTTTTGTATCATTAATTTATTTCTGTTGTTTTTTTGCAAGTTTAAAAAGGTAAATTTTGGTATTATAAAAATCATTTAGAAGTTAAACAGATCGCGAAGATTATAAAATAACAGCAGGTTGTAGAAAGAAAATGTACTAATTGATGAAACTAAACGTGTTAAATTTAAACTGTATGTTGATACCTCCGAAATAGAGACTCAACGTACTTTGTCACCTCATATATAACGTCGATACCTCCGGTTTCTTCGGTATCGCACTTCGATTTAAAATTCGGCCCGGTCGGGAAAAAAGTCGTATCCCATTGGGAAAAAGTCAGATTTTGATATCACAGAGACAGATGACACATGACATAGAGTGTATTATCAGAGAAAAATAAGATGGTTTTTCTCTGGTATTATTTTGTAAGTATTCCTTGTAAATCGAAGTTGGTTGGTATGGTAAAATGGAAAAATTAAAGTGAGTAGGCAGAACGAATGGAAAAATGACACAAACATAGGAGAAAATATCTTGGTAACATATATTTCTATGGTAAGTGGTTTTGCACGTAATTACAGATTCAGAGATTTGATTTTAACATTACATTTTTTGCAAGGAAACTATCATTTTATTTTTATCATATTTATGCAAATATATACCACACACCACGTGTTTTCACTATTTAGAATAAAATATCTATGAACAAGTTATTTTCCTGGGTTGCAAAGCATAGTTGTTTTATTAAGATTGCTAAGTATAAACTTTTTTCATTTTATTATCTGCTCCATTTTCTTTAGTTACAGGTTACAGATAATTCACCAAAAAAACCTAGAAGATGTAATCTGAAGATTGGCTCAAAACAATACACCTTTTTTGACGTTGATGCTGAAATATTTCTAAGTAGAAATTTTTTACTTTTACCTAAATAAAATGTGTTCTGGGATTTTTCAAAATATAAGTGTACAATAATTACTTTATACCTTTATTCATTTTTATTTCCTAAAAAAATGTAACGTTTTGTTGAACTGGCTAGCTCTTCTTTTTAGCAAGGAGTTGCAAACTTGTTAAAACACAATGATTAACCAGAAGATTACCAGTATTAAGTCCTAAACATCTTTGGTGAAACCCGGTATTAAATTTTTTACTTCTCACATACGAATACAAATTGCGGTAACAATAATTTCTTCTGAAAATATTGTAGAATGCCTAATATGTATTGCCTAAGAAATTTAGGCAAGACATATTAAGAATGACCTTCGCCTAACAGTACAACGTTGCCGCTTTTCGGAGGTGACAGCGTGCTACGTTTGTCTACAATAACGTACATATATACCAAAGGTATCAACGCACTAGGCGTGTCTCTTTGTCGCGCGACACTAGCGCCCGTGATCTACGCTTGAACTAACGGCGTTACGATACAGAGACTCGGTAAGCGTTGGCACCTCAGAACAAATTTTAGTTTTCCGGTCGCAAACGCCCTCTAGATGATGGTGACAGTGGAAAATAGGGCGATACGTTGATACCTCCGAAACCGGAGGTATCGACGTTATATATGAGGTGACAACGTATATTGAGTCTCTATTTCGGAGGTATCAATATACCGTCTATCAATATATATATATATATATATATATATATATATATATATATATATATATATATATATATATATATATATATATATATATATACAGCGTGTCTTCGGAAGTTCTTACCAAATGGAAAAAAATTTTATTATTGATTTTACGAAAAAAAGTGCCTCTTTATAAAAAGTTCTGCATCGTGAGAAAATAGCATTTCCATTGAAAAATTTGATCTAGTACCTACAGGGTGGCTCAAAAATGTAAAAGTCCTAAAACACTTGAAGCTAAAAAGACATAAAATCGTTATTTAAAGGTACACTGACACTGCTTATGTGCTAGAATTAACTTTTTATGTTAGTAAATTAGGTTTGGAACACAGGAGGTCCCAAAAATAAAATTAAGTTTTTTTATTGCCTTTACAAAAAAAGTATATCTTCATAAAACGTTCTACATTGTGAAAAAAGAGCATGGTTATTCAAAAATTTTATATAGGACATACAGGTGGCAAAATAATTTAAATTTAAATTGTGATTTTCAGCTGTTTAAGCCACCCTGTATTGTCCTACATCAAGTTTATAAATAACCATGCTCTTTTATTACAAGGTAGAACTTTATATGAAGGTTTACTTTTTTTGTAAAGGCAATAAAAAAAATAAATTTTATTTTTGGCACCTCCTGTATGTTCCAAACCTAATTTACTAACATAAAAAGTTAATTCTAGCACATTAGCAGTGTCAGTGTACCTTTAAATAACGATTTTATGTCTTTTTAGCTTCACGTGTATTAGAACTTTTACATTTTTGAGCCACCCTGTATGTACTAGATCAAATTTTTGAATGGAAATGCTATTTTCTCACGATGCAGAACTTTTTATAAAGAGGCACTTTTTTTCGTAAAATCAATAAGAAAAATTTTTTCCATTTGGTAAGAACTTCCGAAGACACGCTGTATATAGGTACATATATCACCCTATCATTTTTGCGCCCGAAAGGGGTCTAATCCCTATCATATCTACCACCGCTGCAAGCTTGCTACCGTATATCGGGCGCAAGATTAACTTAGGCGTTGTTTTCCGAATATGGCTATAAATTTTCTTTGGCAGTTTAAAGCATAAGCTATTGGCGGGGAATAATAGCGGGACGAAATGGAAGTAAAAATGATCGAGAAATAAATGAAGACGTATAAATTTTAGTTGTAAAAAATTCCGATAGAGGCGCAAAATTATACATGCGTATATTAAAAGTTTTACTGGTCGGTGGATTTTGCTGCCAGCAACTCGGCAATGCTACATTATGGTAAAATTGTATTTAAATATTAGTTCTATAATTATGAAGTATGCGTGAAGCAGTGATCAGAATTTTCGCTAAGGGGTGTGCTATTTAACCGTCTTCTCAAGAGGAGGTTATCAATTATTCGGCCCGCACGTGCGATTTTTTTATATGTTCACGCATAATTCTTCAATGGACTCACCGATTTTGATGATTTTTTTTGTTTCGTCGATGAGTTTTTCGAGTTGTCTCATTTCAAGTTTTCTTTGCTAAAGTTAGAGGAAACCTAGGTAAACTGTTTAAAATTAAAAAAAACTCGAGAAGATCGACAGACTTTGTGTGTATAGTTCGGAATGGGGGCACCGATTTCAATATTTATTTCTCTGTTGTGTTTATCATGACGGTCCGGTGGTTTTGTTACTATTTAGCTTTAAAAAAAATAAAGGGGTGGAGGTGAGAGGGGATAAAACCGGAGCAACTGAGCATATTTCCGAAAATGTTGACTAATATGTCATTTTCGGGGTAGTTGAGGTCAGAAAATAATTTTTTTTTTGCTAGCAGATGTTAAAAAATTACCGTATGGAGGGGGGGGGGGCGAATAAAAAGAGATGGCTGGGAATTTGTCCAAAAATGTTAACTAATGGGCTATTTTCGGGATTACTGAGGTCAGAAAATCTAATTTTGTGGAACAGATGCTAAAAAAAATTTACGGAGAAGGGAGGGGAAAGGGGATAAAAAGGGCGGCCCAGAATTTCTCCAAAAATGTTTACTTATGTCATTTTCAGGGTTATTGAGGACAGAAAATCTAATTTTGTTAGAACTGATTTTAAAAAAATTAACGGGAAGGGGGAGATATAACGGATTACCTAAAAATGTTAAGTAATTTGTAAGGCTGCCCACTTGAATGCCACACCAGTGGCGACCTTGGAAAAAATATGCGTCCGGAGAGCGGACGCCCTGGAAAAAAATATTCGCCTGGGGAGGGGATGTCCTTGGGAAAAATAGGCGTCGGGGAGCGAACGACCTTGAGACAAATAAGGTTTTTTTAAAACGGACGACCTTAGAAAAATACGCGTCTGGCGAGCGGACGACCTTGGAAAAATATGCGCCGGTGGAGTGGACGACCTTGGATAAAAGACGCGTTTGGGAAACGGACGACCTTGGGGAATAGACGCGTCTGGGAAACGGGCGATTTTGGAAAAAGCTACGCGCATTGGGAGCGGACTACCATGGGAAAAATACGCGTCTGGTGAGCGGACGACCATGTAAAACTACGCGTCTGGAGAGCGGGCGCCCTTAAGGAAAATACTCATCTAGGGAGCGGACGACCATGGAAAGAATTACGCGTCTGGGAACCGGACGACCTTAGAAAAATGCGCCTCTGGGGAGCGGACGACCTTGGGAAATACGCGCCTGGGGAGCGGACACCCTTTAGGAAAATACGCATTGAAATAGGTTCCGGACGATCTTGGAAAAATTGCGCGTTTGGGAACCGGACGACTTTAGAAAAATACGCGTCTGGGAAACGGACGATCTTGGGGAAAATGACGCGTCTGGTCCGCGGGCGACTTTGAGAAAATAAGCGTCTGGGGAGCGAATGCCCTTGAGGAAAATACGCATTTAGGAAGCGGACGACCTTGAGAAAAAATAAGCGTATGGGTAGCGGACGACCTTGGGAAAACTCTCCTCTGGGGAGTGACGACCTTGGAGAAAAGACGCGTCTGGGGGGCGGACGACCTTCTAAAAATACGCGCATGGGAAGCGGACCACCTTGTGAAAAAACGCGTCTGAGAACCGGACGCCCTTAGAGAAATACGCGCCTGGAGAACGGATGACCTTGGGGAAAAGGAGCTGGTAGGAATTTCTTCAAAAATGTTAACTCATATGTTATTTTCGAGGTTTTTGAGGTCAGAAAATCTAATTTTGTGTACCTAATGGATGTTAAGAATAACGTCGGGGGGGGGGGGGATATTAGGGCGCGACTGGGGATTTCCCCAAAAATGTTAACTAATTGTAATTTCGGGGATATTTGGGTCAGAAAATCTAATTTTGTTGGAACCTATATTTAAAACCTTAACGGCGGGGGGGGGGGGGGGGTCAAAAGAGCGACTGAAAATGTTAACTAATGTGTCATTTTCGGAGTTATTAAGGTCAAAAAATATTTTAAAAAATATAACGAGGTGTTAATAAAAACAGGCGACTGACCATTTTTCAAAACATATTATTTGATATGTCATTTTCAAGGTTATTGTGGTCAGAAAATCTAATTTTGTTTAACGAATATTAACAGATTTAACGACGCGACGGGGAGAGGGAATAAAAAGGCGCGGTTCGGAATTTCTCCAAAAATGTTAATTTATCTGTCATTTTGGGGGTTAATGAGGACAGAAAATCTAATTTTGTTGAAACTTATTTTTAAAAAATTAACGGCCAGGGAGAGGGGATAGAAAGGAGCAACTGGGAATTTAGGTAAAAATCTTAACTAATATGTCGTTATTAGGGTCAAAAAATTTAATCTTGTCTAACATTTATTAAAAAAAAACTAACGAGGGGGTGAAATAAAAACGGTCGACTGCCAATTTCTCCAAAAATGTTAACTAATATGTCAATGGAGGTCAAAATCTAATCTAATTTTGTGTAACGAATGTTTAGAAAATGAACGGCGGGGGGAGAGGAAATAAAAAGGCTTTGCTGAGAATTTCTCCAAAAATGTTAGCTAATCTGTCATTTTAGAGGTTATTGAGGTCAGAAAATCTTATTTTATTTAACACATGTTAGAAAAATGTACGTTTAGGTGGGGGTTGAAAGGAGCGGGTGAGAATTTCTCCAAAAATTATTAAGTAATATGTCTTTTCCGGAGTTATTGAGGTCAGAAAATCTAATTTTATTGAAACTTATTTTAAAAATTCTTTTAAAATTAACGGCGGGGGGGGGGGGGGGATAAAAAGATGCGGGAATTTCTCCAAAAATGTTAACTAATCTGCCATTTTTGGTGTTACTGAGGTCAGAAAATCTAATTTTGTCTAGCAGATATTAAAAAATTAAAATTTAAATTAAAATTTAAATTTTAACTAATATGTCATTTTCTGAGTTATTGAGGTCAGAAAATTCAATCTGCTGCTGGCTTCCCTATCTGTTTACGGACGGAGTCTTAATTATAATTAGTCGTTTTCTTCCCTACGTGCTGGTCTAAGTAAAAATGTTTTAATCAAGCTTTAGACAGGTTGCCTTTATTATTCGTAGCAGGAAAACCGTGTTTGAAATAAGAACAATTTTCCTACCACTTCATTCAATAAGAAACTGCCAAAAACGTCTCGGTATAAGACTTTTAAATGTTGTTGTTGTGTAGTGCAGCAATTCTACTCCCGTAATATTTAAATGCGGAACTATTCCCATATAATCATAATCTGGGACACTCTGTATGTCTATATATTTTTATAAACTGGACTTTCGATATCGACTAAAATACAAATGTGGTGCTGTAGAAGCTTAGATCGATGCCATTCATAATTTTTGTATAAAATTATCTGGTTCTCCAAAAAAAAATTAACACAATTTTTGTTATAGAGCATTAAAAGCAAAATCCGAGAAACCCGAGAAAACCGATATAAGCTTCAAAACACCGTTTATAAATTATAATACAAAAAGTTAATTGAAATTTTAGATTTTTTACATTGCTTTCTTTTCCACCCTGTATACAATTAGAAAACCTAAATCAACAGGTCTTCTTGCTGCTGAATTTAGAGGGGGTAAGTTTTGAATTTACGAAAATCATATTCAAATTGCTTCAGAAGTTTTGAAGCCATAGTCATTTAAAAATGCCCCCAACAAATCAATATGACAAACTTTCTGGCTAGCAGTGCATTACCAGCATAGCAATGTATGTGGTACTCTTACAGGCACTAATAAAAATGTTTTAAGAATTGAAAATCAGTAATATTCTATTGTCATACATTATAAAAAAAGTATTGTATTAATTTTAATAAGAAACAAAATTTCTGGTCAAAGCAACTAATTAAGCCAACCAAAATATCATCATATCGTAAGATTATACTACAGAATAATGACAGAAATAAGATGAAAAATGTGCTACTAAATTATTTGGGATACCTTACCCTAAGTAATTTCAAATTGATAAATTTTAGTGGCGGCTTGTTTGAAATTATTTAAAATTTTAAGAACATTAACTCTGCCACAAACCTGGAAGTACATTCTTTTAAATTTAAGGATTTAGAAAATACTGCTATGTTGGAATTTTTTACTTTCTTTTTCGTTCTGTAAAATATGGCTCAATGTGCAGTGGTTTTATTGCAGAAATTAAAAAAAAAATCCCAATAATTTAATTAAATCACTGTCATGATTATGTCAGACTTGTAAACACGATACTATACGCCTTATATCGGCTGAACTTACAATTGCTCCAAAATTACTCTGTTGTTTCTTTTAAGCTTATTTTCTATTTCTTGTAATTAAATTACACGAAATAAATAATAACCTAGTATTGCCCATTTTGCGTAATTTAATTTTTCCAACTAGTTCTGGAAACGTGGCGGTAGTAAAAATGATAGAAAAGTGTTCAAATGTTATACAGCTCGGAAGCAAAATGCACTGAGAAATGTACAAAATTTTACGTCAGACGTAAATTCGATTAACATGAAAAAATAGTTATTAGACAATTTAAAGCATCAAATATTGGCAGTAAATAATAGCTGGATGAAATGGAAATAAAAATGGTAAAAGAAGACATATAAATTTTAGTTGTAAAAATTTCTGATATCAACGCATATTTATAATGTAGGTATGTATATTGAATAATTTATTTGTCGGTGCATTTTGCTACTAGCAACTTAGCAACGCTGAAACATCTTAAAACTACATTTAACTGTTAGTTTTATATTTATATATGAAGTGTTAGGTAAGTGTCGCGTTCTCGAGAAATGGCGAAAGAAGCCATTGGTATTCTTTGCTAAATAAAATTATTGTTATAGTAATCTCTATACATGGTGTTTCGGGAGAAAAGGGTAATCTTTTAATGACGTATTGTAGAAGTATCTATAAGAAAAAAAGGTCATATAAACATGCGTCCGGAAATGCTTTCTTTTTTAAATAAAGGGTGTTAAAAAAATGTAAATCATTTTTTTGTATTACCTCGAAAGCGATTTAAGGTATTACACTGATCTTTGATATGCATTAAGGATCCAACTACAGACCAACGCGAATTCTCTGTCGCAGCGGCTGCAATTTCTTATTCTTATTAATCATTGTCAGCGTCAATGATAAAAAAATCGCAGCCGCTGCGGCAGAAAATTCGCGTTGGTCTGTGGGATCCTTTTACTAGCATGATTAGACTGATTTACTCCGTCTCCGATGTTTTTTTTTAATCTCAACACATTTGTAAAATAGTTGGTTCTGAAATTCTAAATATTTTTTATTTTAACAACAAATAACTAAATCTAAACACTAAATTATAAAAAACACCTTAACGAATGTTTTTAAAAATGTCACCACCGACATCGAGACATTTATTGGCTTGTTTATTAGTTTTTGCTCTGGTAGCAGTAATGTTTCCCTTGTTCCTACTCTTGTTGCATAAACCAATGATTTCATCCACCCCCACAAACAATAATCCAATGGATTAAGGTCAGGTGGCCTTGATGACCAATTGTGAGGACCCCCTTTGCCAATCCAACGATCAGGTAAACAAGTATTCAAGAAATTTCGCACTTGAATACTAAAGTACGGTGGGGCACCAACATGTTGGAAATACAGTCGTGACCTTTCATCTAAAGGAACTTTATCTAATATTAGATAATTTTTCTTGCAAAAAGCGTAAATAGCCCTGTCCAGTAAGATGCCCATCCAATACAAAAGGACCAAGCATACCGCATCATACGTTTAATACTAAATGGATGTTGAAAGTTTTGTTCGAATGTGGCGTGAGGACTTTCTTCTGACCACCTATGTTCATTGTGAAAATTATCGGTTCCATCACGGGTATATTAAGCTTCATCGCTAAATAAAATGTACCTAAGAACTTCCCGATTTTGACGTATCCGTTCATAAAACTCAGTTCTTGGGGCATAATCACCATCATGAAGATGTTGAAGTGGTTGTAAGAAACGGATCTAAACCATTTATTTTCAATGTCTCTCAAATGGCTTTGTGAAATTGTATATGAAGTTCGTTGTTTGCTATTCTTCTCGTACTTTCACTGTGATTTTCTGTAACAATATAAAAAATATTCTGTTCCACGTCTACGTCGAGGCCCTGCGGTCTTTCAGAAACAATTTTTCCACTTGGAAACATTCCTGTTTCTTTACCTTTTAAAAATACATTTTGAAATACTTTTCTGTTGGGAACGACTCGATTTCCAAATCTTGCTTGATTTGGAAATCAACGCTAATATTCATCCACTGCCTAGATTGCGCTACCATTGCAGTAACCATATACAAATATTACAGCATGTCGGCATATTGTCTATGGCTATACGTGTGAGGCATTGTACAGTAAATTTGTTATTGCTTACTTACTGTTTATTATAACAATTTATGATAATAATAATAAAAATACTGTTACAACTTTATGTAAAATTAATGTTCAATCAAATTTCAGGTATTTCAAAGCCAACTTTTATAAAAAATTAATTTTAACTGGTTATTTTAGAAAACGCTTTTAAAGACAAATATTTCAATTATTACTTGAAAACGGCTTGTCCTACAAAAAGAAACTCAATTAGGCCGCTTCTTTTAAGAAATGACTGCAGATTAAGAAAAGAAACAAATACCTATTTTGAAATATACCACACTGTAATATATTTGACACAATGTATCTTAAAAAGAAAGCATTTCCCGACCTATGTTTATATCAGGCGCGGCCCGTGAAATTTTAAAGTTGTATATCTCTGTTGCTACTTATGCGACTCATGCCAAGTTCAGGTTTTTTAATAGTGAGCCTACTAGGAATGTTTTGGTAAAGAAAAAACCTGTTTTGTAATTTGCGAAAAAAAGTTGAATTTTTGAATTTACCCAGCTGGGAAAAAAATTAACACGCTTAGGTATTTTAGTTATTTATTTTCTCTAAACAAATTTTACATCATTTTGTCGACAATTCTTAAATTTTTAGAGAAAAAAATGGTTAGTAGAAAGTTATAGTCATTTGAATTTTTTAAAATTATATTTTAGTTTTAAAAAAATTCAAATGACCAGAACTTCATACTAACACATTTTTTCTCCTAAAATTTAGGAATTGTCGACAAAATGAAATTTGTTTAGAAAAAATATCCTAAGCTTTTTAATTTTTTTCCCAGGTGGGTCAATAAAAATTCAACTTTTTTTGCAAACTCAAAATATTTTTTTCTTTACCATAACATTTCTAGTCAGCTCGTAAGTTGCTTTACTTTTCGCACGATGCGCGCACTACGCACCCTGGTTTTCTGTTAACTATAAAAGAAAAATATTTATATTTAACTTTTTAGTGCGCTACTCACAAAAGCGTGTTTTTTTAGATTTTTAGTGAATTAGGTTTGGAACATACACGAAGTCTCAGAATTAAAATTAATTTTTTTATTACCGACTTTACAAAAAAAGTACCTATATCTTCATAAAAAGTTCAACATTGTAAAAAAGCATGGTTATTCAAAAACTTGATGAAGGACAAAACAGGGCGGCTCAAAAAGTTGAAAGTCAGAATTTCAATTTAAATTTTTAGCCACTCTGTATACCCTATAGAAAATATTTAAACCATGCTCCTTTTTCACAGTGTAGAACTTTTTATGAAGATATCCTTTTTTTGCAACGGCGATATTAAAAAATTAATTTTATTTTTGGGACCTCCTGTATGTTCCAAACATAACATAAAAAGTATCTCTTGTATGTACATTTGCAGTGGCAGTTTACCTTTAAATAATGATTTTGTCTTTTTAGCTTCACGTGGATTAAGACTTTTTTATTTTTGAGACACTTTTTTCGTAAAATCAATAATAAAAATTTTTACATTTCCAAGACATGCTGTATTTTTTTAATGAAAAAAGCATATTATTAACACTCCAACACTCGCGTGGGGTATTTGAGACCCCACGCTTTATTAACTAGCCGATTTTTCCGCTGGTGGGGGGCGTTGGTTCTTAACGCTTTCGCTAATCCTCACCGACAGTCTGCTGTATAACTTAAGCCGTACTGCAGCTTCATATGCCGCAAATTGTGGTCGTACCGCGTTTTAGAAGATTGTCTGGGGTGTTTTAGACCCCACGCGACCTAATTTGTATACGAGAATATTGATTGGTAAGTTAGTAAAACTATTAAAAAATGTACGCATTTCTTGGTATCTTCTTTGTATTTTAGTTTAACATGACTAACAGGAATGCGGACCATTGGATGAAGTGGTTAGAGGAAATAGAGGGGGAGCCAAATGTTGTATCAGAGCACGATGACAGCAAAGGTGGAGTATAGTGAACACGATACAGATACCGAACAAGAGGGTGAAGCTAAGAATCTGGACTTTGCAGAACAAACAAAGTGGAAAAAAGATAATTCTATGGAAGGTATGCCGTATTTTATTGGGAAAGATAAAGAATCCAAATGGAGTAAAATGCCACCTCCTTCTAGTAGGACTAGAAAACACAACCTAGTTATAAAAGTACCAGGTCCCATTGGTAGAGCAAAAAAATGCAAAAAATGTATTGGAATGCTTCTTAATTTTTATTAATGGAAATATTATAGACACGATTGTTACGTCTACTAATATTTATATTGAGAGAATAAAATCCAGAAAAATCACACTCTGTAAAAGGAAGATGTGCTCTATGTGATCGTAAAAAAGATCGAAAAACTAAAACGGCATGTTCTTCATGCAGAAGTTTGGTATGCAAAGAGCATTCTAGAATAATTTGCAATACATGTGCAACCAAAAAGGACCAAGTTGAAACTGATTCTGATTAAAGTTTTTGATTTCTGAAGTTTGCTTACACACCTTATTGAAATATCTAATACTTATGTTTAAAGCTTTTATTACCGTTTTTTTGTTTTAGTCCTTAATATATTATTGTACTTTAGATACGTAATTTTTATTTAAAAACATTTAACTTACTTCTCTAAGTCATGTATAGAACGTAAATATTTTCATGGGGTCTACATTACCCCACGCGAGCAAAGTCGTTGCAAATTGCTGCGCGAGTGACGGAGTCTTAAATTGTACATTTGCAGTAGCAGTTTACTTTTAAATACCGATTTTGTCTTTTTAGCTTCACGTGGATAAGGACTTTTTCAGTTTTGAGCCACCCTGTATGTACTAGATCAAATTTTTGAATTACAATGCAATTTTCTCACGATGCAGAACTTTTTATATGGAGACATTTTTTTCGTAAAATCAATAATAAAAATTTGTCCATTTCCAAGACATGCTGTATTTTTTTTAATGAAAAGAACATTATTGAATGTACATTTGCAGTGGCAGTTTACCTTGAAAAAACGATTTTATGTTTTTAGCTTCACGTGGATTAGGACTTTTTCATTTTTAATGGCAATACTATTTTCTCACGATGCCGAACTTTTTATAAATAGACACTTCTTTCGTAGAATCAATAATATTTTTTTTCCATTTACAAGACATGCTGTATATTATTTTTTCAATGAAAAAACATATTATTGAATTGTACATTTGCAGTGGCAATTTACCTTTAAATAACGATTTTGTCTTTTTAACTTCACGTGGATTAGAACGTTTTCATTTTTGAGCCACCCTGTATGTACTAGATCAAATTTTTGAATGGCGATGCTATTTTCTCACGCTGCAGAACTTTTTATAAATAAACACTTTTTTCGTAAAATCAATAATAAAAATTTTTTCATTTCCAAGACAAGTATATATTATATATATATATATATATATATATATATATATATATATATATATATATATATATATATATATATATATATATATATATATATATATATATTATATTATATTATATATAATTTTTTTATTGAAAAAAAACATATTATTGAATTGTACATTTGCAGAGGCAGTTTACCTTTAAATAATGATTTTGTCTTTTTAGCTTCACCTGTATCAGGACTTTTTCATTTTTGTGCCACCCTGTATGTACTAGATCAAATTTTTGAATTGCAATGCTATTTTCTCACGATGCAGAACTTTTTATAAACACAATTTTCCCGTTAAATCAATAATAATTTTTTTCCATTTCGAAGACACGCTGTATATTTTTCTTAATGAAAAAAGAACATATAATTGAATTGTACATTTGCAGTGGCAGTTTACCTTTAAATAACGATTTTGTCTTTTTAGTTTCACATGGATTAGAACTTTTTCATTTTGAGCCACCCTGTACATACTAGATCAATTGAATGGCAATGCTATTTTCTACGATTCAGATTTTTTTATAAAGTAACACTTTTTTCGTAAAATCAATAATAAAGGTTTTTTCACTTCAAAGACATGCTGTATATTTTTTTTAATGAAAAAAAAATATCTTATTCTATTGTCACCGAAATTGCGTAAGTTTGCATGATACAAATAAAAGATGATATGATACCGCACAGGTAGGCGTAGCCATTTACGTCACGCCGTGACCAATTCCGCGATATTTTGTAAACGAAACACGTCTATTTTAAGATCGCGTTGTGTTTTCAACTACTTTTTTGGTGTTTTTATATTACTTTTAGGAGTGTAAAAGTAAAAATAAGATGTGCTGTGTATGGTTGTGATGTGGACAATCAATCAATCAATGTAATGTATGTATTTATCCCTTTATTTATGATTATTTTAAATCATATACTATAAAATATGTATTATAAGCAGGAGGCAAAGTATAATGCCAATAGAATTTATATAAAATCGCCTATAACTAACGTAACCTCTATATTGCGCGTTATAAATTTCAAAAATGGGACAAAGCGTGACGTCATGCGCGAACCCGGACGAATTTGACACGGTTTGGTATCATACCTTCTTTTATTTCAAACCCAATCATGGTAAGTTTGCAAAGTTTCAAATCGGTACGACAAATAGAAGTGGGTAAAAAGTGTTGTAAGATTCTATTACAATGTTACAAGTCAAGCTAATAAAAGCGTGTTAACAAAAGATCGATGATTCTGTACAGGGCCGGATTGACAGATTTTTTTTTACCGAGCCGAGTCCAGACCGGCCTCCAATCGGCCCGGCTCCTTGGGACTCTTGGGACGCAAATAGAATACAAACGAGTTCAAGACGTTTAATTTTAAGTAGATATTCTGTTGAACAGAAATATATTCCTATGATTTACAAACAAAACGATATACAAAACAGAAACCCCAAAAATAAAAACAAATATTCTGTTAGCGTTAAACAATAAAAATAAAATGTGATTGTGAAAAAAAATCATAATAACTAAGAAGCTTTCTCATTGTGTCACTTTTTTCGACTATAAAATCTATTATATCTTGCGCTTGACTTTATTTAAAAAACACAGTATTGACGCACAACGAATTGTCAAATGCGGAACAATGTTCTACCTTCTACCTACAGTTTCGACTTCCGAACATAAAATATCTTTTTTTTTTCAAAAATCTTTTTAACAAATATTTAGGTTTTTCAGTGTCGCGGGTAATTTAAGGTCGGTGCGGGTATTTTGGATACTCGAACTGGGGAAAGTTGGATGATTGCATGGGCAGCACTGAACGCGATTGCGTCGCACAGTGTAACGGATTTGATATTTCGTGGACATAGGGCAAAACAGCGACTATCGAATTTTAATTTGTTTTGTCTCTAGATTATTCGCAAAATATCTGGAGTTTAGTCGTTTACTAGTTTTTTCAAACGTATCACCGTAAAGTACTTCCTTTTTAAACGAAATTGTGACTTTTCTGAGAGCAATAAAAAAGATGCGAAAATAAGTCCAACTTTAAAAAATTCATATGTGTTCTATAAAAAATTCCTCTAAAATTCCAAATTTTAGAGGAAATTCTTGTGAAGTTTACTTACATAATCCCATATAATGGAATTTTAAAGAACCGTGGTCCTAGTCGAAGAAAAAACAAATTTTGGTGTGGTTTTTAAGAAAATGCCTAAATATGCGGTAGTTGTCACATACATAAGATTACACAACTATTATTGTTCGAAACCACGTATAGACATTTATTGTTACCAGTATTTTTAAAACAATAGTTACCGAGAACGTGTCAAGTGTGACACGGAGAAAAGTTTTGTCATATTTTTCATGTAAACTTAAGTAGATATATAGCAAGAGAACTGGCGCAAAATCCTATGTATTTTCTTATGGAGGTTCATTCTGCATTTCAAGGTCACCGATGCCTTCAGGGCGTGGTTCAAAATTAAGCGTCGCGACGCCTCAGAGGTGACGTTGGTTTTCTTATGCACTTGGACGTTAGCTACTTGGGTATGAACTACTCGGGCAACAACTACTGGGACATTAGCTATTGGGACGTTAGCTACATCGAGCACTGTGAAGGCTGATAATTGAATATCCCGCTGCTTTCTGTCTTCAGACTTCGAACCTGGATCCTGCTGCTGCTGCTGCTGCTAACGCCATCTTAGGGATTTGAACCGGGCCTTGAGCTATTGGGATATATTAATATATTTCTAGTGGGTCTCGTAGTCGTCAAACAGCTAAACTTTCCATATTTCAACTCCAATGCTGTACCGTTAAATATTACAATTATTTCTTCAAGATGACGTCACACAAACTTTTTTATTTATTTTACCCCTAGTGATTAGTATTGCCTCGTCTTCACTTTACGCTCTCGGGTATATTGATAGAGATACAAAAAATATATACAACATATTTGGGAATACGTACAAGATACAGTTCAATGTTTTCAAAGATAAGTAGTTGCCGTGAAAATATATGTTGGCGAACACATGAATAAACAGACCCTGTTTCAGGAAACCACTTAAGCGGTCAACCGCTCAACCGCTCAACCGCTCAACCGCTCAAGCGCTCAAGCGCTCAACCACTCAACCGCTCAACCGCTCAACCGCTTAACCGCTCAACCGTTCAACCGCTCAACCGCTTAACCGCTCAACCGTTCAACCACTCAACAGCTATAAAACTACTAGAAAACAGCTATTAAACAGCTAAAACAGCTATAAAACTAATAGAAAACAGCTAAAAACAGCTATAAAATAGCTAAAAAACAGAC
Source organism: Philopedon plagiatum (assembly GCA_963971165.1). NCBI lineage: Eukaryota > Metazoa > Arthropoda > Insecta > Coleoptera > Curculionidae > Philopedon > Philopedon plagiatum. The sequence goes on from OZ020191.1 coordinate 58,649,825, forward strand.
CCTGTTCTGGAAAACAGCTAAAAAACAGACCCTGTTCTGGAAAAACAGCTAAAAAACAGATCCTATTCTGGAAAAACAGCTAAAAAAACAGCTGCTAATAATCGGACATTTATCTGCTAAAAAATAAGCATCTAGTCTACCCCCTTTTCACACTGAATTTAAAATAAAAAATTTCTTCCAAAGATCTTTAACAACTACATACGTAAGTACAGCTATTTTCTTTTGGCATAAAGCCACCAATTAAACATCTCTTTATTTTAAAACCAAACATATTTACAATGTATATTTCTAAGTATTTTAAAATGTGTTATATATCAATAAGTAAAAATTGCTCATCGTCTTGATCCTATTCCTCCATTATGCTATAATGTCCCCAAGGTAATGTAGTAGTTGAAGTCTTCGATATTCTTCTTTTATCGTCATGGGGGCTAAATCCTATTTTAGTTTGCTGTATTGTGTGGAGTTCATGTTGTCTAGATCTAATTAGTTTTTGTGAAATACGTTTTTCAGTAAATGTTTCCAAACAGGTAACATAGTCCTTAAATGTAATATCGGCATTTATTACAGACTTTTTTATACCCTTAATCTTTTTTGTTATAATCAAGTTCGCCAATGCTCTATCTATATGAACGCGTTCCTTATTAGCATTCTCCATTTTAATATGTGATGTCTCTATTTCTTCAGGTGTGTACAGAACTTTAGTTGCATACATTTTTGATCTAAGTCCAATAAAATGTGTCATAATTCGACCATTGTTTTCATCCTTCATCATACCCAGAACTTTCTTATTAACTTTCGGAATTCCATATACATTATTTTCAGGATAATCACTGGTATCAAAATACTGATGACAATCTTCTTAAATAACATCATAAACATTTTCATGTTTAATTTCGTAAATGAGACTGTCTGTGTCAGTATATAAAACTTGGCAACGATCCGCAAATGTCCTATTCATATAATTATAGTGAAAGTCATGTCTGTCTTGGCCAAGTCCAAAATACACATACCCACATAGATTAGCTTGTTGAAATAAATATTAGTTTTTGCCAATTAAATAATAACTAAATTTTCACTTATAATAGTACTGCTTTTAAATTCGGGCCTTGATACTAAAGCTTCGGCGCCATATCTACCATCCCATTTAGTTATCAACTTTACCTTAGAATGATTTCGAATGTTTTCCATGGTCTTCCCAAATACCGCGTTGTTGATTAATTTAAACAGATTCTTTTCAAAATCATTCTTGGCAGCTTGACGAAGTCTAGTGTTGAGGTCAATATACTCTTTTAACCAAGGCGACTGCTTAAATCTTAAAACACGATGTATTTTGGTTACTTTTATTCCCAATGCCAAAGCTTGCTGTAAATTTCTATAGTGAATGACGTATTCGGATTTATTATACAGCGTTGCCAACAGTTTTTCACCCTTCAGGTGTTGCATGCTGTGGACAGGGTGCGGAGATCGGAAAATTTATCATGAAGTTCTTCTGGTATTTCCAAATCTACTTCCAAAATATAACCAGTATCTGCATCATCAGCAACATCTTGAATATTCAGTTGAGAAATTTCGCTCTCAGATAACCAGTTAAATCCTCCCTATGGCAGGTACTGTGACATCGCCCAGCCATATTGATTATTAATGTCCTAATACATTAAATACGAGTTTTCCTTGGTAGAATCATAATCAGGTAAAAATTTATTATTAGCTTCAGCATACCGTTTTGAACACTGGCTTAGTCCACCGCGAATACCTTTTTCGATAAAATATATCATGTCTAGTTCAGTTAAAAGCTCGAGCTTGGTGTTATTTGATCTTTGCATTTGAAACAACATATTATGCCAGGCGTAACCAGGTAAAGTATACGACCATTACCCATATGTTTTGTGCGACGTGTTGCGAAATTTTTCAAATACATCAGCCAACAGTAGAATATCAGTCTTCATATACAACTCTGAATATTCACGCATTGTTTTGCAGTTAAAACTGTTCCACACTCTTTGCGCATGTGCATACTCTTCATCACAGATCGTGGAATCGCTCAAGCTATTGTAAAATTCAAGTTTTGGTGGTAGTTTATCTTCTTCAAGTCTCTTCCAACTATTCATAAAGTCGTATGGAAATACGCCCTTTCGACACAATAGCGAGTACTGCTCTTCTGTTAGGTTCTCAAATTCCGACTTAAGAATTGGATAATCAGGGAGATCTACAGCCAACTTATCCAATCCGGACGATAAAAATCTAAAACTGTCTACGAATCGGAATTTAATTAAGCTATCTGGAATATGTTTGGTGAAAGAGATGTATTTCTCTTTGTTGACAGGTAAAATATCAATATGCCCCTCTACCTCAGCTAAAGCTTTAATAACCATGTGACCATCATAACAACTCAAGTTATGAAGCAAGGCCCGGTATGGTGCAGTCATCCTGATAATTTAGATTATAACCCTCGTGGGCGGCGGCTCTTATTTTCCCCGTGAAGTGATTGTGATCTCTAACTCTTTTATCTCCGGCTACAAAGGGCTTTTCACATATATGGCAGATGGTAGCATTATTAAATTGTTCTTGTTCCTCGGGTGACTTGTAAAATGATAATGTGTCATCATACTGACATTTAACGTAATTCCCGACGCTGTAGGGTACATGTTCCTGCAGACTCTGCTTATTTTTCTTCACGTCACTTACTTCAGGAACCAGCAAAAACTCGGTATCAGCATATATCACAAAGGGTGCCTTTTCCTTGTACTTAAAGTCCTTAAATTCAACTCACTTCTTATCTTCTTTTGGTGCTTGTGGAATGGCGGTACCATTGTTTAGTTTTAAACAATCTTTGGTATGTGAGCGTAATTTCTCTTTAGAACGAAAGTAATGTAAACAGCGATCACAAAGGTACTTTTGACCATTTTCTTTACTAAGTTGCGATGACAACAAACGAGACATATTTTTTATCCAAACGTAATGAAGCTTAACTGGGGACAGATCACTGTAGCTATCCTTGGTTAGGTAATCATCTTGAATTAGGAGTAAATTTACATGTTTTCTAGTTTATCCTTGGTCAAATAATGGGGTAGTATCTGAAAGTTCTTCATTGACGTCTTTTCTAATCTATACACATTTACAGAGTTTTACAGAGTTTGAAATCGCGGAATCTGCCGTATTGTCATGGAGGAACTGTATCCCTGCTAAATTAAGCACATCCTTTGGGTTTGGGTATGATGAAGTCATATTAGAATCCTTGTTGACGAGGTACAAGGCGGAAACAACTGCCCAAGCAAAACACAAATCATCACTGTTTTGTACATTAATACAAGCCTTTCTTCTGGCAATAGGCCTTGGAAGCTCGATATAATTTCCAACTCGTAATGGATTAAATTTGTTTATGTTAATCATTAAGTTAACGACGCGGGATAGCGCCCAATTGGAGTCTTTTTCCTGAAATTCACTTAAGTCAGTTAATATAGGTTGTAGAATATTTTCGACAAACCATATGTCTAAATTTGTATCTTTATAGATTGGAGCGTTAGCGGTGTTTAGATACTTGTTTTCACACAATTCCTTATCGGCCTTTTGAATTTTAAATTCTCCACACAACACAGCGTTAAACTTTAAGGAATTGTCTTTCTTCAGCGCGTTTTGAATCCTCCTTTTAAACAGGGCAGAAGCATCCTCCAAGAATGATTTAACATCGGCATGCTTGAGATTAATGACAACGCCTGTCCTAATTCGAGATTGGAAGGCTGAGTAAAGACCCTCCCATTTAACACGATGTGTAGCAGTCTCCTTTCGTGGAACGTATCCAAATCCAACAACTTCGGCAGCTTTAAACATTTCTCTAAACCCAACCTGAGCAAAACATGCCAACAAGTTGTTTTTCTCTCCTACTCCTGAAGCGTTCTTTAATGCAGTATTTATTAATTTTGAAGCCCGTACACAGTGCTTTAGGCCATCCTTAATTGCATTCTTATTTCCATTAAGCGAGGGGCTGTAAACTAAAGTTTTGATACTTTCCACCAGTTTATCAGCAAAAAACATTCTGCAGCTGGAACACTATTTAACGATAGAATACTAAAGACTCGCACGTCTACTCTCTTGAACGCACGCAACATTAATGAGCTTGAGCCTAAATTTGATCCCTATTTATAACCTCGATCCGGTTTGTTAAAGCAGAATTTTAGGGTGCATTCAGAAAATAGGGTGCGTTCCGAAAACCGACTAAAGTCCTGCAAAAGAGTTTAAGGTTTAGTATGCAGTAAAGTTAAATTATTGAACAGGTACTTTCCAGCATATATATATATATATATATATATATATATATATATATATATATATATATATATATATATATATATATATACAGGGTGCTACAAATTCGAGTCTTTGTATGGAGATCTCGGTAACCGTAAGAGATACGAAGTCGGTTAAATTGGGGCAAAGTTGCGCAATTTGATGCTGAATGATAAGCTATTTAGAAGTTTGAGAAATTCCGATTACTTCCGGAGATATTCGAAAAAAACCGAAATTTTGCAAAATCTATTTTATCTTTTCCTACGCGTATTTGAAGAGATATTTAAAAATAAATTGCACTTTGTCACGGGCACTTTTTATCCTCTTCAAGGTGAAATAATTAGTTTTTTAGTCTGACGTTTCGGATTTCTGGAACCATCATCAACTTTATTTTTTTAAATACGGATCTGCACTTTTTATTTCATTTTTGGAAGGCTTTTGGCATCCTGAATTTAAGAAGATGGATAGGAAACAGAGGTGTGATAGAATGGCCAGCGCGATCTCCTGATTTAACTCCTGCTGATTTTTTTCTTTGGGGAGCATTAAAGGACATAGTTTATAAGGTTCCGATTAATAATTTAGAACATTTAAGAGAAAGAATAATAAATGCATTCCATACAATGAGAGGCAGATCAATACTAAGGGCGGTTCAAAAAGCGGGTAGAAATGCCGAAAAATGTATTCTGGCAAATGGTAATTTATTTGAGCATTTATAATCTTGTTAAAAAAAATTGTTTTTCATATTTGGATAATTGTGTTGTTTTTAAGTAATTAAACTAGTAATAAAAATAATGTTATTTAGTACTCAGTTTCTTTTTTTATTATAACTAATAATGCTTCAGAATTTATAAGAAACTGGGGAACATGTGTCAATTTGGTAAGTACTGACGACCAACAATTAATTATTATTTTAATGACCTTCTTTGTTCATACTTCTAAATAACTGTGAAACAAATTTATATTTCTAAATATTTTCGAAACCGAATAGCATGTATTTAGATAGCGTCAAAAGTTTAAAAATAAAAAAGCAAAGTTGATATAAAAATAAATTTACTACTTTTTATTAAAAAACAAAGTTTTGGAAATGGTCAAAATATTTATTTTTGAAATAAAGTAAAAATCGTTCATCATTTAATTTTCCGGCATATCTGTTTTTTATCTGCGCAACCATTATCATTGTAGATTTTTGTCTTATATCATAAGCAAAGTAGTATTTGGTAAATATCATGGATTTATTAGGACTGGATACGGGATGAGTTCACATTCTTTGAAGCCAAAACAAACCATTCTAAACGACACTGTAAACACAATTTGTAAACATTGGCCACATCTTATTTTACCTTGTATTTTTGTACAAAAAATACGTTAGAAGCATCACAAGATTTACTAAAAGTAATAAAAGCCCTAAAATATTTTATTTTTCTGCTAAATAATAATAAATTTAAGTTAAAAAGGTTTTATTATTTATAGGTTATGTTATTTCTAAAGGTGTTTATTATCATTTATAAATCTATATAAATCTATACGTCGCACTTTTTCTTTTCTAGTTCATTAGACAAAGACGTACGTGTAACCGAGTGTTCAGACCGAGGTTCAGCCTTTTCCTAAACAACCAGCCAGACAGCAACACTTCTGGGCTGCGTTCGATATCATTGCCGGGTGACACACCGGTGTGATTTTTCAACCTGAGCTCCAACACTCCAATGCTATTTTATTTCTTTCTACTACCATTCTTGATTCAATTACGTAGTAATTCGTAGTCTTCTCTATGTTCGTAGTTCGTAAACTGCTCCCCCAAGAGAATAATAAAAACAAAAACAAACGACAAAATATAAGGCTTCACTTTTGATACGCTCATAGTATACAGATATCGAATCCTTATTATAATAAATCCATGGTAAATATCAATATTTCATCTTTGTCTAACGCATGGGGCACCTATGAAGATTTCCATTAATACTACTTTAAAAAGTGAGTGCAATACGTCAATAAATTCAAGATGCGAAAAGCCTTCCAAAAATGAAATAAAAAGTGCAGATCCGTATTTAAAAAAATAAAGTTGATGATGGTTCCAGAAATCCGAAACGTCAGACTAAAAAACTAATTATTTCACCTTGAAGAGGATAAAAAGTGCCCATGACAAAGTGCAATTTATTTCTAAATATCTCTTCAAATACGCGTAGGAAAAAATAAAATAGATTTTGCAAAATTTCGGTTTTTTTCGAATAACTCCGGAAGTAACCGGAATTTCTCAAACTTCTAAATAGCTTATAATTCAGCATCAAATTGCGCAACTTTGCCCCAATTTAACCGACTTCGTATCTCTTACGGTTACCGAGATCCCCATACAAAGACTCGAATTTGTAGCACCCTGTATATATATATATATATATATATATATATATATATATATATATATATATATATATATATATATATATATATACAGGGTGTCTGGAAAAGGTCTGTACAAAATGCTACCACGTATTCGTGAGACTAAAATAAGACGATTTAACCCAACTTACCTATATCCAAAAGTGTTTCCTTAGGGAGATACAGAGCCCCAAAGGGGTACTTAACGATTTACTTTTTTGGCTCTAACTTTTGAACCGACTTGTATAATTTAATGAAATTTTAATATTTTATGTTGGCCATAAAGACTCATAAAACTATGCTACAGTAGATGTTTGACATGGTCAGGGAAGTCAGGAACGGACTTGCCACCACACTCGTTGGGCCAAATTTTTGACAGGTATCATTTTACAGAGCTCAAAACCGATTTTTTAAATACGTTGGTCATTCCTCTTTAAAAAAGGTACTCAACATTTGTTTCGATAAAATTAGCCGTTTCCGAAAAAATTAAGGTTTTGTATAACACGATATTGAAATAATACTACAATACTACAATAAAACACCAGTCGTTTTTATTTCATTAACAATGTGTTATTGACAGGTAAAAGTTAAATCATAAAAAGTACTTAAAACTGAATCTTTTTGATATTTCAGAAATCGCTTAAACAGAAAAATGTTAAAAATGTGAAAGCTCTCCTTCTTCTTGTTTACTTGAGCAGATTTTCGAAGTGGGCGCCCTGTACCTCTATACATTTTCTTATCCGACGGATGTTTTGTTGTTGTACTTAAAACAACATTCCAGGATTGTCTCGAATTTCGTTGCAATGGTGTGTTATTCTTTCTATCAGGTTTTCCCTGGTGTGAACTGGCGTTGAATATACAAGGCTTTCTAAATTTCCCCACAAGAAGAAATCTAAAGGAGTCATGTCGGGCGACCTCGGTGGCCATACAATAGGCCCACCTCGACCTATCCATCTATCACCAAAAGTATTTGATAAGTGCTGACGAACTAAATTGCTAAAATGGGGCAATGCACCGTCGTGCATAAACCACATCTGATTTCTAATTTCTAAGGGCACATTTTCTAATAAACCGTTTAAGTTTTGTTGCAAATAGATGGCACCATTTAATCTGTCTTCAATAAAGAACGGTCCAATGAGATGATTCCCAATAATCCCCGCCCACACGTTAGCCATAAATCTTTGTTGATGCTTTGTGAACAAAACAATACTAGTAAAATTTGGATTTTGCCTAAATCGTTGAGAAAACCAATTTGCGTAATTGACTCTTGCAGGATAATCAGCGGGAGACAACCTTTTGGACGTGATACGGATGTAGCAGTTGTTCTCGAAGGGTCTCATGAACAACCCATTTTGTCGCATGAACTTGAACCGACAACTTTCTTACACTATTAGAGGGATTTTCAGAAATCTCATCCAGAATTTCCTCCTCTAACTGAGAGTGTCTTGCTCTTCTTGGAGGCCCTTCTCCACCATGGCGCGGCAAAAAACTTCCTAAAATGGATTAGAAAAAGATTCGCTATTTTTAGCATTTATTTATTTCACTTGACTTTTTACCTGTTTCTCTTAAGCTACGATCCACCCTTTCAAAAGTTCTTCGGCGCGGTAAACGTCGATTTGGAAATGTACCAGAATAAATTCTTCTTGCCTCCACACAATTGCCAAGTGCTTGTCCATAAATTAGATGCATGTCAGCATATTCGTTATAGGAATAATGCTCCATTACTTAATTCTTGTATAATCAGTCAGACAATTTTGAAAAGTGTTGTCAATAACACATTGTTAACGAAATAAAAACGACTGGGGTTTAATTGTAGTATTCTGATAAAATTATTTCAATAACGTGTTATACAAAAACTTAATTTTTTCGAAAACGGCTAATTTTATCGAAACAAAGTAGAGTACCTTTTTCAAAGAGGAATGACCAAAGTATTTAAAAAATCAGTTTTCAGCTCTGTAAAATGATACCTGTAAAAAATTTGGCCCAAGGAGTGTGGTGGCAAGTCCGTTCCTGACTTCCCTGACGATGTCAAACATCTGCTGTAGTATGGTTTTATGAGTCTTTACGGCCAACATAAAATATTAAAATTTCATTAAATTATACAAGTCGGTTCAAAAGTTAGAGCCAAAAAAGTAAATCGTTAAGTACCCCTTTGGGGCTCTGTATCTCCCTAACGAAACACTTTTAGATATAGGTAAGTTGGGTTACATCGTCTTACTTTAGTCTCACGAATACGTGGTAGCATTTTGTACAGACCTTTTCCAGACACCCTGTATATATATATATATATATATATATATATATATATATATATATATATATATATATATATATATATATATATATATATATATATATATATATATATATATATATATATATATTATATATATATATATATATATATATATATATATATATATATATATATATATATATATATATATATATATATATATATATATATTATATAGTTTTTCCAATACTCACCTAATAAAAATTTTTCCCATATGTTGCGAACTTTTTGCCGGTCACTGTATATAGTAGCGGCAACGGCGCACGAAGTGAAGTACGCTGTCTTATCGTGCTCTTAAATAACAAAAATTCGGCGTTTCTGTATTAAATAATAACAAGTTTGAGACGAAATTCTATGTAATAGTCGAACACTTATGAACGGGCGTGAAAATTCGGCTTCTGTCGGCCGTAATTAACGAAATATCACAAAACGTGCATCCGAAATTCTATTGGAATTCGTTGTTTTTGTTGTGTTTGGGTCGACAGTGTTGCCAAGATGTTAAGTTCTGCGGACATGTGCGATTCATGTGAGGATAATTTCATTGTTAACAGTAAATCACTTCAGTGTGCCTTTTGTAAAAAGCGGTTTCATAATATGTGCATTAAAGTGAAGGATAATATCGCAAAAACAATTATGGAATGTAAAAATATAATGTGGTACTGTAATAGATGTGTCGAGGTTGTTGTTCAAAATAACACAATTTCCGAAAAAATCGGGGAAATAGAAAGGAAAACTGATGATGTAATGCGGGAAATCAAGGAGCTAAGAGCGGAAAAACACCCTCAAACATGTGCTGATAAACCAGTGAACCAAATGAACTATGCTAAAGTAGTGAAACAGGGTATTGTGGTTGTCAAGCCAACCAAAGCGTGCGAAAGCAAAGAAACTACAAAAATCATTAAACAACAAGTAAATCCTGCAGATCTTGGCATAGGAATCAGAGGTATGAAGGAGGGTAAAGATGGAGCGGTGCTTATACAGTGTCGAAATGAGGCAGATGCCAGGAAGCTGAAAGCGGACCTTGAGCCAAAGATCAGGCGGAACTTTATGACAACTGTCCCAGCCAAAAAAAGCCCTCGAATAAAAATCGTGGGAATGGAAGAACAATATCTGGAAAAGGAACTTATTCAAAAACTTCGGCAACAAAATCCAAACATTGTAACAACTGAAAGTCAAATAAAACTAGTAATCTCAAAAAAAATGGTAAACAACTTTTTTGCCATAATTGAATGTGATGCTAAAACATTTGAGAGAGTGCTAAATGAAGGGGAAAGCAGACTTTTCATGGATTGTAAGTCGTGCAGGTGCTTCGAATACATAAGTGTAATAAGATGCTACAACTGCAATCAATATAACCATACGGCCAAAGAATGTAAAGAGCAGAGATCCTGTGGACGCTGTAATAATAAAGATCATGAAACCAAGGATTGCGATAAAAATAAACTTGAATGTATAAACTGTAAGTTGAGCAATGATAAATATAAACTGAAATTAGATATAAATCATGGTGTGTATGAGATTAAATGTCCAACACATGTATGGATGCAGGAGAAAGAGAAACAAAAAATTCAATACTACAACTCAGAAAAATAGCAGCTAAAGAGTGCAATCAGTGATAATGATCAAGAAAGCAATCATACGATTACAGTCATGCATCAGAACATCCAATCTCTGAGACATAAGACTTTGGAAATAGACTGTTTCCTGGACGGTCTTGCATGTAAACCCCAAGTTCTGCTTTTTAGTGAACACTGGCTGGAGCAGAGTGAGGCCCCGGTGATGAGGCTTGAGGGATACAATCTTGTTTCTCTCTACGCAAGAAAAGATATGAAGCATGGAGGTGTGTGTATTTACTGTGCTGAAAATAGTGAGTTTAAGGAAGAACCAACCATCAGGGATATGAGTATAGAGGGAGATGTTGAGCTGACTGCTGTTGTTGGGGAGACGTGCAGAGTTGTGATACTGTGTCTGTACCGTAGAGGAACCGGAAACTGTGACGTGTTTCTGGAAAGACTCGAACAAGTGCTAGAGTTCTTATACAATGGCTACTCAAAATGCAAAATAATCTTGGCCGGTGATTTCAACCTCAATTTTTTTGATGATAAAAATATTCACATTAAACAACTAACAGACCTATGTAATGCATATAACTTGAATCAATGTATTTTTAAAGCCACACGTGAAACTGCTAATTCAGCTACCTTAATTGATAACATATTTTGCAATCTTGAACACTCATCTAGCTATGTATTGAACTCGGCACTTTCTGACCACCATGCCCAAATAATTAATATTAAAGGTATATGTAATGTAAAAAAGACGGAATACGAATTTAGGAGAGTTTTTTTCACAGGGTAGGATTCTGTACTTTAAACAAGAACTTGAAATGATTGATTGGACTCAAGTATATAATGTTGAAACGGCTGATGGAGCCTACTCTGTATTTTTGAACTTAATTTTGAATTATTTCAATAAGATTTTTGTTGTCAAAAAGTGTTCTCGGTCTGCGGACAGTGGGCACTGGATCACAACAGGTATCAAGGTATCCTGTAAACATAAACGTGTGCTCTATTACAAAAAGATTCAGGGAGAAATTTCTAATCGGTCGTTTAACAAATACTGTAAAATTTTAAAGCAAGTTATTAAAAACGCAAAAAAAATGTGCAACAAACAATTTTTAGACGCTGCAGAAAATAGGGTTAGAGCCACTTGGCAACTGGTTAAAAAGATAACTGGCAATAATAGCAAAAAAACTGTCTTTGAGAGTTTCTCAAAAAAGTATGATAGTCCATTTAAAATTGTGAACAACTTAAATAAATACTTTATAAATGCTTGTCCAAGGCTGGACTCTGCTAAGGATAATGCTTCAAAATCTGAAAGCTCTTTGCAGTCTATATATCTGAAACCGACTGATGACGGTGAAATCTGTAAACTTATAATGAGTTTAAAGAACAAGAAGTCTGTTGGTGATGATAATATACCAGTGAAGATTCTTAAGGAGGCTGCCATAACAATATCTAAGCCATTATCCTATATCATAAACTTGTGTCTTAAAACTGGAGTGTACCCTGACCGGTTAAAAAAATGCATATGTTAAGGCAATATACAAAAAGGGTGAAGATGACGATGAAAAGAATTACAGGCCAATATCGCTTCTCTCTAACATAGGGAAGATTTTTGAAAAAGTTATATGCAATAGACTGACTGATTTTTTTGAGAGATTTTCAATGATAGATGACAATCAGAATGGTTTTAGGAGGGGGAGGTCTACCATAAGAGCAATCTATCAGGCAATTTCAAACGTATTAGATTCATTAAATAACAAAAAAATAACATTAGCGATGTGCATGGACCTGTCAAAAGCGTTTGACAGCGTCAATCACAACATTTTATGCTCAAAACTAGAAAATTATGGCATTCGAGGAAATGCGATCGATTTAATTCGGTCTTATTTAGAAAACAGAACACAACAAGTAGTAGAAAACGATGCTTATGGTAGACCTTTGATCTCAGATAAGAGAATTGTTGACAGGGGCGTCCCACAAGGATCTATTTTGGGTCCTTTGCTGTATATAATGTATACAAATGAATTGCCAGATATTACAGGTCAGTATACAATTCTTTACGCAGATGATACTACCCTCATATTTAGTGAGGAGGACCCTGAGTCCGTGCTAATTAGTGTTGAGAGAGCTTGTGGTGCTCTTGACAGGTACTTTTCAGACCATGATCTTCTCTTAAACATACCAAAGACTCAGTGTATTGTTTTCGGTAACCGAACAGACCATGCCTTTGCATTTACTTACAGGAACAGTCGAGTCCAAAATTCCGATCAAGTATCATTTCTTGGTGTAACGATAGACAAGAGATTGGACTGGAGAGCGCATGTCAGGGGTATCGCAATTAGTATATCTAAATATTGCTATGCCCTAAGAATTATTACTGAAAGTGTCGGTATAGACGCCGCGTTATCGGCCTATCATGCATTTATTGCATCAAAAATTAGGTATGGCATTATTTTCTGGGGAAATTCTACAGAAATGGTCAGAATCTTAAAATTGCAAAAAAGATGTATTAGATGGATTTTCGGAATGAAACAACGAGAAAGTTGTAAAAATATATTTATCGGCAAAAAAATTTTAACCTTGGTCAGTATGTATATATTGGATTCCTTTATGTTTGTGCACGGTAATAGAGATATGTTTGAAGATTCCGACCATTGTTATCCAACTAGAAATAAGACCAACTTACAGATAGAAAAATGTAATTTTAGCTATATTCAAAAAAATGCCCCCAGTGCTATAATAAAGATTTACAATAGTTTTCCTGAAAGTGTTAGAAGCCTGTCCAAAAGTAAAGTTAAGAGTGTCATTAAAAACTACTTAGGAGGAAAAGCATATTATGATATGAGTGACTTTTATAGTGATACTGATAGATCTTGTATGTCTTAGTAAATGGCGGCACTGTGTCGTCCCTGCTTATTTGTGGATTACCACTGCGTCAAATGCCGCTACTATGTTTATGAAGTAGGTGTCTGTTTTATACATTATTGTTTTTCTTCTTCAGATGTTTTTCTGCTTTGTTAGTGCGAATGTATTGCTATGAGTGTGGTACCTATGTTATATATTCTTGTAACTACTTAGATATAATATCACTAATGTACTATGTAAAAAAAAAAAAAAAAATTTCTCTTTGACATTGTTCAATGCCTTTATTTGGTTTTATGAATAAATAAACAATTATCTATCTATCTATCTATCTATATATATATATATATATATATATATATATATATATATATATATATATATATATATATATATATATATATATATATATATATATATATATATATATATATATATATAATAATATATATATATATATATATATATATATATAATATATATATATATATATATATATATATATATATATATATATATATATATATATATATATATATATATATATATATATATATATACAGTGACCGGCAAAAAGTTCGCAACATATGGGAAAAATTTTTATTAGGTGAGTATTGGAAAAACTTTTCCGGGGGATCGGTTCTGCATGTCCGATAACCTAAAAATCGATTTTGACATACGTCACGTGACCACTGGTATAGCGTCAAATTAAAAAAAAAATTGTTAATTTACAAAAAGTGAGGTTAGTTGACGAGATATCAAAAAAAGTTATTTGAAAAAATTGCTTAGAATTAAATTCTAGGTCCTTGTGCAAAATTTTAAGATTTTATTTAAAAAAATTGGAAAACTCAATTTTTTTTAAATATTTTTTTATCGATTTACAAATTTCCGGTTTTTTTCGTTTAGATAGCTTGGCTAATGTAAAACCCATGTATCTGGATGAAAATAAACGAATGTAGTAGTTTTTTCTACAATTGACAGGACAAAATTTAAAAAAACAGGGTTTCGCCGGACACTACCATACAGACAGTTTCCCCAATATTTTCTTCACCTTTTTTTATAAATAGTCCTGTCGATATTTCTTTATTTCTTTATATTGTTATATCCCTTGGGGTAGAGGTTTCACGCAGGTGCTATTGCAGCCTCCGGGGTGATGTTGGGTGTTGCCCGGAAATCCCTGGGTCTCCTGACAAAAAACAACCGCAAATGTGCTAGCAGGTCCCTGGTCTGTGAACTCTTTGTGTTTTTTCAACTTCCAAGTTTCCCATCTAATAACTTGGTTATGTGCGACTGATGAGTGCTAATAAGCACGAAACACGTGTCGAGCACTACCATACAGACAGTTTCCCCAATATTTTCTTCACCTTTTTTTATAAATAGTCCTGTCGATATTTCTTTATTTCTTTATATTGTTATATCCCTTGGGGTAGAGGTTTCACGCAGGTGCTATTGCAGCCTCCGTGGTGATGTTGGGTGTTGCCCGGAAATCCCTGGGTCTCCTGACAAAAAACAACCGCAAATGTGCTAGCAGGTCCCTGGTCTGTGAACTCTTTGTGTTTTTTCAACTTCCAAGTTTCCCATCTAATAACTTGGTTATGTGCGACTGATGAGTGCTAATAAGCACGAAACACGTGTCGAGCACTACCATACAGACAGTTTCCCCAATATTTTCTTCACCTTTTTTTATAAATAGTCCTGTCGATATTTCTTTATTTCTTTATATTGTTATATCCCTTGGGGTAGAGGTTTCACGCAGGTGCTATTGCAGCCTCCGTGGTGATGTTGGGTGTTGCCCGGAAATCCCTGGGTCTCCTGACAAAAAACAACCGCAAATGTGCTAGCAGGTCCCTGGTCTGTGAACTCTTTGTGTTTTTTCAACTTCCAAGTTTCCCCTCTAATAACTTGGTTATGTGCGACTGATGAGTGCTAATAAGCACGAAACACGTGTCGAGCACTACCATACAGACAGTTTCCCCAATATTTTCTTCACCTTTTTTTATAAATAGTCCTGTCGATATTTCTTTATTTCTTTATATTGTTATATCCCTTGGGGTAGAGGTTTCACGCAGGTGCTATTGCAGCCTCCGTGGTGATGTTGGGTTTTGCCCGGAAATCCCTGGGTCTCCTGACAAAAAACAACGGCAAATGTGCTAGCAGGTCCCTGGTCTGTGAACTCTTTGTGTTTTTTCAACTTGCAAGTTTCCCATCTAATAACTTGGTTATGTGCGACTGATGAGTGCTAATAAGCACGAAACACGTGTCGAGCACTACCACACAGACAGTTTCCCCAATATTTCACCTTTTATATACAGTGACCGGCAAAAAGTTCGCAACATATGGGAAAAATTTTTATTAGGTGAGTATTGGAAAAACTTTTCCGGGGGATCGGTTCTGCATGTCCGATAACCTAAAAATCGATTTTGACATACGTCACGTGACCACTGGTATAGCGTCAAAGTAAAAAAAAAATTGTTAATTTACAAAAAGTGAGGTTAGTTGACGAGATATCAAAAAAAGTTATTTGAAAAAATTGCTTAGAATTAAATTCTAGGTCCTTGTGCAAAATTTTAAGATTTTATTTAAAAAAATTGGAAAACTCAATTTTTTTTAAATATTTTTTTATCGATTTACAAATTTCCAGTTTTTTTCGTTTAGATAGCTTGGCTAATGTAAAGCCCATGTATCTGGATGAAAATAAACGAATGTAGTAGTTTTTTCTACAATTGACAGGACAAAATTAAAAAAAACAGGGTTTCGCCGGACGCTAGCTGTTGCAATGATTTGTATCTAGCAGCAGTGTCAAAATTTTAGAGACATTTCAATGAGATTACATTGAGAAAACCTTAATCGTCTTAAATATATCTGAAGTTCGACTTTTTGTAAAGTTAAGGGGAGTAAAATAGATAATAAACAAAAAATTACCTGTTTATTTAATCGAAATTTCATAAACGAAAACCAATGTAAGAAAAACTTAAAAGTAGTCAAATTCTGTACTAACAACATAAAAAATCATTGTTTTTCCTTGGGTGCACAAAATTTAAAACTCAGTATGACCACCATTTCTCTCCATACATACTATTGTTCTCGAGCGCAACTCTCGATTAACATTTCGGAGCATTTTACGATTTATTTGCAATACACAATTTCTAATGACATTCTCTAAATTTTGTATATTCCTAAAGGGTCGATGTTTGTACACAGAGTTCTTTAGGTATCCCCACATAAAGAAATCTAACGGAGTCAGATCTGGTGATCTCGCAGGCCACGGATTTTCAGAAAACCGTCCTATCCACTGGTTTCCAAATTCTTGATCCAGCCATCTCTTCACCTCATTTGTGGAATGAATGCTAGCTCCGTCTTGTTGAAAGTATAAATTTCTTCTTTCGGCTAATGACAAATTGTCTAAAAAGTCAGATATCTCAGTTTGTAGAAATTCTAAATATCGTTCTGAATTTAAATTGTCTCTAAAGAAAAAAGGTCCCACTATTCTGAGGTTGAAAATTCCGCACCACACATTAACCTTAAAACTATATTGGTCTTTACTCTGAATTACAAAGTCTGGGTTTTCGGTGGCCCACCATCTACCGTTTTGTGAACTGACGGTTCCGTTAGAGGTAAATGTAGCTTCATCCGAGAAAAGAACGTTCTTTGGGAAATTAAAATCTTCCTCAATCATACCCTGGAACCAGGCACAAAAATCGAAGCGGGCGTCATAATCCCTATCTTTTAATATTTGTACAAATTTAGGTTTGTACGGATGAAATTTGTTTCTTTTTAATATCCTCCGCACAGATCTTTCGTGAATGTTAGTGATCTCCGATATTTGACTAACTGCTAATTGGGGTGTTTCTGTGATCGACAAACACACATCCAGAGAACCTTCGTCACCTGTTACCGGTTTTTCATGGGAAACTTTATACTGATTTTCTACCGATCCCGTTTCTTTAAATTTATTGACTAGACGAGATACTGTGGAATAATGGAGGGATTTATCGGGGTGCCTCTCATTAAAAATTGCTGCTGTTTCTCTATGGCTTTTGTAATTATCTCCAGAAATTAAAATAATTTCTATCTTTTCCTGAAGAAGTAGTGTGGGTGCCATTTTAAGGAATAAAATATTAATAAACTTATGTAAAATATCAAACTTAGTAAGATGCGAGACATAAACCAATGACATAGGTTGAAATCAAACAAATTATAATTTGTTTGACATTTTTCTGTTGTTTTTAACCTACTAGATTATTTGGTTGTTTTAATTTCAGAGCCTGCTTTGGTAGTTTTAAGTACAACTAAATAGACCTGGTTGTTAAATTTATGTGCGAAAAATCTTAATAAAATCTTGATACAGTCATTTCATTAGATTCAAACCATTGCAACAGCGAGCGTCCGGCGAACACCTATTTTTTCGATTTTGTCCTGTCAATTGTAGAATTGTAGATCTGACTCCGTTAGATTTTTTTATGTTGGGATACCTAAAGAACCCTGTGTACAAACATCGACCCTTTAGGAATATACAAAATTTAGAGAATGTCATTATAAATTGTGTATTGCAAATAAATCGTAAAATGCTCCGAAATGTTAATCGAGAGTTGCGCTCGAGAACAACAGTATGTATGGAGAGAAATGGTGGTCATACTGAGTTTTAAATTTTGTGCACCCAAGGAAAAACAATGATTTTTTGTGTTGTTAGTACAGAATTTGACTACTTTTAAGTTTTTCTTACATTGGTTTTCGTTTATAAAATTTCGATTAAATAAACAGGTAATTTTTTGTTTATTATCTATTTTAATCCCCTTAACTTTACAAAAAGTCGAACTTCAGATATATTTAAGACGATTAAGGTTTTCTCAATGTAATCTCATTGAAATGTCTCTAAAATTTTGACACTGCTGCTAGATACAAATCATTGCAACAGCTAGCGTCCGGCGAAACCCTGTTTTTTTTAATTTTGTCCTGTCAATTGTAGAAAAAACTACTACATTCGTTTATTTTCATCCAGATACATGGGCCTTACATTAGCCAAGCTATCTAAACGAAAAAAACTGGAAATTTGTAAATCGATAAAAAAATATTTAAAAAAAATTGAGTTTTCCAATTTTTTTAAATAAAATCTTAAAATTTTGCACAAGGACCTAGAATTTAATTCTAAGCAATTTTTTTAAATAACTTTTTTTGATATCTCGTCAACTAACCTCACTTTTTGTAAATTAACAATTTTTTTTTTAATTTGACGCTATACCAGTGGTCACGTGACGTATGTCAAAATCGATTTTTAGGTTATCGGACATGCAGAACCGATCCCCTGGGAAAGTTTTTCCGATACTCTCCTAATAAAAATTTTTCCCATATGTTGCGAACTTTTTGCCGGTCACTGTATATATATATATATATATATATATATATATATATATATATATATATATATATATATATATATATATATATATATATATATATACAGGGTGTTCCTAAATGTCGTGCTGATAATAAAGAGGGTGATTCTACAAGCGATTTTAAGAGAAAAAGTTCATCTGACCATATGTCCTAAATCGTTTAAATTTTAAAATACAGGGTGTTAAAGTTTAACTTTTTAATTCGTTTTTGGCGTATACCTTGTACATTTTTTACGATATTTAATTTAAATTTGGTATACAGTCTACCATAATTAAGCTTTATGAAATGGTAATATTACATTTTAAGAAATTATACAGAGTACTCCTTTTTTTGGGACACGGTTCCTTTAGGCCCTCCCAACTCTTTATTGGAACGCCGCCGGTTATTTTTGCTTCTGGGATCGTATTTCGCATTTTATTTTGTAACTTTTTTATGTCTTGTAATTTTCTGATATTTTGCATTGTTTAGAAGATATTATACCTCACATCTTCTTCTCATTAACCCTCGCACCCTGTCAAAAAAAATCAAGATTGCTATGAAAACATTTTTATTAAGTTTTTTCTGTTGTCATCTTTGACAGTACAATTCTTTCGTATTTACAACAGAAGTCATTTTATGCTAAGTAAGTCAATAATTATTAGTTAACGTGTAAGCTACAGTTTTGAATTGAAATTTATTTACCTAATAAATATGCCGAATTTTACGAATTCTGAAATGGCTGATATGCACTTTATTTATGGCCTTGCCAATGGAAACGCTTTTGAAGCCAGACGTATTTATGGTGAAAGATATCAGAATCGTGTGATACCTGACAGTAGAACATTCTCGAATATTCATCGACGCCTTCATGAAACTGGGCATTTTCAAAAAGATACAGCTAACGCAGGAAGACCTCGTACTGTTAGAACACCAGCTATCGAGGAAGCTGTATTAAATGAAATAGATAATCATCCAGAAACCAGCACTAGAAAGATTGCCATAAATTTAAATATTTGTCATCAAATTGTTTGGAGAATCTTGTCGGACCAGCATACCATCTTCAAAGAGTGCAAGCACTGCTTCCCCGGGATTTTCCTTTACGGATTAATTTCTGTCAATGGTACCTACAGAGGCTCGCAGTAAATCCCCATTTTGAAAGTCAAATCCTTTTTACAGATGAAGCTAACTTTTCAAGAAATCAAATAACTAATTTTCATAACAATCATTTATGGGCTCAGGAAAATCCACACGCCATAGTAGAAGCGCATTATCAAGAGCAGTTTTCATTAAACGTATGGGCTGGTATTATTGGAGATTATTTGATAGGTCCCTTCTTTTTACCTGCTCGCCTTAATGGTCAGTCATATCGCCAGTTCTTGCAAGAAGAATTGCCACTTCTACTTGAGGAAGTACCACTTTTATTAAGAAACCAACATTGGTATATGCACGATGGCGCTCCAGCACATTTCAGTGTTCTGGCACGTGAATATTTAAATGAAATGTATCCTGAAAGGTGGATAGGTCGTGGAGGACCACAACCATGACCTCCTAGGTCACCCGATTTAAACAGTTTAGATTATTTCCTATGGGGACATATTAAGTCCTTAGTGTATGTAACACCAGTGGATACTGTGGACGACTTAAGAAATCGCATAATCGCTGGATTTGAAACGGTTAGAAACACTCCCGGTATTTTTGAAAGAGTGCGGGGATCAATGAGAAGAAGATCTGAGGCGTGCCTAATGGCAGGAGGGAGCCATTTTCAACAATTATTGTAATTAGTTAACTAACTTGTATTATTAATAATATATTTTTAGAATAATTAATATTTCAGAAAGCTTAGTTAGGTATGTTTAATTTAAATATTTGGTACACAGTCTACCATAACTAAGCTTTATGATAGTACTGTCCAAGATTACAATAGAAAACACTTAATAAAAATGTATCCATAGCAATCTTGATTTTTTTTTGAGTGCGAGGATTAATGAGGAGAAGATGTGAGGTATAATATCTTCTAAACAATGCAAAATATCAGAAAATTACAAGACATAAAAAGTTACAAAATAAAATGCGAAATACGATTCCAGAAGCAAAAATAACCAGCGGCGTTCCAATAAAAAGTTGGGAGGGCCTAAAGGAACCGTGTCCCAAAAAAAGGAGTACTCTGTATAATTTCTTAAAATGTAATATTACCATTGCATAAAGCTTAATTATGGTAGCCTGTATACCAAATTTAAATTAAATATCGTAAAAAATGTACAAGGTATACGCCAAAAACGAATAAAAAAGTTAAACTTTAACACCCTGTATTTTAAAATTTAAACGATTTAGGACATATGGTCACATGAACTTTTTCTCTTAAAATCGCTTGTAGAATCACCCTCTTTATTATCAGCACGACATTTAGGACCTGTATATAGGGTGTTTCAAAAAACATGTGCCATCGCTTAAAGGAAGGTTCTTTGAAAGAAATTACGGCAAAAAGTTCTTATGAACATGGGTCCGCAAATGCTTTGTTTCAAAGATACAGGACGTTCAATTTTTAAATGGTCTTTACATGTTAAAACCGATGGTTGGGAAAACTAAACCAGTAAGACGGTTAATAAAATTAAATTTATCTCCTAAACGAAATGAAAATTGAAAAAATATGAAGCGATAAGTTTTGTTAAGAATTTAACATACTATTTGTCCGATATAAGAAAATGTGAAAAAATCAGTGGCGTACATGTTTTTATTGGAAAAATATTGTACCGTCTTCTCATATGTACGCCCCTGGAGGACCTGTCAAAAGAATTATGCTTAATTTAAGTACTTTACACAGTGTAAATTTCATCAAAATTGATGAAGCCATTTTGAAAATATTTTGGGAAAACTGAAAAAAATTAAAAAATTTAACACCCTGTCTTCTTTCTTTTTCTTGGATAAGCGACCAGTGTGAAACCGTCGTCCTGTGTCTTCTTATGCACAGCATTTTCATTAGGAGCTTGTCGCGTCGTCCTTAATTGTTCTTTAGCCTGGAGTTGTTGTTTTGATATCTGGTTTTGTTTATTTACTGAACTGTCATTATTGAGAGTTTGACTTTTCACAGATGACTGCTGTGTTGTTTGTTGCCGGCATTCGGGTTCTGCGCCATCTATGTGCACACTTCTCTCATTTTCCTGCGGCGGAAGTTTGTTATGTTCTGTCGGTAATACAGCTTGGCTTCTGTCGGCAAAGCGGATTTGCTCTTGCGTGCTTCTTGGCAGACTCTGTTCCGTCGGCAAAACAGATTCGTTTCTTTTCCCCTTTTTTGTTGCGATTTTAGGGCCACTTTTTTGTTTTGAAACAAAATCCGTTGGATGCGATGTTGCCACGTTATCTGATGTATCCCTGAACTTTGGCCTCACGTTTTCAAATAATATGTCCAGTTTCTCCTTAATTGGACACAATTTTACCTCCAGAAGGTTTTCCACAACTTCTCCTATTATTGTTTCCGCCGAAACTTCGGCTTTGTCACAAAATTTAGTTTTAAAGTGAAGGTTATCTAACTTCAGATTTTCATTTTCATCCTGTAGTAGAGCCACTTGATGTGTTAGGTCTTTATTAATATCTTTCAAAAGTTTTATTTCATACTCCAAGGAGTCCTTTATCACTTTTAAGTTCAGCTGATCTTCAGCCTTGTCAAGGTCAATGTTTTCACCATTCGCGAAAAGCTGATCTTTATTGAAAAAAAACTTGATTTTCACAGCACTTTTTAGTTGATTTGGTCGCACAACTGTTGTGGAAGTATTTCAGGCACGTTTCACATTTAACTCTTTTGTTCACCGCACGATTTTTACAAAATTCACAGAGCGGAATTTCAGCACTTTCTTTGCCGGCCATGTTGCCAAATGAATTATGACTCATATATACACACATATATATATATATATATATATATATATATATATATATATATATATATATATATATATATATATATATATATATATATATATATATATATAATGTATATATATATATATATATATATATATATATATATATATATATATATATATATATATATATATATATATATATATATATATATATATATATATATATATATATATATAGGGTGTTTCAAAAAACATGTGCCATGGCTTAAGAGGGGATTCCTTGTCAGAAACTAAGGCAAAAAGTTTATATAAACATGCAGATGCTTCGTTTCAAAGATACAGGGTGTTAAATTTCTTAATTTTTTTCAGTTTTTCCAAAATATTTTCAAAACGGCTTCATGAATTTTGATGAAATTTACGTTGTGTAAAGTACTTAAATTAAGCATAATTCTGACCATGAAAAGACTTTGACAGGTCCTCCAGGGGCGTACATATGAGAAGACGGTACAATATTTTTCCAATAAAATCATGTACGCCACTGATTTTTTCACATTTTCTAATATCGGTCAAATAGTATGTTAAATTCTTAACAAAACTTATCTCTTCATATTTGTTCAGTTTTCATTTCGTTTAGGAGATAAATGTAAGTTTATTAACCGTCTTACTGGTTTAGTTTTCCCAACCATCGGTTTTAACATGTAAAGACCATTTAAAAATTTAACGTCCTGTATCTTTGAAACAAAGCATCTGCGGACCCATGTTCATATAAACTTTTTGCCTTAATTTCTTTCAAAGAATCTCCCTTTAGGCGACGGCACATGTTTTTTGAAACACCCTGTATATATATATATATATATGTATATATATATATATATATATGTATATATATATATATATATATATATATATATATATATATATATATATATATATATATATATATATATATATATATCAACGAGATCACTTGCCGGCTGCCATTTCTTTAGTATATGACAAAGCTGAATAATAATAATGGGTGGCTGTAAACAATTCGCCACAAACCAGAAAAATAATATTAAAGACCAGAAAAAACAATTGTTTACAAATTTGTAAAATTCTATCATTTATCCAGAATTCAATTGTTTTCCATGACAAACTTAACAATATTTTGAGGCTTCATTCCGTTATTTTTTAAACAGCTTTAATTTAATTATTTGTCATGGCTAAGTGGATATAATATTTGATCGTCGTGCAGTTGCATGTTTGATCAAACCATATAAAATGGCTATTGCAATAAAATGTAGTTTTATTTAGAAAATCCAAGAGAATTTTGATGTTGTGATGCACCGTTTGATTCGTAATAAAAAAAACTCCATCTAATTATGCTATGAAAGTGTTATAGTTGTATTTAATTTTTTAAGTTATTATCAAAAAAGTGATTTAGTCAACTTTGAACGCTCTGGTAAGACAAATGAAAGGTGATAAAATTTTGTAGGTATTTTTGTGCAGATGTAAACGTCTATTAGTACGATTTCAGGTGAGTCATGGAACTCTAGATTAAAACAAAAAATGTGTTTTAAAAATGTTAAATTGACACAAAAAGTAATAACCATAATACAGTTGTACGTAAAATGATCTCTAGATTCCAAAAATCAAGAAATATACAGGGTGTCTCATTTGAAAATTCAAAGTTGGGGTCACTTCCGGCTAAACCGGAAGTCGTCGAAATTTGACAAGTACCTCGAAAAGTGACTGCTTACTAGCCTATGACTCCTGCCACGTTCGATTAAAAACTGAATAAATGGCAGCCGGAAAGTGATCTCGTTGGCCCCCGGTATATATACATACAGGGTGTCTAAAATAGGTGATACCACTATTGCTATCTCCGAAATGGTAAAATATACGAGGTCGGTTAAATTAGAAGAAATGTGCCATTTTTGGTCCCTATTCATACTCCGTTTACGGAGTTGCCCAGTTCTCTATAGTTTCTTATCTACAGGGGTTTTTTTAAAAATAGTCAAAAATTTAATTATTAAATATCTAGAAAACTATTATAGTTAGAAAAAGTTGTTTTTATAGAAAACACACGATTTTTTACCTTCTCTAAAGTAACGTTATTGTGTTGTTTATACCATTTGTTTTTATTGAGTTACTAATAATAACTTGTTTTTTTCAAATACGGACCTGGATTTTTTGCTGCATTTTTTGAAAGAATACTTCATACCCTTTACAACTATGTATCACTTGACTATGGTTTTCGACGTTTTGTTCAGGAATTACAACATAATCAGGATTTTCTATCGATACGGACCTGGGATTTTCCATGTTAAGGCACAATTTCACAACCTATCGCTGTGGTTTAAATTATTCAACTGATTAATTTTAAACTATGTTCATGATTACTAACCAGAACCCTTTGGTCATTAAAGTTTGTCAAATTGCACTTAAGCCAATGAGCTATTATTGACAGCAAAAGTTTAGCAGACTCAGATCAGATATAATTAGCGGCCTTTATTAACAGCACGTAACTAGTGGTTACGTTTACGACATATTGTAAAAGGCACCCTTGATGATATGTCTTCATTATTTACGTTTTTAATATTTTCGTATCCAAAAATCACCTTTCAGTTTAAAAAATAATAATAAATAATCCTATTTTACCTAATAGTTTCATTTCTGCTGCAACTCCTTCTGCTGGTACAGTTGAATTACTATTTACTGGCTTTGAAAACAAACCATATTATCTCAAATTAAAGACCTTTAACTATATTCAAGCATAAAACCATTGTCATATTTACTGGGTTCGGATTATAAGGAATTCGAATCTAAAATCCGTTTTCTACTTTATTTTTTGACGTTGCGTTGAATTATAAGTATAACATATGGACGGGCGGACGAACAGGTTAATGGGCGCGATTGGACTGACCACACGAAGCCAATAACGCCTCTAAGAATGAATTATTAGGATTTGTTATAATTAAAACTAAGCTTATGCTTTTTTTCAGGCGGTGGACCAATTTTACAAACTTGAGGATCCTGGCTAGTATTCATTATTATAATTACAATTTACCAGTTAAAACAATTTAATTCATAGTTACTGATTCTGACCTAATTGTCGCCATAATAGGTCGTGAAATGGCACATTAACTTGAAAAATGCCAGGTCCGTACTGGTAGAATATCCTGATGATGATACTATTCTTCACCAAAACGTCGAAAAACATAATCAAGTGATACACAGTTGTAAAGGGTATGAAGTATTCTTTCAACAAATGCAGCAAAACGTCCAGGTCCGTATTTGAAAAAGACAAGTTAGTATCAGTAACTGAATAAAAACAAATGGTATAAACAAAACAATAAAGTTACCTTAGAGAAGGTAAAAAATCGTCTGATTTTTGTTAAAACAACTTTTTTCTAACTATAACAGTTTTGGAGATATTTAATAAATAAATTTTTGACTATTTTTAAAAAATCCTCTGTAGATAAGAAAGTATAGAGAGTTTGACAACTCCGTAAACGGAATATAAATGTGGAGTAAAAATGGTACATTTTCTCCAATTTAACTGACCTTGTTCGGAGATAGCAATAGTGGTATCACCTATTTTAGACACCCTGAATATATATATATATATATATATATATATATATATATATATATATATATATATATATATATATATATATATATACAGGGTGGTCCGTAATGAATGCGCCAAAAAGCAATCCTAGATTAATATAATGAAAATAATGATAATGAGCCAAATATGTCTTAATAAAATGTCGCTCATTAATGAGATACAGGGTGTTAAAGTTCAGTTCTCAGAATTGTTATTTCTTTACAGCGCAAGTCGTTTTTGAGATATCGACATGAAAACTGGGAATCGGGGGTTTTCAGGGATGGGGAATACGATGGGTATTCCACTTATTTACATGATATGTAGAGGGCGCTATTTACACCTTATACACTCATTATTTCATGCCATAACTTTCTTATTAGTACCGCTCTTTTATTTTTTATTGAACATTTTGGAAGAGTGACGTTTTCTAAGAAAAAAAGTTATACTACATTTATTTCGAATAAATAAGCCGTTTTCGAAATATTTGCATTTATTCGTTCTATTGCATAGTCAAAAAATATTAAACATTAAAACTGAGATATCAGACTTGACTAACGAATAATGAATTGACCATGCACAAATACCAAAAAATCACTTCAACAAATGCGAAAAATGTCCACCATTCACTTCTATGCATTTTCTTAATCCCTTCACCAAATAGCGTCATACTTGGAATAAAGTCCCTGGCTTATTCCTGATAACATTGGTGGAACCATGAATTTTTTGCAAAAGTTGCTCACGGGCACGGATTTCTTCTGTGTACATTAAATATTTGATAAAACCCCAAAGGTAGAAATCCAAAGGATTAAGATCCGGGCTACGCGGCGGCCATGGAATTTCACTGCCACGACCAAACCATCTATGAGACAGCCATTCATCTAGATAGTTGCGAACAGCAACTGGTTAATGGTAACCAGTACTTGTTTCTTCAAAATGTTTTGCGGGATCTACTCGATGATATTCCCTTAAATTTACGACAAAACATGTGGTTTATGCACGATGGTGCTCCACCACATTATCCAGTTGCAGTTCGCAACTATCTAGATGAATGGCTGTCTCATAGATGGTTTGGTCGTGGCAGTGAAATTCCATGGCCGCCGCGTAGCCTGGATCTTAATCCTTTGGATTTCTTCCTTTGGGGTTTTATCAAATATTTAATTCACACAGAAGAAATCCGTACCCGTGAGCAACTTTTGCAAAAAATTCATGGTTCCACCAATGTTATCAGGAATAAGCCA
Source organism: Philopedon plagiatum (assembly GCA_963971165.1). Taxonomy (NCBI): domain Eukaryota; kingdom Metazoa; phylum Arthropoda; class Insecta; order Coleoptera; family Curculionidae; genus Philopedon; species Philopedon plagiatum. Next base: position 58,677,274 of record OZ020191.1, read on the forward strand.
GGGACTTTATTCCAAGTACGACGCTATTTGGTGAAGGGATTAAGAAAATGCATAGAAGTGAATGGTGGACATTTTTCGCATTTGTTGAAGTGATTTTTTGTTATTTGTGCATGGTCAATTCATTATTCGTTAGTCAAGTCTGTTATCTCAGTTTTAATGTTTAATATTTTTTGACTATGCAATAGAACGAATAAATGCAAATATTTCGAAAACGGCTTATTTAATCGAAATAAATGTAGTATACCTTTTTTTCTTAAAAAACGACACTCTTTCAAAATTTGCAATAATAAATAAAAGAACGGTACTAATAAGAAAGTTATGGCATGAAATAATGAGTGAATAAGGTGTAAATAGCGCCCTCTACATATTATGTCAATTAATGCAATACCATCGTATTCCCCATCCCTGAAAACCCCCGATTCCCAGTTTTCATGTCGATATCTCAAAAACGACTTGAGCTATAAAGAAATAACAATTCTGAGAACTGCATTTTAACACCCTGTATCTCATTAATGAGCGACATTTTATTAAGGCATATTTGGCTCAATATCATTATTTTCACGAGATTAATCTAGGATTGCTTTTTGGCGCATTCATTACAGACCACCCTGTATATATATATATATATATATATATATATATATATATATATATATATATATATATATATATATATATATATATATAGATATATATATATATATATATATATATATATATATATATATATATATATAGATATATATATATATATATATATATATATATATATATATATATATATATATATATAATATATATATATATATATATATATTTATATATATATATATATATATATATATATATATATATATATATATATATATATATATATATATATAATCATCATCATCATTTCCAGATGTTTCAACCATTTCCAATTATGGTGTAGCCTCCCTTATATATTCATTTGTCATTTCGGCCCATTGTTGTCTATTGTTGGCTATGCGGGCCCAGGTTAATCGTGATAATTTCTTTATATCATGGTCCCATCTCAAATTTGGGCGTCTTCTTGATCTTTTCACGCCTCCGGGGTACCATTGTGTAATTCTTGTGGTCCATCTATTGTCAGTTCTTCTCGCCAAGTGTCCTGCCCATTGTCATTTTAGGGACTTGATCCTGTGGATGACGTCTATTACCTGAGTTTTCTGTCTTATCCACTCTATTCTCTTGCGGTCCCTCCTAGTTATTCCTAGCATGCATCGTTCCATAGCACTTTGTGCTACCTGGAGTTTTCTTGTTATGTCTGTTTTTAGTATCCAGGTTTCACATCCGTATGTCATGACTGGTAGTATACATTGATCAAACGTTCGTTTCTTTGGGTGGAGTGGCATTCTAGATTTGAATATGATTGACTTTCTACCGAATGCTCTCCATGCTAGCTTATTCTTCTGTTGATTTCTGGTAGTAGAGATCCCGAGATGTGTATTAGTTGACCCAGGTATATGTATTCTTCTACTATTTCCAGCGTGGTGTTCTTTTTTCTCCCTTGGGCTCCGTCGGAGACCGGAAGCACTGAGGCCACTAGAGGCCTATTGTGCCTACCCAATAACTTTTGTTACACCAACTCTGTTATCCCAGTTTCCTGCATAAACCTGTACAGGTCCACAAGGGAGTGGGTGATCAATTTTCATCCGGTTCTAACTTTGGTTGCCCGAATAGTTGGTGGCGCTTGCGATCTAGTGACTCGTGACTAGTGACTCGATATAGATTATGTGCTGAACTCTTTCCCTCTCCCTACCGCATAGTCTGCAGCTAAGGTCTCCCTGGTACAGTTTCATTTTGTTGAGGAGGTCCTTTACAGCCATGTGTCCTGTTAGTACCCCTACGATTGTCCTCAACTGGATCCTGCTTAGATTTAGCAGTTGCCTGGTGAGTCTGGGATTGGGATTTCCTATAGCGGCCTTGCTGTGGTTCGGTCCCTGTACTCCGTTCCAGTGGACTTTGTGTTGGTGTTTGATCCATCTGTTTACCGCCTCTCGTGCCGTGCACTTTGGCACCCCGAGAGACGGTTCTGGGCCAATGTATGGTGTAGCCGATCCCTGTCTAGCAAGTTCGTCGGCTTTTTCGTTACCAGTGATGCCCTTGTGTCCCGGTACCCACATGAGCTTGACTGAGTTTCTGGCAGCAAGCGCGCCAAGATCGTTTATGCACTCCCATACCTGTCCTGAAGTGACACTGTGTCATGAGAGTGCCCTCAAAGCGGCTTGACTGTCTGAACAGATATAGATCCGCTTATTTGAACAAGCCCTCCTATTGTTTTCGAGCGCACATTGTAAGATGGCGTAGGTTTCTGCTTGGAATACCGTGGGGTACTTCCCCAAGGAAAAAGACATATCCATCCTTGGGCCGACCCCATGTACTCCTGCTCCGGTTCCCGCTTCGGTTTTTGATCCGTCAGTGTACCATATGATTGCCCCCGGAGGAAACTCTGGGTTTGTCGAAGTCCATTCCCTACAATCCGTTATTATTACCTCGTAGGGGATGTTGTATTGGAATTTTGGAGTCATGTAGTCCAATCTCATTTCTAAATCGGGCCCTCCAATCTTCTCTCTTATGAGTTCATGTCCCGCCCTTTTCCGTAATGAAGAGGGCAGAGTATTTTGCAGTCGATAGAAACCCATCCTCGCCTCTCCCTGGATGACAAGGTGCAAGGGAGGAAGGTCTAGGAGATTCTCCATCGCTGAGGTGGGGGTCGATCTCATCGCCGCGGTAATGCCCAGACAGGCTAGTCTTTGAAGACTGCTGAGCCTGAGCATTATGGATTTCTGCGTTGCCTAGGTCCCCCAGACCAAGGCTGCATATGTTATTGCGGGTTTCACCACTCTGGTGTACAGCCAGTGCGCACCATCTTTGGTGAGAGACCCCATGTTTTTCCATACGTTCGTCTGACCACCGCAAGGGTGATTTCCGCTTTTCATATGGTTTTGTCCACATGCTTGTTCCAGGTAAGTTTTGAGTCCAGTGTTACCCCCAAATATTTTACCTCTTCCTGCAGTGGAGTTGTAACTCCTCGCACGGTTAGAGGACCGAGCCCCTCCTTTTTCCTGCGGTTAGTGAACGGGACTATGACAGTCTTGTGTGGGCTTACATTGAGCCCTTTCTGTCCTACCCATTTTTCCACTACGGCGAGGGCGCTCCTCATGCAGTCCCTCACGGTTGTGTTGAAGTTTCCTTGAGTCGTTATGTCCAGGTCGTCTGCGTAGCCCAGGATCGAATAGCCCCTTTGACTTAGTTCTTTTAGAAGCCCGTCCATTACCAGGTTCCAGAGGGGGGGAGAACCCCCCCCCCCCCCCCCGACGACACCCCCCTGCCACCCGGGCTGCCAAAGTTTCACCGAGCAGGTCTGTATAGATTACCCGGCTTTTGAGCATGCTTTCTACCCACCTGCAACAGGTATCATCTAGCCCGATGTCCCTGATTGCTCTGGTTATAGATGTGAAGTATGTGTTGTCAAACGCTCCTTCAACGTCCAGAAATGCTCCGAGAAGCACTTCTCCGTTACCTAACGCGTTCTCCACTCGGCTAACTAGCTGGTGGAGTGCTGATTCGGCCGATCTTCCTGTTCTGTAGGCATGCTGGTCTTGATGAAATGGTCCGTCCCCCATTATTGCATCCCTTATATGCCTATCTAACAGTTTTTCTAGTGTTTTTACAATAAAGGACATTAGACTGATGGGTCTGAATGCCTTGGCGACCGAATTGTTGGGTCGCCCATGTTTTGGTATGAATACCACTTTGATCAGTCTCCAGATCCTCGGTATGTGACCTAGGGCCAGACTTGCCCTTAGTATGTGACAAAGCTCGCTGATAAGCAGATCTGATTCCTGCTGTAGCATCGCTGGACAAACTCCGTCGGGACCCGGAGATTTGTAGGGTTCAAATGAGTTTATGGCCCATTTTTTCAGTGGATATCACCTTCTTAGCGGCCTGCCAGTTGTCCCTGTGAGCTCTGTTGGGAGCTTCATTAGGTCCTCCAAATCTCCAGGCTTCAGGTGATTTCTTTATGATTTTAGAGCCAGGGAAGTGAACCCGAAACAGTTCGGTCATTGTATCCTTCCCCGTTGATGTGTGCTCTCCATTCACAGTAACAAGAGAGTTGATTGCAGGCTGAGTGTCCTTTGACAGTATCTTTGCGAGTCTGGCACATTCTGGAGTGCTTTCAATAGTCTCGCAGTGCCTTCTCCAGGATGCTCTCTTGGCCTTTCTCAGCTCTTTGTTGTATTCAGTAAGGGTTGCCCTATATGCTTCCCAGTTGCCTGATCGTTTTGCCTGATTCCAGTTCTTTCTTACTTGTCCTCTTTTGGCCTCCAGGTCTGGCCCCCACCAGGGGACCTTCCGGGAGGAATTTGATGTGGTTTGAGGGCAGTTTGCTTCGAATGCCGAAGTGGCCGCGTCCGTCAATTGATCCGCTACCAGTTCGAGGTCCGTCACGTTATTTATTACATCCTTAAGCAAGCCCCCCCCCCCCCCAAGTTACGTTCTAGGTCTACCCGATAGTTACCCCAGTTCGTTCTACGAGGGTCGCGATAAGTGCTAGATTCCCGTTTTATACACGATATTTCAAACCGTATGTGTCTGTGGTCCGAGCAACTCTCTTACTTAGACATGTGCCTGTTTTTAATATAATTTGAATGAAAACACAGTTTTGTATTAAGTGCAAATTTAATAAATAATTAAGCAGAGCTCTTTCGACCTTATAGGTCATCATCAGTGCTACCTGAAAGTAAGGAATAAACTGGTTGAAATACAAATAAAATTTTAATGAAACATAAATTAGTTTTAAATTTTAAAAATTGAAAAAATGAAATTTTGAAGGGAGAAATTTTAATTTTTATTTTATTTTAAGAACTTGAATTTATATTAGTTTTCTATTTTTAGAAAATGATGAGATATTGAAATTGAAAGGAGAAATTGAAATGAGAAATTTTAATTTTTATTTTACTTCATTTTATATTAGTTTTTGTTTTTAATTTTTTATTTTTTGTAGTTGTTAGTTCATTACTCACTTGTCAGGTTAACAGTCAGCAATCCATCTGAACAAACAACAGTTAACAAATTAAAATATTACAATACATTTAAAATTTAGACCTTCATTTGACAAAACAATTTTAAATTAAACGGTCACATCTTTGATGGTGCAATTCGAAACGTTTAGGAACCATGAGGTTGCTAAATCGTTATGGGAAATTTATTTTGTAACCAGAAAGAACTAGTGTGAAGCCTGGTTACAAATTGCGCGAAATTCAAATTTTGACAACAGAAACCAGTCATGTGTGAAATCTAACCCTATGAAATAAAAGGGGAGTTGTAAATTATGTTGTATTTAAATCTTGAATTAAAGGGAAAGGCTGAGGGAGCATGCAATGAAAGATACTAATCAATTTGAAATCAATCACTAAAGAAATGTTTAGCGTCAAATCAATCGTATAAGTGTGTAATGTTGATAGCCTGCATTTAAGGAGAAGTCGGTAAAACAGAGAAACAGATTTGTGGGTGGGTTAAATTGTGTAACGGGGATAAAAATACATTAAGTATGAAGGGTTTAGAGAAACAGAATATAAGAAAATTGAAAGGAACTTTTTATTTAATTAATAGGAATTTATGGAAATGGTTTAATTGTTGATGAGATGGTGACTGAAAATCAAAAATTTTTTTGAAATTTAGAATTCTTTTTAAACTTTAATTATCTATCTTTATCCAATTACAAAGGACAAGAAAGCTTGGGAGTGCAACAGTAAGGTACCAGTGTTTTTATCATAGAAAGACAAATAAAGAAATTAAGTGAAAGTATGAATTGGGAAATAGTGCGACGCACTTTGTTAAAAGAAAAGTGTTTGATTGAAAACTGTCAAAGATACTATGATGAGTATCATTGACCAAGTACTTACCGCTTAAAACTTGAAAGGAACATAAAAACAATTCAGGAAGATACCCTAAGAGAGAAACAGAAACAGCAGGGTGTTCTGCGAGAAGGCAGGTGTAGTAGAGCGCGTGCAAATTAGCCCTCAGCTCAGTTAGCCGGAATAGGTTCGATTGGACGCCACCAGTTTTTTACACCGACACAAACTGGAAGTCGCCTAGGTGGTTTAGGAACCTGCTTCTCACACAGCAAACCTGCTATTCATAATTGAATATTAAAACATAGGGCGTAGTGAGCTGAATAAAAACAACGTAATAAGTTTTAACCCTATATACATATATTTGTACTCAAACAAAATTTACAATTGAAATTTACAATTGTTGACACAAATAAAAAAAAGGTTGGGCGATTTTGCATCCGCAAAATAAATAAATTACCCACAAATTGATAATTTCCTGAGGAAGTTTATCCTCAGAAACGCATAAAAAAGTAGGCTGGCTCCTTAGCCCCTACTGACGGCAATAGGGAGGCTTCTTTGCTCCCACCAAAAAAGGATAGGGCGGCTGCTTAGCGCCCGCCAAGAAAAATAATAGGGGGTCTTCTTAACGCCCACCGGAAAAACCCTAGGAAAAACAATTCCTAGTAGTTACAGTAATTCAACATTAATTAATAAAAAAAAGGTATATGTTACGTTAATAAGAAAAAATATATCAGAAGTTACGTTAATAAAAAAAGGTAAAATTTGGAAAGAAACAATTTACTGGAACTAGAGCGCCGAAATTTAATTAATTATTTATTAATTAATTAATTTAATATTAAAAGAGAAAGCCATTGGCTTGAACAGAATCGAAAAATTTAGATAAGTAGAAAAATATTTAAAAATAAGAAGCTACGTTAATATAAAAAAAAACTAATAAAAGAGAAAGTAATTAATTGCAAAATTTAAACGAGCTTAAGATATGATTAAAAAGTTACGTTAATAAAAAAAGGTTAATATTTGGAGAAATAATTTACTGGAACTAATCCGCAAAATTTAAGGATATTAAATAAAAGGCTAATAATAAATGAGAAAGCCAGTGGCTTGAAATTAATCGCAAAATTTAAGTTGAGTTATAAAAACCAAAATATGAAGTTACTTTGAGTTAAAAGAAGTTACCAATGAAAGAAGTAAACCAGACTGCAAGATTTAAACAAACTTAGGATAATATTAAAAGGTTACTTTAATAAACAAAAGAAATCATTACTCAAGGACATTGATAACTAAATACAATGGTACAGTTCATTGGCACTTTAACGATAAAATTTTACAAAGAAATAAATGTTCATTGACTGACCAGGTTTAATGCTGTATTTATGCTATCTTACATTGACAATAAAAATAATAAAAGTACAACAAAAGAAAAATAATTGATAATTAAATCATAAGTTTGCGCTAGATTCAAAGTATAAACAAAGAAAAAGGCTTAAGCGTAGCCAGTAAAAATAACTAAAAATTGGAACCTCAGTTAGCTTGACCTAAGATTTAAACGTTCAAGCAAGATTTAAAGTAAAAGAAAAGCTTAAGCGAAGCCAAAAGAAGACAATAGTTGACACTTTAAACGCCTACTGTAGCTTGACTTAAAAGCTAAGCGCTCAGCACTAATTCAGTAAACCCGAGTCATTGTAAGATAACATAAGAAAACCAAGGCATATATGGAGAAACCGTTTAAATAGAAATAATTAAACAAAATACACCGCTTATGTACACAAAGCTCCAATTAAAAGCAAATATATAGCTACCATCAAAGCAACTACTTAACTACTCAAAAGCAAAGAGCATGATATAAAAAAAATGGATAATAAATATATACAAGCGACTACGTAGCTAAACTACCCTAGGTTCCAAGCAGTAGGGTATAATAAGAAAGGTATAAAATGTGTATGAGCTTAATAAGTCCAATAATAGTCAAATGACAAATTTGAAAATAAAATAATAGGTTCATCAACCTCTTTGGAAAACATAAAAATATTATTTAACCAAACGTTATAGCAACCGCAAAAATAAATTTAAACTTCCCAACTTCATAAATATAAACCCGAAAGTTGAAGCTCATACACCTTTTAACTTATAAAAAGAATAAATGATTTGGCGGCACTCATCCCGAATATAAATTATATTATAAGCTTTCTTGACAAGCTGGCGACCCTTACGAATAGCAAATTACTATATTTAAAACCCTCTTATCGCACAGCCTGCATTTCTGTACCCCAAGCTCCCCTCATTAACAAATTACGATTTAAAATTAGGATCAGATAGCCCACTGCACATGATTCTCGATAAAATAAAGTTGATAAAAAAAACTTGTTTGTACTACTGTACATTAAAAGATTCTCGACATAACTTATAGATTGTACTAGCTTAACGGCAAACAACTAGAAATAAAATATCCAAGCTTTTAAAAGAACGCAAATTAGGTAAAGTAATATTAATAATGATGAGGTGATTTGATATTGCTCGCTAAAATTCTAATTATAATGTATAGGCGTAAAATAGTCAAATGTATATCTAAGAAAAAGGCATGGGCCTAAACAAAAAATTCAAGGTCACTCCTTACCTCTTTGTTTTTTTAAGAGGGCTCGAAATTCCAAATTCCACAGACAGCAACACCGAAAGGGCAGCTACCAGCGGGTTCTAAACGTCAGGCCGATGTTAGTGGCTGATAAAAATAAAAGAAAGAATCCTTTAGACTTGCCAATTCACCATGCACGTGGCATCACGATGCAGCATCGCAGAAAAACATCTATATAAAAACTAGCTCACCTGATATGATGTTATCGAATGAAGTCGTCACAAAAATCCTGCGTCTTGCAAGTAAAAATTCAGCAAAAGAATTTAAATCGCAGTATCGAACTTTAATCCAAAAAAACTTGAGCCTCCAAACTGAAGCTTTTAAGTCCCACACTGCAAGACAACTTCGTCGAAAGTCAGTATCTAAGTGGCGTCTCGTGTCCAGAAGAAAAGAATCACATTGCGACCCCACTACCGACACCTAACAAAATGGGGCTCGCGAATTTCCGTCCTTGCGCTGTCAACCCTACTGAAAATCTTCCGCTACAACCTGTGGCTCTAACGACAAAGCGCCAAATATCCGGCCTACCCACGCGAAAATGCCACTGCGGCAGCCGTGTTCATAAATCGACGGCTCCCGAAAGCGTTTTGGGACTGTTCGTGTAGGCGAACAGGTCAGTTGGTTCTTACTCCCGATGCACCATCTCGTCTACATGAATCGACCTCGCGGCCCGAACTTGATATTGTCCCGCCTTATAGCTTCGTCAGACGAAAACATACGCACTGCCTTTCAACCTTCAAAACATAACTCAATTTACCAAATTGTTTACAAAATCCAAAACAAGATCTTGGAAGAGGAAAAGAAAAGGAAATCTGGGAGTTTAATTAATAGAGAACGCTAGATTCCGGACAGTGAAGGCAGTGCGACCAAAAAAAACATACAAATTAAGGGTGCTCCAACGTTGCAATAGAATGTAACCAGCTGATTTCCAAAAGGTAGGTAGGTCTCCAAAATTTATTATTTAGACATGTTAGCATAAATAGAATAAGGGCGACTTGTCTATACACACAGGGTGGACCTTAACAAGGCGCAAAAAAAACAAAATTCAGGGCCCAAACCAGAGAGAAAGATGATAACACCAACTACAAGCTTCAAGAGATGACCAAGCTGACTTGGATAAACTAAAAGGCAGTCAGCATTCCCTGGGGGTAGCTGGAAAGCAAGGGAAGGCACCCACACAGGGTAAGAATGACTATAGGACTTCTCGATCAAGGTAAATTATTTAGTAAAAACAGGCGTTTGTAAATAAAATTAACTGTTATATTAAACAGACTCTGTGACAAAATTTGCTTGTCACAAACTCCCCCCTGTTCTACGAAAGGAGGGAAATTTTCCAATGAAAATTAACCGACGATAAGGATCAGAGGCTCTCTGTAGATACCAGAATATTGAAAAAGAAAATAAATTACCTAGCGCCAATAGAAAAAAAAACATAAGTAAAGATATGTGGGAATCCAAGGTAGTACCATGTAACTAATACTAACTAACAAGTCTGATAACTCAATCTTAAAATAACTAAATACTCAAAGAAATCTTTGGTCCCTTTGCCACTAGTCACCCAGTGACCACCTCCAGGAAGATTCTGTGTGGAACGTAAACCCTAGGTTGGTAAGGGAGCTAGCATTGCGTTACACCCAAAAATATTGTGGGGAACCTCGTTTACTAGCCTCACACCAAGAATCGTCCCGAATTAAATCACCAAGTGACATGCGTCAAAGCAGACAAAGGGTGGACAACTAAAAAGGAAAAGATAAATATATTACAACATAAGTAAAATGAGAAGAAAAGAGGGATAGCCCAGATGATCCACCATACAAAAGGGAGTGGATTGTAGCATCCACCAAGCTAAAAGATGTACCAAATGGGAAGCACATCGGTCCCTGTACAAAATAAAAAAAATTAATCAGGGTGTTCTGAGCGGTGGCACTGCCACCGGCCTGTCGCAACCTAATAGGCCGACTTGAGCTCAGGCCGAACAAAGTAGCTTGGTCCTCCCCTGGCCCGCCGAACAAGTTCGATGGGCAAACTGTTACCCCAGGGGTCAGACTTCCGCCCCCCCTGAACAGCCCTTCCAGTCGGTCTGCTCTCCGGAGGATCCATGATCTAACAAAGAGCGTCGAAGCGACATCCGGTAGCACCCAACACCGTGCAGCCTGTAAGACGAGATAGGGACAAATGTCTAAATCGATACAAAGTCAAGATAAAGTAAAGTCGCAATCGGGATAGTTTTATTTTGTCTAAAAGGTGAATAGACAAAATATATCAGTAAGGATCTAGGCGCAAAACCAGTAAATACTGAAATGGCCGGAGACTAACATATAGTCCTACCAAGACCTAGACCTAAGACAAATCCAAATAATAGATAAAATACTAAAGGTATCAAAGTAAATTAAAGCCAATCAAAGGGCAATCACGGTAAGGTAAGTATATCAAAATAAAGGTAAGTAAATCAAAATACAAGGTAATCGAAATAAACTAAAGTAAATGTAATGAAAATTACGCAAAGGTAAGCAAATCAACGCAAAGGTAAGCGAATTAGCGCAACGGTAAGCAAATTATCGCAAAAGGTCAGTAAATTACCTTAAAGGTAAGAAAATTATCGCAAAAGTAAATTAACGCAAATACTCGTAAATTAACGCAAATATTCGTAAATTAACGCAAATATAAGAAAGGTAATCAACCAAAAGTAAATGAATCAAGTAAATCAAACTGAAGGTTCGCAAATCGAGATAAACAAAATTGGGTTACTTGCCAACAACTAGCAGTGAATCCCACCATAAGTGGTATTCTCAACTTCACAAAATCGGCAAAAGGAGAGAAAGAAAATTGTGTTTCTACTCTAAATCCCCAAAGGAAAGACAAAGTCGTAATCGAGCAAAAACACATACCAGTTCAAATAACCGAAATTTCACACAGGTAGGGAATAATAAAATCACGTCAAGGTAGAGAAAATTAAATCAAATCAAAGTAAAAGGTCACATCAAGGTAAATAAGTCAAATCAAGGTAATAAAAAAAAGGTCCAATCAAGATAATAAATAAAGACTTTTGGCCCTAGTCTATAGTAAAAAAAAACAATTAATAGTGAATGCAGATAAAAAAACGATAAAGAAAATTAGGTCCAAAATTAATTAATCAACGCCTTCTAACCAAGTAATCAAACTTAAATTACCATGTGACACACCGACCCCCATCTCGTCTCGCGCCGAGATGGGTGTCTGCGTGAGACTGATAAACGCAAAAAGGTGAGCTACAGTAAATGACCATAAACGTTACTATACTATAAACCAAGTGACGATAAGGTAAAGATAATCAGGTAATGACAGGTAAAAGATAACGAGGCGTAAGGCGGTGTTGGCAAGTGAAAGTAGTAAGGAAGCTGAGGGCCCACCTACTACAAACAATAGAAGCAATGCAGCTGAAGGCTTACCTTGCCACGGCTTTCAGGGGACTCCTACCCCACCTAGTTGACCCAGTGCAGCGCTATTCTAAGTGGCAGGGTCCAAATCCATCAAGTCTCACGCCCAGATGGATCCAAACACCATCACGCCCGTACTACATGGCATGAAAACTGCTCACGACCGAGCAAGGAGAGTAAAAGGAAAAAAAAAAGAATTTAAACTGGACCAAAAGTCAAAATTAACGCAACGACAAAAGAAAACTCACTAAAGTCATTATCACCGAAAGAGGAAAAGAGAGGGAAAAAAGGTAAAAAGTAGTAATTAATCAAATTGAAGCTATGGATTGAAAAGTTAATAAATCCAGAAATCGATAGATTGATAAGTAAATTGAAGTAAAATGACAAGTAAAACATAATATTAAATTAATGACAATAAAATTCACGGAAGGTAATAAAGTAAATAATGACTTTGAGTTGCCTAACAATTTATTCACTCCTGCGGACCAACACACGCAGTTTCGGCATAGACCGGTTTAAGGTCTTGTACATGCCAAATGCCCTTACTAACACCGTGTTCGTCTTCAAGTTCATAAGTACACGTGCCGGTCTTTTCTACGATCTTAAACGGACCTACAAATTCCGGAGCCAACTTTGCGCTATAATATTTCGCTGCATCGGATATACTTTTATTCTTACGCCAGACTTCTTGACCAGGAACAAAGCTTACTGGGCGTCGGCGCAAATTATAGTTATGTCGATTTTTAACACGAGAAGCTTCGATTTTAGTGTGGACTTTTCTGAATAATTGTTTGAAAGTTTCTATTCGTTCCCGAATGTAATTTTGACGCTCAGTTTCTACTAGAGGAACACCCTCAGCATAGTCCGAACCGAATAGCTTATGTTCCCTGCCAAAATTAACGCAGTATGGGGTGAAGCCCGTAGTTTCGTGTCGCGAAGTGCGAATGGCGCAACCGATAGCAGTTAAATTATCTTCCCAAGTTCGATGGTTATTTTGATGAACGTAAGAGCGTAACATCGTTTTGATAACTCTATTAACGCGCTCAGTATGATCTGTTATCCAGGATAGTAATTAGCAGTGTAAAATATTCTAACTTTATATTTATCGCAAAGGGCTTGAAATTCTTTGGATTTCATTTGTGTTCCGTTGTCGCACGTTAAGAATTGAGGAGCTCCGGAAACTAAGAAAATGCCATCTTCGACACACTTAACCAACGATTTTGCTGTTGCCGATCAACACGGGAATAAGACGACGTACTTGCTAAAATAATCGGTGACCACCAAAATATGAGTGTTACCTTGCTTAGAACGAGGTAAAGGTCCTATGTAGTCTAGGTTGATGGCTTGCCAAGGTTCCTTTATGTCTGGGCGATTACCCATTAAACCAGCTGGACGTTTCTGCTCTACTTTATTCTGAACACAAGTTCTACAAGCACGGACATAACTATAGCAACGTCAGATCTCATTTTCGGCCAATAATATCTCTCGGCGACCTTCCAAGAGGTTTTAAAAACACCCACGTGCCCTGCTGCTGGATTATCATGGCATCGAAGTAATATCTCTTTTCGTTTATCCTTCGGCACTACTATTTTCCAGTAGGGAGAATGATCTGCAAAATTAGGATTGTTCGTCTTGACATATTTAAAGAGATTTCCATTCTCGATTCGCCAACAAGGATATTTATCAGGACGTTCTTCTAGTTTCTGCATCATACCTTTGTACCATTTGTCAGAGGTGTCAGAAAATGATGGCGACGGTGGTTTGTCAACAGCTGCAATAGATTCAGCAGTCACTGGCACTGATCTGGAAATCTATCTAATCTATATGAAAGATAACATCTCGAGGTTTGACACGGTTCGGGATGTCCACGAGCATGACACCAGATACAATCATAATGTGCGCGTTGATTTCCTGAGGCTTAAAAAATCCTGGAACGCAACATTACACTATGCCCCCACTTTCTATAATAAATTGCCCGTTCACATTAGGGACCTTAGCAGGGCCAATTATAAGACCGTGATAAAAAAGTATCTCACCAAAAAAGCATTTTATAACTTTGATGAATTCCTAAAAGAAAAACCAAAAACATCAGACTATTTAACTCTGTAATTTTATTTTGATTGTGAAATTTTTTAAATCATGTAAATGTCTAAATTGTAAACTAAGCTTGGCGCATTTTAATTTTTAATGTTATTTAATCTGATGTTAGTATTGTTGTAAGTGCTGTGTTATGTACTGAGTATCAGGTTGTTACCTGTGATTTTGGGAATAGAGGCAAGACATTTCGTATTGCCGCTTTGACGATTGTAAAGATTTTTAATTTATGACATGAATAAAGAATTTGAATTTGAAAAGAAAATCTGGCACCACATGATCTCGGCCTTTGCGGTGGATTAATTCCAGGTCGTAAGGTGGCAAACGAAGAGCCCATCGAGCGAGGCGTCCTTGTGGATCTTTTAGGTTATGAAGCCATAACAAAGAATGGTGATCGGTTATAACTTTAAAGTGTACACCCTCCAGATAGTGACGAAGCTTTTCCACACTCCAAATTACGGCAAGGCACTCTTTTTCTGTGCCGGTTAATTTCATCTCTTGTTTAGTGAGAGAACGTGAAAGATAGGGAATAACCTTTTCTCCGTCATCAAATTGCTGAGTCAGAACTGCTCCTAAGCCATAAAATGACGCATCAGTCTGCTAAGTAAATGTGCGGTTGAAATCTGGACATGTAAGCACGGGAGCTGTGATAAGAGCTTCTTTAATCAAGTTGAATGACTGACGGCACTCGGAAGTCCATTCCCATTTGATATTCTTCCTGGTAAGCCGAGTAATTGGGGCTATAATAGCTGAAAAGTTCGGCACAAAACGCCGGCGCCGGTACCAAGAAGCGGTGCCAATGAAACGTCGAATTTCGGTGATATTTCGTGGAGGTGCTATATTTACAATCGCCTGCACTTTCTCAGGATCAGGTCTTAAACCTTGGGCGTCTACGATGTAGCCAAGGTATGTTAATTCAGGCTTACAAAAGTGACATTTCTCCTCGGAAACTATGAGTCCTGCCTCTCTCAAACGGTCAAAAACTAGGCCTAAAATTCTAAGGTGTTCAGGAAAGGTCTGGAGATGATAATTATATCATCAAGATACACCATCACATGATTTTCCAAATCAACGCCTAGTACACGGTCTACTATACGTTGCCAGGTGGCTGGCGCATTGGTCAAGCCGAAGGGCATGCGCAGAAAATGATAAAGATTCCTACCTGGAACAGTGAAAGCAGTTAATTCACGTGAGGACTCACTAAGAGGTACCTGCCAGAATGCTGATTTTATGTCGATGGAGCTAATGTAGCGGGCGTCTCTGAGGCGATCCAAAATGGCGGATATATAAGGTATAAGATACGCGTCTTTCTTACTTTTGGTGTTAAGCTTTCTAAAATCTATGCAAAACCTATAGCTGTCATCTTTCTTGCGTACCAAACACACTGGACTGGACCAAGGACTTTTAGAAGGTTCAGTCAAGCCAAGTTTCATCATTTCGTCGATTTCCTCGTCCATAATCCTTCGCTTGAATGGAGAAACTGGGTAGTAACGCTGTTTAATTGGCCTTGTGCCGGGTTCAAGCTCAATGACGTGTTCTGCTACCTTGCAGCAGCCAAGACCAGTACCCATTTCTGATATTTTCTCCTTAACCAGTGCATTTAAAGTCGCTCGGTCAGTTTCAGATAAGGAGTCGCCATCTATAATGCTGCAAATTTTCGTGGGTTGATCATCAATGTAAAAATGCCAGACGTCCTGCTTCAAGTCGGGGATCACTTCCATGGATCTCCAAAAGTCGATTCCTAAAATCAATTGGTGGGACAGTTCTGGAAGAACTAAAATATCGATCACCCGAGTTCTATTTAATAAAGTTACCGGAACCTGAAAATAGCCCAAACTAGAGCAAGTTTGGCCGTTCGCGACAGTACAATCAGTCTGTTGCCTAATAAGTTTTAATCCCAGATTTTCTAAAATTCAGAAACCGGGTTGACCTACAATGGTTCGTGACGCTCCAGAATCTAATAAACCTAAACTCTTATATCCTAAAATCGAAATTTCTAAATAGGGGCGCTGATCGCCATGCGCATGAGCTATGATAAAATCTAAAAGGTTTTTATTGGGAAAAGAACTGTTAGCATGTGAATAATTTTTGTTGGAAAGAGAGTTGGCAAAAGATTTTCATCGGGAAGAAAGCTGTTGGTTGGTGAAATATTTTCATTGGAAAGAAAGTGATTGGTCGGCAAAAGGTTTTCATTGGACAGAGAATGGTTAGGGGATGAATGATTTTTGTGGAGAAGAGAATTGTTGGTGGGCAAAAGGTTTTCCCTAGAAAGAGAGCTGTTGGTCGGCAGAATGGTATTGTTGGGAGGAAAGTTGTTGGTCGGTGAAGTAAAAGAGAGGGGAGCAGTCCTACGACCTATCGACTCTCCCGAGAATCATTTCCCGAAGAACATTTAGGGCAAACAGCGGTAAAAATGGATTCTGCGCTGTTCAGTGCACTGGCTATTTCGATGGCCTGGCTTATTGCCGTTCCAGCACAGGAATGCTCCAGAGTTTCTGGGTGTTGTTGGACGTGGCTCTCTTGTTGACGGTCTATCGTCTCTAGAGGTTGATGGTACCGGACGAGATTCTCTCACTACGTCTATCGGTAACTGTCCATCATTCCTCGAACCCGACGCTTCAGACGCTATAAAAGCGAAGTCTGGTTCCACAAAATTATGCTTTTTCCGGGAAGGTGGGACATAGGTTTCAGCACGATATTTCTTTGCCTCCAATTTGAGACATTCTTCTTCTAGATCTTCCAACTTGTTAACTACCGGAAGTTGGATAGTATAAAAAGGAGATAAATTCCTAGTAATAATATCCAGCTGAACATCCTCTGAGAGGGAGCCATGTCGTCTAAATAGCACGCTCATGCTAGAAAGGTAATCGACTATGCTTTCAGTCGAATCATGAGTCCGGTCCAGAATTTCCTTAAATAACCGATGACGATAATCCGGCGCGGCGGTTCGAAATGCTTACACAGAAGGTCCGACAGACTAGACCAGTCCGAAAATCGATGACGATTTGCGCGAAACCAATTCAGCGCTCTACCAGTGAATAGGTCGATAGCAGATTCAAATAACTCGCATTCTGAAATACCACGAGCTTCGCGTAGTTCCGATACTCGCTCCAAGAAATTATGCACAGTCATCTGTTTAGCCTCGCCGGTAAATCTAATTCCCCATTTTTCGACACGCTGCGCCTTGCTACACGAAGGATGGCTAACGGAGGTAGCTGCGCAGCTGTTACATTGGGACTAACCACGGTTGGAGTGACTTTGGGCGACGAGCGTGTGTGACGCGGCCGACTGTTGGACGCATTGCTAACCCCAGACGAATCCGAATCCGAATCGTTCAGATGAGTTTGATCCAGAAAGGCACTTAAATTCGGATCTTGTTTCAAGAGATCGTCCAAACTGTTTAATTTTCCCAAAGTTTGAAGCAATAAATTAGACCGAGTTTGCAATTCCTCGGCACCAAGGTTCTCAACCGGAATTCGATCAACACGAGTGTACAAATGGACAAGTTGCGACTGCAAACGTACGAACTTTGCTCTGGCTGAGTCACCAGAAATATTCTTGATCGCGTTATCAATATCGTGTAAAGTTTTGGTTATGTAGTCACATTCGTCGTCAAAAACAAAGTTATAGGCCGGACGAGTAAAAATTTTGCCTTTTCTTTCCATTTTTAAAATAGGACGTAACGATGCTACAAGTTCTTTTGCGGTATTAGCATTACTAGCCGGAATGACACGAATCGTGAGCTCGTAAATAAGCATTTCTTTCCGAAGACAATGAACTTGCATATTATAATCCATTTTGGAGTGAATAAAAACAACAGCAACTCAAAAGTCAAAGTAAAAAAAATCAAATCTAGATATAAACGCGTAACTCGAATAAATTTACCAAAACTACACCAATGGTGTAATTAAATATAGCAAACAAAGGTAATTAAATCAGCAAAAATACAGTACGCAAAGATAATCAAAGTTACGTAAACAAGTCAATTAAAATCGGTAATAAATCGCCAAATCAAAGAAAATCAAAGTTACGTAATAAGTAAAATAAAATCGATAATAAATCGCCAAAATCAAATGCAGTAATACAGGGCTAGTACAGTTAGAGTAAAGTTGATGGAAATTTTCAAAGTTCCATCCATCTCACTAGACGCACAAGAGTAAAATTAGAAAAAAAAGCGGTAATTTTTTTTAAATAGCCCCACGTTGGGCGCCAAAAATTTGCGACGCACTTTGTTAAAAGAAAAGTGTTTGATTGAAAACTGTCAAAGATACTATGATGAGTATCATTGACCAAGTACTTACCGCTTAAAACTTGAAAGGAACATAAAAACAATTCAGGAAGATACCCTAAGAGAGAAACAGAAACAGAAGGGTGTTCTGCGAGAAGGCAGGTGTAGTAGAGCGCGTGCAAATTAGCCCTCAGCTCAGTTAGCCGGAATAGGTTCGATTGGACGCCACCAGTTTTTTACGCCGACACAAACTGGAAGTCGCCTAGGTGGTTTAGGAACCTGCTTCTCACACAGCAAACCTGCTTCTCACACAGCAAACCTGCTATTCATAATTGAAAATTAAAACATAGGGCGTAGTGAGCTGAATAAAAACAACGTAATAAGTTTTAACCCTATATACATATCTTTGTACTCAAACAAAATTTACAATTGAAATTTACAATTGTTGACACAAATAAAAAAAACGTTGTGCGATTTTGCATCCGCAAAATAAATAAATTACCCACAAATTGATAATTTCCTGAGGAAGTTTATCTTCAGAAACGCATAAAAATTAGGCTGGCTCCTTAGCCCCTACTGACGGCAATAGGGAGACTTCTTTGCTCCCACCAAAAAAGGATAGGAAGGCTGCTTAGCGCCCGCCAAGAAAAATAATAGGGAGTCTTCTTAACGCCCACCGGAAAAACCCTAGGAAAAACAATTCCTAGTAGTTACAGTAATTCAACTTTAATTAATAAAAAAAAGGTATACGTTACGTTAATAAAAAAAAAATATATCAGAAGTTACGTTAATAAAAAAAGGTAAAATTTGGAAAGAAACAATTTACTGGAACTAAAGCGCCGAAATTTAATTAATTCTTTATTAATTAATTAATTTAATATTAAAAGAGAAAGCCATTGGCTTGAACAGAATCGAAAAATTTAGATAAGTAGAAAAATATTTAAAAATAAGAAGCTACGTTAATATAAAAAAAAACACTAACAAAAGAGAAAGTAATTAATTGCAAAATTTAAACGAGCTTAAGATATGATTAAAAAGTTACGTTAATAAAAAAAAGGTTAATATTTGGGGAAATAATTTACTGGAACTAATCCGCAAAATTTAAGAATATTAAATAAAAGCCTAATAATAAATGAGAAAGCCTGTGGCTTGAAATTAATCGCAAAATTTAAGTTGAGTTATAAAAACCAAAATATGAAGTTACTTTGAGTTAAAAAAGTTACCAATGAAAGAAGTAAACCAGACTGCAAGATTTAAACAAACTTAGGATAATATTAAAAAGTTACTTTAATAAACAAAAGAAATCATTACTCAAGGACATTGATAACTAAATACAATGTTACAGTTCATTGGCACTTTAACGATAAAAGTTAATATTTACAAAGAAATAAATGTTCATTAACTGACCAGGTTTAATGCTGTATTATGCCATCTTACATTGACAATAAAAATAATAAAAGTACAACAAAAGAAAAATAATTGATAATTAAATCATAAGTTTGCGCTAGATTCAAAGTATAAACAAAGAAAAAGGCTTAAGCGTAGCCAGTAAAAATAACTAAAAATTGGAACCTCAGTTAGCTTGACCTAAGATTTAAACGTTCAAGTAAGATTTAAAGTAAAAGAAAAGCTTAAGCGAAGCCAAAAGAAGACAATAGTTGACACTTTAAACGCCTACTGTAGCTTGACTTAAAAGCTAAGCGCTCAGCACTAATTCAGTAAACCCGAGTCATTGTAAGATAACATAAGAAAACCAAGGCATATATGGAGAAACCGTTTAAATAGAAATAATTAAACAAAATACACCGCTTATGTACACAAAGCTCCAATTAAAAGCAAATATATAGCTACCATCAAAGCAACTACTTAACTACTCAAAAGCAAAGAGCATGATATAAAAAAATGGATAATAAATATATACAAGCGACTACGTAGCTAAACTACCCTAGGTTCCAAGCAGTAGGGTATAATAAGAAAGGTATAAAATGTGTATGAGCTTAATAAGTCCAATAATAGTCAAATGACAAATTTGAAAATAAAATAATAGGTTCATCAACCTCTTTGGAAAACATAAAAATATTATTTAACGAAACGTTATAGCAACCGCAAAAATAAATCTAAACTTCCCAACTTCATAAATATAAACCCGAAAGTTGAAGCTCATACACCTTTTAACTTATAAAAAAAAATAAATGATTTGGCGGCACTCATCCCGAATATAAATTACATTATAAGCTTTCTTGACAAGCAGGCGACCCTTACGAATAGCAAATTACTATATTTAAAACCCTCTTATCGCACAGCCTGCATTTCTGTACCCCAAGCTCCCCCCATTAACAAATTATGATTTAAAATTAGGATCAGATAGCCCACTGCACATGATTCTCGATAAAATAAAGTTGATAAAAAAAACGTGTTTGTACTACTGTACATTAAAAGATTCTCGACATAACTTATAGATTGTACTAGCTTAACGGCAAACAACTAGAAATAAAATATCCAAGCTTTTAAAAGAACGCAAATTAGGTAAAGTAATATTAATAATGATGAGGTGATTTGATATTGCTCGCTAAAATTCTAATTATAATGTATAGGCGTAAAATAGTCAAATGTATATCTAAGAAAAAGGCATGGGCCTAAACAAAAAAATTCAAGGTCACTCCTTACCTCTTTGTTTTTTTAAGAGGGCTCGAAATTCCAAATTCCACAGACAGCAACACCGAAAGGGCAGCTACCAGCGGGTTCTAAACGTCAGGCCGATGTTAGTGGCTGATAAAAATAAAAGAAAGAATCCTTTAGACTTGCCAATTCACCATGCACGTGGCATCACGATGCAGCATCGCAGAAAAACATCTATATAAAAACTAGCTCACCTGATATGATGTTATCGAATGAAGTCGTCACAAAAATCCTGCGTCTTGCAAGTAAAAATTCAGCAAAAGAATTTAAATCGCAGTATCGAACTTTAATCCAAAAAAACTTGAGCCTCCAAACTGAAGCTTTTAAGTCCCACACTGCAAGACAACTTCGTCGAAAGTCAGTATCTAAGTGGCGTCTCGTGTCCAGAAGAAAAGAATCACATTGCGACCCCACTACCGACACCTAACAAAATGGGGCTCGCGAATTTCCGTCCTTGCGCTGTCAACCCTACTGAAAATCTTCCGCTACAACCTGTGGCTCTAACGACAAAGCGCCAAATATCCGGCCTACCCACGCGAAAATGCCACTGCGGCAGCCGTGTTCATAAATCGACGGCTCCCGAAAGCGTTTTGGGACTGTTCGTGTAGGCGAACAGGTCAGTTGGTTCTTACTCCCGATGCACCATCTCGTCTACATGAATCGACCTCGCGGCCCGAACTTGATATTGTCCCGCCTTATAGCTTCGTCAGACGAAAACATACGCACTGCCTTTCAACCTTCAAAACATAACTCAATTTACCAAATTGTTTACAAAATCCAAAACAAGATCTTGGAAGAGGAAAAGAAAAGGAAATCTGGGAGTTTAATTAATAGAGAACGCTAGATTCCGGACAGTGAAGGCAGTGCGACCAAAAAAAACATACAAATTAAGGGTGCTCCAACGTTGCAAAAGAATGTAACCAGCTGATTTCCAAAAGGTAGGTAGGTCTCCAAAATTTATTATTTAGACATGTTAGCATAAATAGAATAAGGGCGACTTGTCTATACACACAGGGTGGACCTTAACAAGGCGCAAAAAAAACAAAATTCAGGGCCCAAACCAGAGAGAAAGATGATAACACCAACTACAAGCTTCAAGAGATGACCAAGCTGACTTGGATAAACTAAAAGGCAGTCAGCATTCCCAGGGGGTAGCTGGAAAGCAAGGGAAGGCACCCACACAGGGTAAGAATGACGATAGAACTTCTCGATCAAGGTAAATTATTTAGTAAAAACAGGCGTTCGTAAATAAAATTAATTGTTATAATAAACAGACTCTGTGACAAAATTTGCTTGTCACAATAGGTAGGGGTAGAAATTTTTCTTAACTGTACTTTAGTGTTGAGGAATACTAAAATGTGACATTCTAAATCTTATGTAAGGAGTAGGTGGTAATTTAAGTTATATTTAAATATTGAATCAAGGAGAAATCTGAGGGAATTTGAAATAAAGGAAACAAACAAATTTAGACCCAGACACCCAAGGAATGTTGGGCCCAAAAAATAATAAAAATGTAACGTTAATAGTAAGTAATCATGGGGAGGAAGTAGGAAGGAAAGGTAATTTTGTGCTGAGGGGGGGGGGTTAGACGATGACACGTGGATAAAGAAATTAACCTTAATATGTGAAGCGTTAGGAAAATTTTGGACTTAAAAGATTAAAAACATTTGTTAGGGATATTGCGAACTTATTTTGAATGATTTATCTCAATGACGAGATGGTGAATGAATATTAACGGATTTCGAAAATTAAATTTCAAATAAAATCAAATTTAGTTATTTATTTATATTTACTTTTCATTTAAATATAGAAAATAAGTTGGGTCTGAAACAGTAAGGTACCAATGATATCATCATAGAAATGATGATGATTTCTAAAAATAGAAAACTAATATAAATTCAAGTACTTAAAATAAAATAAAAATTAAAATTTCTCCTTTCAAAATTTCATTTTTTAAAATTTAAAACTAATTTATGTTTCATTAAAATTTTATTTGTATTTCAACCAGTTTATTCCTTACTTTCAGGTAGCACTGATGATGACCTATAAGGTCGAAAGCGTTCTGATTAATTATTTGTTAAATTTGCACTTAATACAAAACTGTGTTTTCATTCATATTTTAAAAGTGCACACAGCCTTCACACATTCTTCTTTAATATAATTGCCGACGTAAGCCGTTGATATAGTTATATCTAAAACCTCCCGCCTTTGCCCCGTTACAAAAGTAGGATTATTACCTCTGTTCATTATGTCTAAATTATTTGCCATTAAGAACTGAAAAATGTACTCACTTCTTTGATTGGTGTTAGTGCTGCCCCAGATGCTGTGGTGTGCGTTTGCGTCACACCCGATGATCAGCTGCGATCCACTTCCTCCGCAGTCTCTCACCAGTTCCTCCACAGCGCTGGGTGGTGGCGCTTCCGGGTCATCGTATGGGAAGTAAGCCGATCCAATAGTAATATTCTTCGGCCCACCTCCCTCCGTTGTTGTTAGTCTTACTGCCACGAGATCCCTAAAACAGAAATTAGTCAGTGGCGGCATCCCTATGTTCTTCTTAATTAAAATGCAGGTTCTCGGTCGGTCGGTGGTTCTATTGTAGACCAATTCACCACCTACTCCCGAGAGACCTTTTATTGTACCTTGGTTGACCCAAGGTTCTTGAATGAGGGCGATGTCGCAGTTCTCCATCACCCTGCGCAGGACAGCCGAGAATGCCCTGCTGTGGTGAAGGTTACCCTTCCAAGTCCATAGTATGCCTTGAATTGAGCACGTTCAAGGCATCCAAGCGACGCCGCGTCTATAGGGAAGGCCAAGGTTTGTCTCTTTCCTTCTACCTTCCGGCTTAACATCAGCCAGTTT
Organism: Philopedon plagiatum; assembly: GCA_963971165.1. Taxonomy (NCBI): domain Eukaryota; kingdom Metazoa; phylum Arthropoda; class Insecta; order Coleoptera; family Curculionidae; genus Philopedon; species Philopedon plagiatum. Next base: position 58,701,064 of record OZ020191.1, read on the forward strand.
CCCGTGTTGAGGCCAGGGTTTTGTCTTCCTAGCCGGGTCCTGACTGTTTGTGCCTCGACTGTCTCTGGAATCCAGACGAGGACTTTGGGCATTTTGGGAAGGTCCTTAGACTCGACCACTGTCAAGTCTGCTCCTTCCCATAAACTTCCCATCGTTGCAACAGTTTGTTGCAGCCAGGTCTTAGTGGAGGGGTTGTTACACGTGATCCAGATAATACCTCCCGTGTATCTACTCCCTTCAAATTGCGGTGGACTCGCACTATTAGAGGGAGTTTCGTCCAAGACCGCAACCAGTCTTGCCTGAATCAGGTGAGCTTGCTCCTGAGTCAGGGTCGTATCCGGGTGGCGTCTTTGTATAACCGCCATCCTTAATCCGCTAGCAGCCTTGTTGTAAGAAGAAGGATTGCCAGCCTGTCCCGATTGACTCCTGGCCTTCTTCTCCGGCTGTTTGCTAGAAGGTGAGATGCTGGTGTCGGGATGCGACCTCTTTTGGCGGCACCCTCCATCTTCCTCTCGCCCTCCTTTGTTTTTGGCTGGGGCTTTTCTTTTGTCCATGTCCCCGCCGTCATTTTCTCTGCCTTCCGGAACTTCCTTCTTTGGGCTACGGATAGTTTTGGTTGTTGCAGGCCAACTTTTTCCATCCCTGCAGCTATGTTTGCGACCTCCGGAGTCTTTTCAGCCGGCCGATCATCCGGCTGACTTCCACCTCCCTGAGTTGGTAATTGGGTGTCGTCTTCAGAAGGATCCACCTCAATTAGAGTTGAAGAGTCGCTCGTTTCCGACTCCTCTTCTTTTCTTGATGTTCCTTTTTCTCTCTTGTCCATTTTTGTTCCCACGAGTCTGGGGGAAAGGGTGGTCCGCACCGGCAGCGCCCCCTTGCCGGTGTAAGGCTGCTTACTCCGGGATGTCGCCTGGTGTCCCGGAGGCTCCGTTTGAAACGCCTGATTACGGCTCTGGCGCCATTCGTCCCATTGGCACGGGTCGCGTCACACCGTGGGATTAAGCCGCATGTGTTAGATGTAGGTGAGGTGTAGGTGTTGTTGTGTGCTCACCGCTGTGCCCCGCCGCACCGCGCAGGGCGGCCGCAGCAGGACAGGCAGTGAGCTGGTGTTAAATGTGTAGTGTTGTAGTGTGGGCACCAGTGTGAAAATGTATCCTTCTTAGTCTGGCTTCTAACCTCAGAGACCTTCCCAGCATGGTTGAACCTAGCTGGCCTAGCCCTCCGAGTCAATGAAGCTCGCAAGCCCCTCCGGTACGTCAAACCGAGGATACGATGGGGGGGGGGTGTTGCTTACTTGTATGTCTTGTTTGTCTACCAGTTCATTGTACATTATCTTAGTTTTGGCTAGGTTCATCTTCAGACCTACTTTATTGCACGCTGTATTTAGTTCGTCAATTTGCTGTTGAAGTTCATCATTGTTCTTGGCGGTTAGTACAATGTCATCAGCGAATCTTAGGTGGTTGAGGTGTTCTCCGTCTATGAATAACCCTTTGTTGTTCCAGTCTAGCTTACGGAAGATTTCTTCAAGTTTTGCCGTGAAGAGCTTTGGAGATATTGCATCTCCTTGACGTACTCCTTTATTTGTGGGGAATTCCGGAGACCCTTTGTATATCATGACTCTGGCTTTGGCTTCTCTGAATATGTTTGCCAGGGTTTCTATATACGGTTTGTCGACACTTTGACTAGTTAGGGCTTCTATTATAGCTTTGGGATATATCGAGTAGAACGCCTTCTCGAAGTCTATGAAGGCTAGGTTCAGTGGTATTTCATATTCTTTTGTTCGACTGATGACCTCCCTTAATGTATGTATGTGGTCGATTGTGCTGAAGCCACTTCTAAAGCCAGCTTGTTCCCGTGGTTGTGCAGCATCTAGCGTATTCTGTATTCTGGTATTTATAATCTTTGTGAATACCTTGTATATTATTGGTAGAAGACTGATTGGTCGATAGTTTCTTATGTCTTCTTTACTGCCTTTCATGTGGATTAGAATTATATTGGCGCTATTCCAACTTTGTGGTATATGTCTTGATCTTAGGCAGTTAGTGTAGATTTTTGCTAGGATTTTCCATGTTCGTTTACCTGCGTATTTGATTAATTCGACCATCACACCGTCATTTCCTGTTGCTTTACCATTTCTCATGCCTTACCACCTTCTCTACTTCTTCCACGAGAACTTCTGGGGTGTCGTCATTTATTCGTGGTGTCGTTACCTGCTCCTGTATTGTCTCCGGGGCCTTGTATAGTTCACTATAGAATTTGGTTACTAGGTTTATTATTTCTTTTCTATTTGTGACTCTGGTGTTGTCTTTTCTTAGTGCCACTACTTGTAGCTTTTTCTGTTTTCGATTGCAGTTTATACTAGTTTTTCGTTGTAATTTTTGATGGCTTCTGCAATCTTCTTTCTTATTGTCTTGCACAGCTCAGTGTATTCTATTCTTTGCACGTTGGACGTGGCCTTCATTTCCCTTAGTTTTCTTAGCAGCGTCCTAGTTTCATCGGATAGCTTCTTGTGCTGATTATGTGTTCTTGGACCACCTATTTCTTTGGCAGAGCTTAGGATAGTTTCCATGAGCTTTGTGCTTTCTGCCTGGTCTTGTAGTCTGTTGTTGAGTAGCGCCTGGTATTGCTCGGAGTTTTCGACGAGTTTATTTGTGTCTACTTCTGTTGCCATTGGCTTTCTGACCAGTTTCAGTCTTTCGAGTTTCGTGTTCAGTATAACTCTTGCTCTGATTAGCATGTGGTCGCTACCTATCCGAAATTTGTTGAGGACGCTGACATCTTTTATCGTGTTGATCTTGTTGGTTAGGATGAAGTCCATTTCGTTCTTGGGCCTTGCCATGTCCATTTCCTATTTGGGTTTTTCTTGAAGTATGTGTTTGCTATGGACATATTCTGATAATGTGCGTATTGTACAAGCTTTTCTCCTCGTTCGTTCCTTTCACCAAATCCAAAGTTTCCTACTTGTTGTTCTTGGTCCTTTTGTTTTCCTATTTTTGCATTAAAGTCGCCTATCAGGTACTTGAATTGGCTTTTGTTACTGTTTAGTGCTTGAGTAACTTCAGTGTAGAATTCTTCCACTACTTCGTCTGAGTAGCTGGCCATTGGGGCGTGTACTTGGACAATCTGTATGGTGTATCTCTGATTATATATATATATATATATATATATATATATATATATATATATATATATATATATATATATATATATATTGTTTTTTCCTAGGTTTTCGGTCACTTTTTGGAAGAAAATATTTTTATTTACTCGTTAACGTTTCGGTTTCTGTTGAATAACCATCTTCAGAACTACAATGAATTTGTTTTTATAATAATGCATAATAGTTAGTTTTTCCTGTTTTTTAATTTTTTTTAACCTTATATTACAAGATGGTTATTCAATAGACACCGAAACGTTAACAAGTAAATAAAAATCTCTTCTTCCAAAAAGTGACCGAAAACCTAGGAAGAAACAACACTAATTGTATATATAAAACGGTCAGGAAAACCAAAACGTATATATATATATATATATATATATATATATATATATATATATATATATATATATATATATATATATATATATATATATATATATATATATATATATATATATATATATATATATATATATATATATATATATATATATATATATATATATATATATATATATATATATATATATATATATGAGTATATATATATATATATATATATATATATATATATATATATATATATATATATATATATATATATATATATATATATATATACTCACATAAAAAACAACGCCATCCTAAAATTATTTACTTTTAACAGAATATTTTACTTTTTATTAATAGATCCGTAAAAATAATATTTTAAAAATGGGGTGCTAACTTCACGTAGCCCGCCATTATTGCAAAAACAAAAGTTTGGCCACAGGGCTGGTGAAATTCCTATGGATGTTTCCAATTCTGGATGTGTGAGTCGGATTTCCCCAATGCACTCACGATACATAGTACTTAGACTTCGGTCTTCGTGGGCTGTCAGAAGATAAAAAAAAAAGTTCTAAAGGAATTCTACAGGTCTTTATGATTTTCGAGGCCGGAACTCTTACTAAAAAAAAAATATTACATATTTTGTGCTTTTTGGAAAGTAAAAAATTCAACAACAAAACGTCATTATCATGATGTAGAACTATAAAACTATAGCAGCACCAATGGGAACTCGTGAGGTTTAAGCCAGAACTCTTGTTAAAAAATATTTCATGGGGACCAACCTTAGGTACACTTTTTTAACAGTCAAAAATTTAAGTTGTAAACCCTTTTGTAAAAAGTGTGAAGTTAGCCCCCCCATGAAATACTTTTTAACAAGAGTACTGATTTGAAACTCATTAGTTCCCGTTAGTGCTGCAATAGTTCTACAGTTCTGTAGAATTAGAATGATATTTTGTTGTTTACAACTTAAATTCTTGACTGTTACAAAAGGGTTAAGTTGAACCCCACGAAATATTTTTTAACAATAATTCTGGTCTAAAACTCATGAGTTCCCGTTCCCAGATAGCAGAGTGACGTCAGTTTCACGTCATTTTTTGGTAATATTTATGACCAGTATGACCTTTCGAATGACGTATATATGACGTACTAATGACGTATATATGTCACAGGTAAAATGACGTCAGCTGACGACGTCATTTTTACGTCTATATGTGACCTTTAATAAACCCTATTCTGACCCAATAATGACGTCTCTGTGACGTTTCATTTTGGGCTTTAACTGACCTAATATTGACCTCATTCGGATCTTTTTATATGAAGCCCCATATTCATAAATCGGTAAACTGCGCGTGTACAGTATATAATAAATCAAACTTTGGGTGCTCTTGCCAGTGTAAAGAAGTGAATAAGCAATGAGCTATTCTGATATCGAAGCAAGATAGATGAGACAGCATTGCTGCTTGGCCACGACGAAGTGTCGATGCAGCAGCAGAGAATAGCACATATACAGCACGTGTGCGGCCGGCAACGCGGTACATTCTTCTGTCTCTATGATATCCAATGAACCCATTGCTTATTTACTTCTATACACTGGCAAGCGGCACCCAAAGTTTGTTTTATATATTGTACAGCGAGATTTTGGTAGGTGAAATTAAACATCCTAGTTTTTTGAGAGAACTATTCTTACCCTTATCGCAAGTAAATGTGTCGGTGATAAAATTGCAATAACTATGTGAAAAAGTAACAGGACCTACCAAAAGTTTACCCATACCTATAACAGTTGGATGTTGTGTATTTGCTATAATTTTATTGTGAATAAACTTAAGAATGTTCTTAAGTACCTATATATTATATTAAAAATAGAAATAGATATAAAATAAAACATTTAGAAAAGAAATACTGTTACTTATTAATAACAAATCTACACAAGAAAAAAAACTCGTCAAAAATAGGAACTAAATAAATACTATTTTTCTTTACATGTATATCATACATATTTATTAATCTAAATTGTGAAGAAGTGAAAAACAAACAAATTTATTAGGTACAGAATCAGTATTATAGGGAAATAACATACATTTGGCAACAATATCTTCTAAATTATAGGATTTAAGTTCTGTTAAATTACAAACTATACTTATTTGTAGTAGGGAAGTTGATTCAAATGGATATTAATATAATGATTCATATACTATATATTCTCTACCAACTAAAAAACACTTAGGTATGTATATGTATGTATAACTAAACAAGTACTAAGATTTTTTTTAAGTCACGGTGAATAGTTCATTTCAGTCACACTTCAATCAGCTATGGGGCCCCAAGACGCCTATAGCAATGGTCCTGCCTGGTGCACCACACGGTTTTGTTCCATGATAGTTACATCACTGAGCTAGGTGCCAAAAATATGAATTTTAAGTTTTATTTCTATGATGTGGCAAATGTGTTATCAACTTTAACAAATAACAAATCCAAAAAAAGGTAAATCCAAATATACAGAGCACTATCAAACTTTTTTGAAAACAATATAGTAATTGTGGTTATAATTTCGAATTAGAAATGTTAAGAAGCCCTGTCTTCAACTACAAGATTATGCACAAAATTACTTGTCAGCAAGATATTTACAAAAAAAATCGGTTTTTAATTAGGGGTGCAAGATAAATTAAAGAAAATTATTGTGCATATAAACCCAGCATTTGCTTTGCAATTTTGGGACTTTCATTTTACTTCGTGTTCATTTACACAGGCAATTAAAAAATCAAAAGGGGTTAATACAGGCAATAAAAACAATAGACATATTTTATTACATGGCAAAGCAACAAGATTTTGCACTATGAGTTCATTACACTTATTTGTCTAAAACACTCCTTTAATTTTCATGACGCCTTTAAAAAAATATTCGTAAATCATAAACCGAATCATAAACAGAACTTACTGTACTTGTTTGGGAAGCACAATTCACTAAAATTTACTAACTAAACTAAAGTTTACTTTACAAAACGGAAAAGGGAACCGTCAACAGGCAAAGAAAATAAAAGGGTCTAACGACAGGCCGAGACGACGCCACGCCATATTTAAGTTTGACAAGTGACAAGTGACAAGCAAGCAAGGGAGGATCCGTTGCAGGGTTGCCAGCTTTTGTTCTTGTAATTCTTCGATCGTAAAAGTTCTAAATATTTTTTCGTAGGTACGATATAAATAATTTTATTATTTGATTAAACACAAATTGATGTAATTAATAAACAGCAAGCACTTCTTCAAAATTGCCAAAAAAAATATATCAATGGAAAAAACGAGAAAAAATGTTCTCAAATAAATAAAACAAATCAGTTCAAGTGTTTTTTTCTCAAGAAAAAAGCTTAACAATTTTTAAATTTAGGATAAGAAAAATTTAAACCCTATTTATTGTTTCCTTAATTTTTTTTTTACATTGTGCCGAGCCATAATTTCTGAAAAGAACCGTGACGTGGCAACGCTGCTGCAGCGCGTTGACGCGACATTGACCGTCAACAAGTACGGTGACTTGGCTTGGCTATGTTAGACTTACGTATTTACAATACTAGTACGAGAGAGATAAAGACAAAATCGGACAAAACGTCTAAAGTACGTCGTAGCTTGCGTCGAACTCTGCCAGTACCTAAGCCGTATCGGAAGGAACGCAGGAAGTCTTCCGTTTTAAATTCACATCCTCATGCTCTAAAACTACAGATAGCGGAGTTCTGCTATTTTTGGCGGACCGTATTGACCACAGTCATGCGTTTATTCGATCTGTGCTTTAATCCTAAGGTAGGCAAGTAGCGGCGAAGGGTTAAAAAATATCTGATATGTTTAGCACAACATATCTCGGCTATTTTTGAACTAATTAGGCTTATTTTCCTTGAAGGCTGCTGAAGTAAGCTAACTGTTTAGAGTTTTGTCTTATTATGACTTGTGACCATAAAATGACGTATATAAGACGTCATACACAGTACGTTATTACGACGTCCCAGCAAGGACGTACCAGGGGCGTTATTTTTTCGTCGAATGACGTCTAAGGTCACAAAATGACCTATTTTCGACGTCAAAAAGACGCCAGTCTGCTAGCTGGGTTAGTGCTGCCATAGTTCTACAGTTCTGTAGAATTAGAATGATATTTTGTTGTTTACAACTGAAATTTTTGACTATTAAAAAAGTGTGAAGTTGATCCCAATGAAATATTTTTCAACAAGAGTTCTGGTTTACAATTCATGAGATCCCGTTAGTGCTGCAATAGTTCTATAGTTCTGTAGAATTATAATGATATTTTGTTGTTTGCAACTTACATTTTTGAGTGTTAAAAAAGTATGAAATTGGCCCCCCATGAAATGTTTTTAACAAGAATTCTGGTTTACAACTCATGAGTTCCCGTTAGTGCTGCAAAAGTTCTACAGTTCTGTAGAATTATAACGTCATTTTGGTGTGTTCAATTTAAATTTTTGAGCGTTAAAGAAGTGTGAAATTGACACCTCACGAAATATTTTTTAACAAGAGGTCTGGTTCAAAACTCATAAGTCCCCGTTAGTTTTGCCATAGTTCTACAGTTCTGCATCAAGATAATCATATTTGGTTGTTGAACTTTTTACTTTCCAAAGAGCACAAAACATGTAATAATTTTTTTTGTAAGAGTTCTGACCTCGAAAACCATCAAGAACTGTGGACCTCCTTTAGAACTATTAAGCACTATGGCCATACTTTTGCTTTTGCAATAATGGGGGGCTGCTTGAAGTTAGCACCCCATTTTTAAAATATTGTTTTTACTTTTATTTTAACGGAACTATTAATAGAAGGTAAAAAGAACTCTAGAACTCTTCATAGAAAACTCGGAACTCCATTAACTTTTAATAAATTTTGCACCTTGGCTATATTGGGAGTGAAACACCAAACAGGATCAAATATGATTTTGTGAAAAAGGAGTGACAAATGTGGTACGTGCTGCCAAAAATTTCTTTCTTTCCTGTGCAACTTTGTGAGTGCCTCGGGGGGGGGCTTGAGGAAAACCCATATTAACTTGACCACATCCTAACATTTACCAAGTAGTTACTTTTCATAATCAAATTTGGTAGTTTAAGTTCTGCTGCGGTCAAGCTGAGATTACAATAGTAAATTCTGGGAGGAACCCTTTTAATCTTGTATGCCTGGCATAATTACCTAAAATATACAAAACAATTTGAAAATACTACAAAACTTTTCTACATGTAAAACAAGGAGCCTTAAAAATTCGAAATACTCACGAGAAAATCCTACATGAATTTAGTTTATTAAAGAAAAATATAATTATTTAATAATAAATAACACGTACTACCCAAATTTTACAATATCCTATTAGTTATTATTGTTAGCTTGATCAACAGTAACTCCAATATCATAACCCTTATGTAGGGAAATTTTCACATTATTAAAGCAGTTTAAGCAATTTATAAAGGTATCTAGGTACTATCGGCTAAGTACCTGTATAACAGAAACTTAAAAAAAATACAGAAGTCAGATTCTCTGTAATTATAATATCAACAATACTTTCATTGTCATCCAAAACTGAACAATAGCAATAATATCATTCTACTGCAGGTTTGCCTAACATATTATTTTATACCTATTAAATTATACTTAGGTAACCCTAAGTAATGTGTGTATAAAAGAAAACACAGAACATTTAATACATTGAACTCAACGTTGCCTTTCAAAACGACAAAATGTATTTAAGAGTTTTTAAATAGCTAAAAATAAAAGTGTATAATATGTACCTACCTGCATCTAATGAAATGTTTAGGTGTCTCCAGCTTCTCATAGGGTTCTCATCTAATTAGACCACGCAATTTTTACAGCCTCTTTTGTTAAGCAGCGATGTGAACTTACACTTTCTAAAGTTTTATTTAAATTTTATTATATCCAAAAGACAATCTATTTACGCTCATAACCATAATATAACCACAGCTTACAGTAACATAACATAACCTTGGATGAATAAAGACAGTTCTTGAGATTGCCACGCTCTTTTCCGCACAGAAGTAGAATTTTACTTCTACTTACCATTCATAATTAAAAATCCAAAGGTCGGTAAAAAAAATTTAAGAAAATAAAAATATTGAGAATTTCCAAAATTGACTCACGTAAAGAGTTGAGTTGAAGGCGAGAGGCTTGCGCATGCGTGCCAAAAAAAATTGCCCTAGCTCCAATGCCGGAGAGAGGGGTGGATTGAGGGCGCCACTGTTTTCGAAGCCGGGTGAAAAACAGAAACCCTCCTAGATGATGTTGGGACCTCGCTTTCAGCTCACTCACTCACATAAAGTTACCATATTATAAAAGTTAAAAATAGAAACTGCGCTGTCTGGTGAGGCAAATAAAACACTACCATTAAAAACAAATTTACTAATATATTACAGATTCGTTAGGGCAAAAATTTTGATAACACCTCAGTGTATTTTGTCCTTTTGTGAAATTCGATACAGTGAAATTATTAGGTATTATTATTATTAAATAAAATTATTAATGTTATTACCATTATTATTGGTATTATGGTTATTATTATAACAATTTGTAGGTCTCATGACCGGTTTTGTAGTAACTAAGTTCAAACCCTGAGGGGGAAATAAAATAAAAGAAAGTTAAGGTACTAATCCGCTTAAATTAAATAATATCAACCATGGTTAAAGTCGATATCGAACAAATTTGTTATCAAGAAAAATAGGTAACGCCAATTATAAAATTAAAAAAAAAGTTGCCTGAAGGGGTTCGTCCCCTGTTGACGGTGTCTCAGGTCAATGCTGAACTGGCCTAGGCAGCTTAGCTGTCTCACAGCATGATGAAAGACTGGAGATGTCTCCCAGCCACAAAAGAAGGATCGGTGTCCTCCAGTGAAAGGTTTGCTGTCTCCCAGCAAAAGATGCTTGGAGTCTCCCAGTAAGAAGGATTGTTCCCCAGCAAAAGAAAAGACGTGGTGGGGTTGTCTCCCAGTAAAAAGAAAGACTGTGGGTGTCTGTCTCTCAGTAAGCAGAAAGAAGTGCTGTCTCCCAGCAGAAAGAAAGACCCTGTCGATCTCGGGTCGGGTCTAAGTCCACATGTCCGCTGTCGTCGTAAAAACCGACGAAGAGATGTCGAATTTCTTCTACAAAAACAACTAAAACGGCCTCACTGGACCAACAACGTAACGCCAAAATGGCAAACAACAAAACAACGTAAAAGAAATTAGTTGTACCGCATTCACAGATCCCAATTTTGGGTGTCTTTCTAAAGACTTTAGAATACGATACAGTCGACGACGCGATCAGTTTGTGAAAAGAACCTCTTCCCCGGTGCCACACCCAATCCTTGTCAAAAATTCCAATATCGATTTTCTTGCACAAGTGGCGTCACAGGGTTGTTTCGAGGTACACTTTGGTACCCAATTATGTACAGTTCTGAAAGCTTTGATTCGATGGTATTCCCTTCTACCCCATTGGCACAATATTCTGCCAGTAAAAATTAACTAAACCAATGAACAACGGAAATATACCAACCAACAAATACATTTTTCCGTATCCATAAACCGACATTCATTAATAGTTTGTACAATTCATTATACTTTGTACAATTATTGGAAACAACTTATGATTTTCGTCAACCAGGAATACATGTAGGCGTGGATCAACATTAGAACCCTTTAAAATCAAGGGACCTAGAACTCAGAACGCAGATCCCATCGTTCCTGGCTTCGACGTTTTCCAACAACAGTCACAGAGGGCGGCTCAGGACAGAAAACTAAGATGTATGCAACAGGCTCGACAGAAAATAATTACGGCCGATTCAAATGTCAAAAATGACGTTTCACGTTTGTCAGGGTAAACAAATTCTAATTTATATTTATTGGCAACTATAGTTTTTAGGGCCAAATTCAGACATATTTCCTTAGGGATTAACTATACAGAAAGAGGGAAAACAAGGCTGGATCCAAGACAGACTAGTGACGGAAAATTTGTAAAAATTAAATTCGAGGTTAGGAAAGATTTTGACTAAATGGAAAACAAATCAAAATAAAACGTTCAAGGAATAAGGGAATATATTCAAAAAGGTAGGTCGAAGTCTTAAAACTCAACTAATTGTTGCAACTGCTATAATAATATTACTTTAATTTCGTATGACAAAACAAACCGTAACAAGATAATCAGTTTATAAAACTTCACTTTAAAAATGTCGTAATAGTCCAGATTCATTCCAAACTATTACCAAAGACAATTATTTATCCACAATTGTCTAAACTAATAATTATTATTTAATTCAACTGCCTAAAAGTTTTTAAATAAATAAAGATAAAACTTCAACTACAGTTACAGAAGTGGCCGCTAGGGGCACAGAACTCATTTGTACCGACCATGGCGGTGTTGCCGTATCCCCTACTAAGTCGAATCCTTAATTAGAGTCGCCAACACGTTCAATGTAAATTGCCACTTATCTCCTGACGTAATCTTTCAGCGCGGTCGAGTGGCTGCTTTTAAATTGTAATAAATCTTACCGGAAAATAAACATTTGTTTTTTGCCAAATTAACCCAGTAATTTTCTTCAAAATAGCATTTTTGGGGTTGTAATGACTTCCTTAAAAGATTTATGCAATAAAAAAATGTACGTATTGCTTATTTTATGCAAACATCATAATATCTCTGAAACCATTAGGTTTTGCTATAGGGAGTGTTACATATACTTAGCCATTAAGCAGAATTAGAAAAAAAAGTAAGAAATAGAGTATTTTGTTTAAGAAAATATATCTTTGATCTGTCACAACTGTTTGAGCTTCCAGCTAATTTTCAAAGTACAGATTTATGAAAGTCCTCGAACTTTTATCTGAAACATTTTTCGCCAGTTTGTCTCGTTTTTAAAATAAAATGAGCCTATCCGGAATTTTCTACATACTGTGTACTATAGCGTGTAGGATAGATAGAAAATCCTACGAGTATTGGAATTAGACCATTTCAAATTCATATTTTATGACTTGTTTTTAGCAAAAGAAACTGGTGAGTGCGACCAGGTGGTATCAAGTTACAAAGAAAATGTGGATGTATTTTATGAAATTCATGTTGAACTACTGACAAAAGAAACTGTTTTATTATTTAAAATGAATTGAGCTGTTTTCTAAATGATGAACGCGTTGAAACGTGTTGCTAGAATAAGTTTAGTTCTATTATGGTGGAAAGTGCGTATTGTGGAAATTATCCTCTTCTTTATAAATTTGCGAAAATACTATTAGCATTCAAATTCATAGCATAATGTCCTACCCTTACACTTGTCAGTTTAAAAATTATTTTCTTTTCTTTTAATGTTCATCAAGGATAGTGTTTTCTAACAGCAAGGGAGGTAGCAATTCAGAACACTATCACACAAAGTTGCCTTGGGTTTGATACGCTTACCAAGATCTTGACTTAGAGGGGGCTGGATTATTTAGAATTGAAAATTCTTCACGGGATTTTAGCTTTGGGTGCCGTAAAATACTCACTGAAAAACTGTCGACGACGGGAGGGGGTAAAATCCAGTGGCGGCTGGTTAGGAGTAGCGCAGGGCCGACTTAAGAAAAACGCAGGAAAATGATATATTTAATTTGTACAATAATAGTTGCAACATGTCGTCTAAAATACATATTTTAACATTACTTAGGTAACATTAATAAATTAAAGAGTTTATTACATAATTCTCATCTCACTACATGAGCTCGCGATGAAAATCGGACCAGTTGGACAGTCAAACGGCAACTTGTAAGTTGCCGCAACTGATTGAAATTAGACCAGTTTGGTGTCTGCACAGGTCGGCGAGCCGATTCTAGCATATAACAACTATACTACGAAATCAGGCAACTAAAGACACATTTAGTCTTTTTATCATTGCAGCCACATGCTATCAATAACCGTGATAGATTTCATGTCGGAATTTCATGTAGTAGGAATTCAGTCAGTCGAGTAAGAATTTCAATACATTGTAAAATCGTAATCAATAAAACTTTTTCAACAATTTCATAATTCGTTAATATAATACCGACAAGGATATTGTTAATATATTAATATATGTTTTAAAAACACTTCTGTTTACTGGCAAAGAATTTTCTAGTTGGAAAAAAAGTGGCAACCTCGAATGTTAGAAGATCGAATTTTTAAAAGCTCTCTTTACAACTATTTGATGTTTAACTATCTGTATTGATTGTTTTTGGCTAAAATAGTGAAAACCGTGCAATTACCTAGTTTGCTTTTGGCACTACATGGTGACGTGTTTGTTTAAATGTAAAATTATAGTTTCTGTGCATTGGTTCGCGCATATTTAATTGGCGTTGTTTGATATAGTAGGGCACAGAATTGTGTTATTTCGGTAAAAGTTAATTCAAAGGTAGAAAAAGTATTAAAATGAAGGTCAGACGTATACATTTTAAGTATCGTCCAAGTTAATAATATAAGTTTACTGTTTGTTGGTATTGGTATTGGTATCAAAAATACCAAAAACTTACTGGAAGTGAAACGAAAAATATGCTTTTTGTTGGCTATGCGTACTTTTTACACAAAATATTCAAAAAAATCGAAATATTTGCTGTAAAACTTGGTATAATAGAAAAACCACTATGGTTAAAGTTGTATTAGATATTAAGTAGGCATTGTTGAGAAAATTTTTCTTTTTAATTGCCAACAAATTCTGTCGACTCTATTTAGTTACACACGAGTCGCTACTGGTAAAATCGTGTATTTATCAAATAATGTATATTATAATTAATAAATCAGTCTTTGGGAGGGGGCGTTGCAGCCCATAGCCTGGGTGCATGCTTCGAACGTACACTGTACAGTCATTGACAATTCAAACTTTCAGGTTTACATGGAAATGCAATGCACATCTAAATGTTTGAGTTATCAGTGGCTGGAAATACACTGATTACCCAGGTTTCTGTATAGTTTTTTTTAAATTTTCAGTGACTTATTTTTGTGTTTAAAAATGTCATAAAAAGTGTCATGTATTGTATGTATATACTGTTTTGTATAATTTTCCACAACGTATTTTTTGCATACTTATGTATAACAGATTTTAGCGCATTTGGAAATATTACATAAAAATAAAAACATTGCTACAATGTTCAAATAGTTCCGCAAACCAGGAAAATAACAATATTTTTAAGATGCCTTAAAAATATTTCTTGTCATCAATAAGATTAATGGCATCAATTTCAATATTTCCAGTATCGTTAGATTCTCTTTTATTAATTTTATAGATCTTTTAAAAATATCTATCTCAAGGTCAAGTACATGCTAGCGTTTTACAAGTAAATATTTTTAAAAACTTCCCCTCAACATGTCGTTCTTGTTTTTTAAAACCTATTCATTCACAATGAGACCTTTCAAATATTTCCAGAACCTGGTTGATTGATTATGATTAGAGTTACAATGTTGCGAGTGAGAGCATGGGCGTCCGTAGTCCGATATTTAAAAATCTTTAAAATAAAGGGACTCACGATTTTACGTCCATGCTCGCAGCTCGCAGCCCACAGTAGACACTAAAAGCAGGTGGTTAATTTCTAGAAGAGCAACTGGTCTCAGAATAGGTCGCATCGGAGTCGAGGCGCTGACACGCGCTGGTACAGAATTCCCTGTATCGCCGCCAATTGCCTCACTCGCCGCGTTGTAACTCTAATTATGGTTATTCAGTTTACAAAGACAAGGTCGCGCGACTGAATGTCGTTTGCATCGTTACCCATGGGCGTCCTTTGCCTAATCAGCTAGTGTGTAAGGTACAGTGGAACGTGACAGTATCGCCTTTCCATCGCAATTGTCTTGCGGTTGTATCGCGACTGTTTTTATGCAAAAAGTAATATTGTACTGTCTATGTTAATAGTATTTTTATGTCAAATACGTATGGAATTTTATGTGTTACATAAATAAAACCATAGTTCATATAAAATATCTCAGGGAAAAGTCTACCATAAGGCTAAATGCTCGCGAACAATTTTTTCATCGATACCACCACGAAGTCGCGCGACTGAATAGTGTTTGCATTGTTGCTCAAGGGTATCTTTTGCTTTATAAGCTGGTATGTAAGGGGGCCCACACATTACGTTCTTTTAACACCGATTCACCCGACCGGGTAAAACTGTTCGGGTAAGACCGACATAAAACTGAAGTGTGTGGCTAAAAACCGTCCTTCTCACAACGGTCAAGAATAATCAGGCAGAACCAGATTATAACCGACGGATTTACGACGTGGTCGCTCAATTCGGCGGTGTGTGGCTTAAACAGATTTAAAGGAGGTCAATTTTTCCAGTGGTGTTGTATTTAGCAGGTTAGAACAACAATATCGAATTGGTTTATATTTTGGAGAATTAAGACAAAATGACGGATCCTCGCGAAGTAAATAGAAAATTTTTACTTGAATTTATAGCAATTTATGGAAGTTACCCATGCCTGTGGAAAGTAAAGTTAGGTGAAAGATCAGGCTTATGGTCTCTTCGAGTGCTTACAGTGAGATGATAACTGAAAACTTCAAATATTCATAACTTTTGCCTATTGCAACAAATCTTAATGTCGCTACAAGTCTCTTATGAGATAGCGTTTCTTAACTGTGTATTGTTTCTTAATAATTAATAGAGTGACCAACTTCAAAAGGGTACAATAGGTTTCATAATCTATTCTTAAAATTATAAACCAATCTCCAGACTGTAACAGTAGTTCTTTAAATACACTAGTAGGTTTGCGACTGGCTGCTTTTTAAAAGCCAAATTTGTATCCACTTTTTCCTATTTTTAAGTTTGCGACTAATGCCGCCATCACTGCATATAAATACGTTCTCTTGATTTCACTTGATGTCTCGATCCAGACTGCTGACAGAATATTTTTTGAAGGTAGTGTATCTACAACTCACGTTCAGCGCTCTTACCTGAAGAGTTTTACCACTTCGTGTAAATCGGCGTTAAAAAAAAACGTAATGTGTGGGCCCCTTAAGTTACAGTGGATCGTGACAGTATTGCGTTTTCATTGCAACTGTTTTGCGGTTGTAACGCGACTGCATCGATGCAAAAAGTTTCAGTGTACAAGAGCTTTTAAATAAATAAAGCACAAATTCATTCATTTATTCATTAAAGTTTAAATCTCAGTACCAACGTACCACGGGTGTACAGAGAGAAGAGAGGTGAAATTTATTTATACGAAGTATAAATCATTGTAGGCAAAGAGGGGAAGGCAAGATCTCTATAGGCGATTTGTTCCATAAGCCCGAATCAAATTGGCGGGAGAAGTAGGATGTTCCATATTTTTGTAGCTGGACAGTAAGGGATGCATAACGTGCATATGATTCTGTTGGGAAAATTATTTCATGCCATTTAGTATGTACTTCTCACCTAATACAGATAGGTACTTAAGAAAATCTGGTTATGGGCTGTTTTATATAAATCCGCTACTATATTTATGTTTGAGTAGCCAATATACAGCCAAAGAGATTTTTACGTTACATTATATATTTAAAAGAAATTACAACCATGCAGGCCTCTTTAACCCAGCATAATAAAATGGGCTTACTTCTGAAAGTATAGTTTGCCATTCAATATAAAATTTATCGATGTGGTCATTGTGAATATTTGATATACTACCCCTCTATTCTTCTTCTATAGATATTTTTAGAGTTTCTGTTCAGATTTACTGATTTATCGTCCTAGTAGCTAGTCCCTTCACTGCCCTGATACAGAAGTTCAGGACATCTCATTCTAGAGTATTCATGAAATTTGTGAAATTTCCTGCCCGCAAGTTTTCTCTGTTTATTTATTTATTTTTATTTATCATTTAATAAATAATTGTTGAGAAATCCTTTCGGCAGCTTGGTGCCGACGACCAGTATTTCATTTGTCGATTGTTGGGAATATTTAAAATAATTTGAAAGCGTGTTTTGAGCGTTTATTTACGCGAAGGCGCGTAATACCGATTGGTATAATGGCTGAAAAATAAAGTGATTTAAATCAGAATAGTTAAACCATACCAAATCTTAAACCCTTGAACTGAATCCCAGGCAAATATTTTTCTGGTTCTCTTAATTTATTTTAAACATTTTTTACGATAATTTACTTGAATTGGGTTCATTCGAGAATCTTTAGATAATCGGGGGCTACAGCATCTCTGACTGTTGAACTTTTTATGGAACCTAGGACTGAGTACTTTTGATTTAATAATTAGGTGCTCGTATTCAATAAAACCAAAACTGTTTGGCTTCTAACATGTTTTTGATATCTCGCACCGTTTAGAAAAACATCCGTTGCTTAATAGCGTATTTTAAAGATACAAAATCTGCAATGCATGATGGTAATTTCCTCCAGAAATAAAATTAAGTATTAGAAAACTTGATATGCACACCATTTCGTTTTTCGTCAAGTAAGTATAGGTATTTATGTACTAGGTACTACAGAACCTAATCAAACATATTCATAGTAAGAAGAAACAATTTTATTTTTAATTTCCCATCCTGTATAAAAATTTCATTTTTCACCTAATATTCTCAACTCAGAATAAAATATTTCTTTTGCGTTATAGATTTAAAGCAAAATTAAACAGTTTTTTATTATTTTATTCGGTACTATACGAAAAATCTAAATTGTTCCTGAAAGCTTTAAGCACATCCAAATCCATCCAAAATAATTATTTTCAAGTTTACATTTCCAATTATTTAAAAATAAAATTGAGAACAAATTCGAACTAAATGATTATTTCACCGATACAATACTTCTTCTAGCGAGAAAGGCGAAAACATAATTTTGTTCACTCTGTATATAAGATAAAATGGGCACTTGTGCACATGTGCACGAAAAAGTTACATACTCACAAATTACACGATGATTAAACACATTGATAATATAGAGTAAAATAGGAAAAAATTACTTTTTTTTTATTTTCCTACCCTGTATTAAAATATAGAAGTTGTTTCACTTAAAATCATTGGCTGTGTATAAAATATTATTTCGCTTTAGCTACTGTTCTAGAGTTATTGCAAAACTAATCAGATTCTATTTACCCTGTATTCTATAAAAATTTTAATTGTATCTAAAAACTTTGGGTTTAGCTAAATGCTTTCTTCATAGTTACGTCTTCGCAACAATAAAAGAAATACTAGTTATAATTGCACACCCTGTCTGGGATGCGCACCTGATATCTTAAAAAATGATAACCTCATGATGTAAAATACAACCAGTAAGTATTAATATTTGTCTTAGATAAACAGTGCTTTAATTAGTGCAAAAATCGACATTACTTAATTTTTTAACTTTATTACCAAGTATTTGGGGGATTAAAGTGCATTCGTGTATGTCAGTAGTAAAAGCCTTCCATCCATATACAAAATATAATTTTTGTACAAAGAATAATTTTTGAGTTAGAGTAACAAAAAATATAAATTAATCTTTAAGGTGCTCACGCTCACTCTGTGTATTTTGCACCGGAAATGCAACCGGTTTTGAACCAGGATGAAGCTTAATCTACATTCAAAATTTCATTTTTTCTGGCCAAGTAGTTTTTAAGTTTTAGCGCCAACAGGCAAACCGACAGACTGAGCGAAGGGAATGTGAAATCTTGTTTTTCATAATCCATATAGGGACCCCAGATCTGAAAAAATCTCGGGAAGCGAGTTTTTTTAATAATACAAGACTACCTCTGGCATGAACGGATGTATTGTAAATGTGTAACGGTACAAATTAAATAACAAGTTAGTGGCGTCCCAAAAAATAATTTAGTTTCATCAGAAGGTTTTATTACATTTTACATTTACATACAGGACTACTGAAAAATTTATCAACCTGTATCTCAGAAACAAAGCATTTCTAGCGACTTCGTCTTTTGTTTTTAGCTAGGTGATCATCTAATATAATTAAATTTGTCGATCGAATAGTGCACCCAAAACATTTTAAATAAAAAACAGGTTTATTTTTGTAATATTATGCTTTTTAACTAGGGTATTCTGTAGAAATTTATTAAATAAAGATACTAATAAAGTTTTCCTAATATTTCAAATTAATGCATTACGAAATTGAGATTCACGTATACTAGGTACGTATAGGAAACCTACGGAAAAACACATGTATTTACTAGAATTTTACTAATAAACACTACTATTTTTGCATAGTATTCTTATTAACCTTTCCTATATATTATTTTTTTTATAAAATAAAGTTTAACCTTTTATATTGTAGCCCACGGGAAAAGGAGTGGTAGTCAAGCACCGTTCTCTCATGCCAACGATGAAGCGCCTTCAAACACAGACCAAGCCAAAGCAAAGTGGTTTCTTTCAAAACTGATAAGTCCCTTGGAACTACGATATTATCGTGATGGAAATGAGGTCGATACACCCAACGTTCGTCCCCATATTGAAAATCTGTTCACAGACATTGATGGAGAAAACATGAGAAGGTATTTTCTTCAAAATGCAGAAATAGTGACAGTTCATTTATGAACATTATGTGTATATTTTACATTTTTCTTTAAATTAGTTCAACAGTTTTATTACATTTACAGCTGGTACTCGCGGGCTTTGCCAGCGTGTTTTAATCATCAAATATATTTTTAGAATATATATTTGGAAATTAGCGCTTCCTTGTAAACGACATTGGTTGTTTTTCGTAGAGGCTGCAAAATAGCCAAGCTGTTGGACGGATAAGTACATCTATACAGTATGCGCAATTTTTTTTGAATTGTATCTTCTGTATTTAATATAAATAATGCGAAAAATAAAAAATTATGGCTGGATCACGCTAGGCCATGCGGCTCGAACATCTGAAAGCACGGTTGCCAGATTTATTTAATTACAAACTAAAAATATTTGCACATAGTGTGTCACGGTTTTTCTCATAAGTAATAGTATATTATTTAACGAGGGGTAATGTAGGTCATAACTCACGCAGATGAAGTTTGCAGCACGAGCCGCAGGCGAGTGCTGTAATTCATCAAGTGAGTTATGACCATTACCGCAAGTTGAATACTATACTTTATCTACGACTATAACAATAAATACTAAGATACAAGTACAGAGAAAGAACTTTAGGTATTAACTTAATTTGAAAACGTCAAAATTATTCGAGTGACATTACTTCCCTCAATAACAATATATAATGGACTGTTTCCTTTCGGCCAATCGGCTTGTACAGAGCCACCTTGATATTCCGTTCGTAAATCTTTTCCGATTTATTATAGTGAGTTATAGCAGTGAGTTATTATAACTCATGTTGTTTGTTTATAGATACTATTAATTGTTCAAAAGTAGTTGAATAATTAAGATATAATTTAATAGGAGTAGATAAAATATATTATATAGTAATATACAATATATAATACTTTTGAACGTTCCAGCGACGGCAGCTGTTCATCGGTGAGCACTAGGCTATGAGTTAGTAGTATGGTTCACTTTTCTAACAAGGCGCCACCCAGTCTGCATAACTTGCTTTAAGTGAAGAAGAATCCCCAGACTGAGAGATGAACTCTTAGAAAAGAAGATGTTAAAGTAAAAAGCAGATTACCACTGACTAAATTTAATAGGTATTCCCAGACTTATTTCCGTGGAAGAAAGAATAAATTCATTAACACTAATTAAAAAAATTAACGTTTCTGATCGCAGAATTTCAATTTTAAAATACCCCCAACTTAATTACGCATTCGAAAAGTTGATTGATCAATCAAATTGATACGCACAAAAAAATATAACACTAATATCAAATCAGAAAAGTTTTGCATTTTTGAAATTAATATAATTTCAAATTAGGTAATAATACGCATAAAAAGTATAAAAATAACTATTTAATGCATGGCGATCATATTTGATTGATGTTAGTTCATACAAATACATGGAATATACTGGCCTTTGCTATCAGCGTATTTCTTTGGCAGGAAAAGATCCATAAACGTTTGTCCGGAACTTCTCAGGAACTAACCATGAAACACGTATTATTCAGGCAGGAAACATAAGTAGATCGGAGGAAAAACGTACTTGAATATTGTACACCAGTGATATACCCCAACAAAAAAACTCTAGAAAAGCAATCTATAAGTAATGGCATGTTATACACTGTTGAAGGTATCTTACCTCAAAGATATTTTGAGAGTTTTTCAATCAGAACAGGCATTTCGTGACGAAAATACAGGAACTTGAAGGTAGATAAAGGCATATTCTAACGAAAGAACTCAAATAGGAAACGAATTTTCAAAAGATGATCACGAAAAAGCTTGATTTTTTAACATACCTGAATGAAGCATAAAGGCATGGAGGAATATAACTAATATACACTCTTTACCATTCAGCATCAGCACAGTGTCCAGAAAAATTATTACTAATGCAATAGAAACTCTTAAGACACGAAAGAACCATTCTATAATAAAAACCTTAAGATATAAAAACCCATTCTGGGTAAGGGATAGTTCTCGTGTGTAAAACACCACACTCGACACACGGGCTCGCAGGATGTGTCTCTCTTAGCAACAGGAAAAAGTATTTTTGAAGATCTCGCTCAGAGTACTCTGAAATGGTACCTTGATATTGATTTATTAAAAGTTAAAAAGTGATATCATTCAAAAACTACATTGTATACAGGGTGTCCGGGAAAATGTGGGAAATCTCCCGGATATGGAAAAAACAAGTGAAAAGAATACCACAAGTTCATATAAACTTTTTTCGCATAGGCCTCCTCAGTAGGTATTCTTTGGGAGTTGTGCCCCACCCGCCACCCGGCGGAGATTTTATCTTGTAATCTATGACGTCATAGCTCGGCCACCTTTGCGCATGTGTAAATTTCAAGTACGTCATCGAAGTCTACATCACTGGATCTTACGTCAGCAAACCCAACCTGCGCGCGCAGCTGTCAAATGTCACCTGTCAACTGTCACCTGTCACTTGTCAAAGGTCTAAATTAAAATTGAACATACGTCACGTGTGAAGGATGACGTCATAAGACAGAAGAAAAAAATTAGCCAGCTGTCACTTGTCATTTAAGATATGTCAACTGTCACCTGTCACTTATGAAACGTTAAAATAAAAAACTGACATACGTCACGTGTTCAGAATGACGTCATAAGACATGTGTAAACGTATGTCAGCTGTCACCTGTCATTTAAGATCTGTCAACTGTCACCTGTCACTTATGAAACGCCAAAATTAAAATTTAACGTAGGTCACGTGTTCAAAATGGCGTCAGAAGACATGCGTAAAAGTATGGCGGCTGTCACCTGTCATTTAAGACATGTCAACTGTCACCAGTCACGTGTTAAACGTCAAAAGAAAAATTCAACATATGTCACGTGTTCAGGGCGGTGTCCGAAAGCGTTTAAAAAAAGAATGGCGTCGATCGGCCCTTTGGTCTCGGATATACAGTTTTTTGCTATTAGCGCTCTAATGGCTCAGGTTGGAGAGTTGAAATTTGGATGTAGGATAGTAGATGATGAGATCATTCGATTTATCAAATTCTTTTTCAAAAACCTCGACTTTGAGGAAAATAATTTAGGAATATTATTTAAGTTAATAACAACTAAACAGCCCACGTTAAAATCACCAATGTTTAAACTGAGCTGTTTAAACACCCCTGTTTAAACAGCTCTGTTTAAACAGCCCTGTTTAAAAACACCTCTGTTTAAACAGGGCTGTATAAACAGGGGTGTTATAAATTATTAACTTAATTTTATTGTTAAAATATTATCTGCCGGATGATTATATCAAGTTAAAAGAGCCTAAAACAATAGTACATAAGAGAAAGATTGCATCATTAGTGGAAAATTCCCAACTCAAGCGAGCTAAACTGACTCAGCACGAGGTAAGGTTAATTTAGACGTGTTTTTCGAGGTACGAATATGTAAGAAAACTAGCAATTAGAAAAATTGGTGATTTAACCACAAGACATCGATATTGAGCAAATTTATATACAAAATTAGCGAATAATAGGAAACAAGTTAGGACTAGGAATACAAGTAAACTAGAAATACGATTCAGAGTTTCGGATAAAGATGGGGTTAGGGTAGAATGAGTACGAGGAAAAGATGTTGCGACGGACGGAAAAACTTTACGAAATTCTCGACGAAGATCATCGATGCAGGTCTTAAATGCTAAATACTTCTTTCTTATTGTTCGTGCAGCTTGGATAATCCTACGTTTAACGTCTTTATCGAGCTGGCTCATGGGGGTAGACATACTAAAAAAACAGACCCTGTTCTGGAAAAACAGCTAAAAAACAGGCCCTATTCGGGAAAAAACAGCTAATAAACAGACCCTGTTCTGGAAAAACAGCTCAAAAACAGATCCTGTTCTGGAAAAACAGCTAAAAACAGACCCTGTTCTAGAAAAAACAGCGAAAAAACAGACCCTGTTCTGGAAAAAAACAGCTAAAAACAGACCCTGTTTCTAGAAAAACAGCTAAAAAAAACAGACCCTGTTCGGGAAGAACAGCAAAAAAAAAACAGATCCTGTTTCAGGAACCCACTGAAACGTCGAACTACCCAACCACTCAACAGCGAAACAACATACTCTGTTTCGAAAAACAACTCCGGAGCAGCTATGAAACAACTAAGAAAAAGGCCTTTGCTTCGCGAAACAGTAATTCGTATTCATACTTGCTCATATATAAACAACATACAGACGATTTTCTTCAAAAATAGAAGGGTACTAATGCTGCTACGAATAATCAAACAGTTATCTGTTAAAAAAAAAGCATCCAGTCCATCCTTCTTTTCGAACTGAATTTAAAATAAAAAATTCGTTCAAAGATCTTTAAGAACTGCATACGTAGATACAGGCTATTTTCTTTTGACAGAAAGCTGCCAATAGAACTGGAAAGACTTAGGTACACAACAAGTTTGATACTCAGATCAGACCCTAGATCAATATCCGAAAATTGTTCTAGAAGACATATCGAAATATTGGAGAGTCAGCTGATAGTGATCTCACACAGGGTCTTAAGCAGGATATCGAAACTGATACATGGAAACGGGGAGAGTTACGGGTTGATTTTTTTTGAAAAATAGCGATATTCAAGTGGGCGATATTGAATACCGAAGAACTCATGGGCTCATGAACTCATACGTCTCCCCTCGGAAGGGTACCTGGCGTGTTTCCATGCGGAAAAATGTCGACCATCCCTTTATATCCCCTTAAGGAGCCAGCACATTAGCAAGAATAGGGAACATACCGAAATCACTTTGAACATATTTTTTCTAATTTTCAAACCAGTATACGCTTGAAGTTGTACTTAACATGCAAACATTTTCTGTAAAAATAAAAGATTTTAACTGACGAAATGCTTCAGACTATACGACACACATTTTTTGATTCATTTTTCTCCCCCAAAAGTTACAGTTTTTAGCGCAATTGAAAAGCAAAACTACAGTTCCTGAATACCCAATAGAGAATTTTTTTATCTAGGACATCTCACGTAGACTTCAAGCCTAAGTACTAACGAACGGAGGGCGTCTGAAGAGAAGGGATGTAATCTATTGCCACGAGATTTAAAGGATTGGACGTGGGAACAGACAGGGAAAACATCTGCAGGCAATTTTTTTCAGAATTCAGGTACTAATATGAGTTCAAAGAACTAACTGTTTCTATGTTGTTACTTAAACATAAATTTAAAATGATACTCGTAAATTTCCGCTTTAAAGATTTTTTTTATATAAGTCATCCCACGTAGACGTCGAGCCTAAGTACTAACGAACCGTGGGCGTCTGAAGAGAAGGGGAAATGTAATCTATTGACACCGGATTTAAAGGAGTGGGTATTGGGGACAGACAGGGAAAACCTCTGCAGGTAATTTTTTTCATAATTCAGGTAGAAACGAAGGAGAGAAGTTCGAGGTTTTTATCCCTAGATCCAGGTGTGAATATTAGTACAAAGAACTAAATATTTCCATGTTGTGACTTAAACATAAATTTAAAATAATATCCATAAATTTCGGCTTTAAAGATTTTTTATCTAAGACATCTCATGTGGACTTCGAGCCTAAGTACTAACGAACCGTGGGCGTCTGAAGAGAAGGGAAATGTAATCTATTGACACCTGATTTAAAGGAGTGGGTATTGGGACAGACAGGGAAAACCTCTGCAGGTAATTTTTTTCATAATTCAGGTAGAAATGAAGGAGAGAAGTTCGAGGTTTTTTATCCCTAGATCCAGGTGTTAATACTAGTACAAAGAACTAAATATTTCCATGTTGTTTCTTTCTTTTTCCCCTTGGGCTCCGTCCGAGACCGGAAGCACTGCGGCCACTAGAGGCCTATTGTGCCTACCCAATAACTTTTGTTACACCCACTCTGTTATCCCAGTTTCCTGCACAAGCCTGTACAGGTCCACAAGGGAGCGGGTGATCAATTCCTCCGGTTCTAACTTTTGTTGCCCGAACAGTTGGTGGCGCTTGCGATCTAGTGACTCGCAATTATATATAATGTGCTGAACTGTTTCCCTGTCCCTACCGCATAGTCTGCAGCTAAGGTCTCCCTGGTACAGTTTCATTTTGTTGAGAAGGTCCTTTACAGCCATGTGTCCTGTTAGTACCCCTACGATTGTCCTCAACTGGATCCTGCTCAGATTTAGCAGTTGCCTGGTGAGTCTAGGATTGGGATTTCCTATAGCGGCCTTGCTGTGGTTCAGTCCCTGTACTCCGTTCCAGTGGACTCTGTGTTGTTGTTTGATCCATCTGTTTACCGCCTCTCGTGCCGTGCACTTTGGCACCCCGGGAGATGGTTCTGGGCCAATGTATGGTGTAGCCGATCCCTGTCTAGCAAGTTCGTCGGCTTTTTCGTTACCAGTGATGCCCTTGTGTCCCGGTACCCACATGAGCTTCACTGAGTTTCTGGCAGCTAGCGCGCCAAGATCGTTTATGCACTCCCATACCAGTCCCGAAGTGACTCTGTGGCATGAGAGTGCCCTCAAAGCGGCCTGACTGTCTGAACAGATATAGATCCGCTTATTTGAATAAGCCCTCCTATTGTTTTCCAGCGCACATTGTAAGATGGCGTAGGTTTCTGCTTGGAATACCGTGGGGTACTTCCACAAGGAAAAGGACATGTCCCTCCTTGGTCCGACCCCATGTACTCCTGCTCCGGTTCCCGCTTCGGTTTTTGATCCGTCGGTGTACCATATGATTACCCCCGGAGGAAACTCTGGGTCTGTCGAAGTCCATTCCCTGCGATCCGCTATTACTACCTCGTAGGGGATGTTGTATTGGAATTTTGGAGTCATGTAGTCCGATCTCATTTCTAAATCGGGCCCTCCAATCTTCTCTCTTATGAGTTCATGTCCCGCCGTTTTCCGTAATGAAGAGGGCAGAGTGTTTTGCAGTCGATAGAGACCCATCCTCGCCTCTCCCTGGATGACCAGGTGCAAGGGAGGAAGGTCTAGGAGATTCTCCATCGCTGAGGTAGGGGTCGATCTCATTGCCCCTGTAATGCCCAGACAGGCTAGTCTTTGCAGACTGCTGAGCCTGAGCATTATTGTTTTCTGCGTTGCCTTGGTCCCCCAGACCAAGGCTGCATAAGTTATTGCGGGTTTCACCACTCTGGTGTACAGCCAGTGCACCATCTTTGGTGAGAGACCCCATGTTTTCCCATACGTTCGTCTGACCACCGCAAGAGTGATTTCCGCTTTTCGTATGGTTTTATCCACATGCTTGTTCCAGGTAAGTTTTGAGTCCAGTGTTACCCCCAAATACTTTACCTCTTCCTGCAGTGGAATTGTGACTCCTCGCAGGGTTAGAGGACCGAGCCCCTCCTTTTTCCTGCGGTTAGTGAACGGGACGATGACAGTCTTGTTTGGGCTTACATTAAGCCCTTCCTGTCCTACCCATTTTTCCACTACGGCGAGGGCGCTCCTCATGCAGTCCCTCACGGTTGTGTTGAATTTTCCTTGAGTCGTTATGACCAGGTCGTCTGCGTAGCCCAGGATCGAATAACCCCTTTGGCTTAGTTCTTTTAGAAGCCCGTCCATTACCAGGTTCCAGAGGAGGGGAGAAAGAACCCCCCCCCCCCCTGAGGGCATCCCCCTGCCACCCGGGCTGCCAAAGTTTCACCGAGTAGATCTGTATAAATTACCCGGCTTTTAAGCATGCTTTCTACCCATCTGCAGCAGGTCTCATCTAGCCCGATGCCCCTGATTGCTCTGGATATAGATGTGAAGGATGTGTTGTCAAACGCTCCTTCAATGTCCAGAAATGCTCCGAGAAGCACTTCTCCGTTACCTTGCGACGCACTTTGTTCAATAAAAAGTGTTTGATTAAAAACCGTCAAAGATACTATGATGAGTATCATTGACCAAGTACTTACCGCTTAACTTGAAAACATTAAAATATCTCTTAAAGGTACTCTTGAGAAAAACACAGGAACAACAGGGTGTTCTGAGGGAAGCAGGTGTAGTAGAGCGCATTGCAAATTAGCCCTCAGCTCAGTTAGGCTGGGTAGGTTCTATTGGACGCCACCAGTTTTCACACCGACGCAAACTGGAAGTCGCCTAGTTGGTCTAGGGACCTGCTTCTCACACAACAATCCCGGTATTCATAATGAAAATTAAAACACAGGGCGCAGTGAGCTGGATAAAAGAAAAACGGAATACATTTACCACTGTACATATATTTACAGATAAAAAAAAAAGGTTTACAGTTGGTGTTGACAAGAATCGTTACAAATGCTGTTTCCGAAGAAATAAGAAAATGGGGCGATTTTTGCCCCGCAAAATAATTAAATCAAATTTACTCAAAACTTCGTGAGGAAGTTTGTCCTCACATACAAAAATTCATAGGGTGGCTTCTTAGCACCCGCCAAACAGAAATAGGGATGGTTCGTATCCTCTACCAAAACAATTAAGAGGGACGCTTTGTAGCCCCTATGGAAGAAGTAGGGAGGTTCGTGGCCCCTACCAAAGACCCTGGGAACAAACAATTCCTAGTAGTTACAGTAATTAAAATTTAATTAATAAAAAAAGGCATACGTTACGTTAATAAAAATAAAATCAGAAGTTACGTTAACAGAAAAGATTACTACTAATAAAAGAGAAGGTAATTATTTGCAAAATTTAAACGAGCTTAAGATATGATTAAAAGGTTACGTTAATAAAAAAGGTTAATATTTGGAGGAAAAAAAAAATTTACTGGACCTAATCCGCAAAATTTAATTAAATTTTTTTTATTAATTAATTAATTAATTTAATATTAAAAGAGAAAGCCATTGGCTTAAACTGAATCGCAGAATTTTAGTTAAGTTACAAAAAAAAAGACATTAATATTAAAAGAGAAAGCCATTGGCTTAAACTGAATCGCAGAATTTTAGTTAAGTTACAAAAAAAAAGACAAAGTATGAAGTTACTTTAATTAAAAAAAACTATCAATGAAATAAGTAATCGCTGATAACCAGATTGCAAAATTTAAACAAACTCATGGTAAGATTTAAAAAAGTTACGTTACTAAACAAAAGAAATTATTACGCAAGGGCATTGATAACTAAATAAAATTGTACAGTTCCTTGATACTCAGCGATAAGCGTTAATATTTACAAAAATTAAATGTTCATCAACTGACCAGTTTAACGCTGTATTATGCTACCTTACATTAACAATAAAAATATAATGAAAGTACAACAAAAGAAAAATAAATGGTAATTAAATTATGAGTTCACGAGGATTACAGGTATAAACAAAGCAAAAGGCTTAAGCGAAGACAGTAAAAATAACTAAAAATGAAACCCCAGTTAGCTTGACTTAAGATTTAAACGTTTACGTAATATTCAAAATAAAGGAAAAGCTTAAGCGAAGCCAAAAAAAAGAAAGTAATTAATACTTTAAGTCCCTATAGTAGCTTGACTTAAAGGTTAAGCGTCCAGTACTAATTAAGCAAATTGTATCAATGTAAGATAGCGTAAAAAAAGAAAGCCAGATAATTGACTTTAGGGAAAAAATTTTGGTCAAAATAGAAATAATCAAAAATATACCGCTTCTGTAGACAAAGCTTAAATTAAAAGCAATATATAGCTACCATCCAAGCAACTAATTTAACTACTTTAGGTTCCAAATGCAAAAAATACGATACAACAAAAGCAGGTTTAACTAATTATATAGCATCTATGTAACTAAACTACCCTAAGTTCCAAGCGGTATGATATAATAAATAGATGTAAAATGTGTAAAATATGTATGAGCCTAGTAAGTTTATTTCCCCAAAACAATAGTGACAAATTTGAAAATTAAATAGTAAGTTATCCCCTCTGAACACATAAAAAAATTACTTAACCAGTCGATATAAATAAAAGCTAAAATAAATCTACACTTTCCAACTTCATAAACATAAAGCCCGAAACTTCCAGCTCATACACCTTTTAACTTATACAAATATTGAAATTATAATTATAGATAATAGCCCCTGCATATGATTGAGTATGAAATAAAGTCAATAAAGAAACTTGTTAAAGCTACGGTATGTGCTTTGCGATGACGTCAATAAAAAAACCGATAAAAACAATCTACATTTACCAAGCGAGTGACTGACGGCTTAAATCCAAGCTTAGCTGTTCCAACGGACCCGAAAGCGGGTATAAAGAGGCCCTAAACATAGCTTATAGATTGTATGAAATTTACTTCACACTATTCAAGCTTCAAAAATATAGTCCCGCGTTCAAAAGAATGCAAATTAGATAATGTAATACTAATAATAAAGCAGTTGAGCGGCTTGGTTATTATGGTAATAATTTAGTCAGCTATTATAATTCAAAATAAGATGCAGCACACACCGGGCAGCCAAAAAAAAACTAGTCTGAGAGAATAAGATTGTGAAG
Organism: Philopedon plagiatum; assembly: GCA_963971165.1. NCBI lineage: Eukaryota > Metazoa > Arthropoda > Insecta > Coleoptera > Curculionidae > Philopedon > Philopedon plagiatum. The sequence goes on from OZ020191.1 coordinate 58,731,306, forward strand.
CAGAATTTTCGATAACTATTGTTCGCAAAAATTTAAATTATAATGCATGGGCGTAAACAAATAAACGATTATTAAGTATTAGAGAAACACGGGGCAAAAAAACTTCAAGGTTTAACTTACCCCTTAAGCAAGGAGGGTTAGAATTCCAACTTCCACAGGCAGCAAAAGGGCACCACACAGCAAGGGTTACCACAGGGTTTGGACCGCCAAACTGTTGCCGATGTTCGTGGCTTGATAGAAATAAAGAAAGAAATCCTTAGTACTTGAAAAATTTCAGCCTGCACATGGCGTCGACGGGTAGACAAAAAAAACGGAAAAACTCATCTATATAAAAAAAACTAGCTCACCTGATATGATGGTAACGAACGAAGTTTACAGATAAAATCTTGCCCAGCAGACAATAATTCAGCAGATGAATTTTAATCGCAGTCCCGGAACTTAATCCATAAACTTGAGCCTTCAAAATGGCTGAAACCGACACCGCAAATCTGCAATCTTCGACGAAAACCAAGGTGGAAATGCCCGACGTTCTTCATTCTTTGCCACTGAGCCAAAAGGGTTGACATCTGCGCAAGCCCAAGAGGCTGCATAGAACATCCAATGACCCGGGGAAGAAAAGGCGGTGACCTTGAGTGGAAACTCATGACAGTAATTGACGACACCGACAAGAATTACTTAATTCCAACCAATTTCAAGCGTGGGTTAGAAGCTGCTCCCTCAAATGACCCCGATTGCATAATCGCACAAGTCTTGGACCCCATACTGAGAAACAATCACAAAAAAACACCGAAACTTAGAACTCCAATCGTCGCCGCGCCACCAAACAAGGGTACTGAAATCATACAGAGGCCTCTTGCGTGAAACAATAAAGTTACGGAAATACAGAAAGTTATACCTACGCCGGCACTGATCGAGACGCACTATTTCAGTACGATGCATCCAAATACTAACAGCTGAAACCCCGAATGTCGAAACTACAGAAAGGAAAACGATGACGTAGTGCTACTAAATTCCAACCTTCCCACACTCGAAAATGCCACTGCAGCCGCTGTGTTCACAAATCGACGGCTCTCGAAAGCGCTTTGGGACTGTTCGTGTATGCGAACAGATCAGATTCTTACCCCCGATGCACCGTCTCTACCTGAATCGACCTCGCGGTCCGAACTGGAAACAGTCCCACCTTATAGTTCCGCCGAACGGAGCACACCACCGTCTCAGCCTTCAATATACAACTGAATTTATTAAATATGTTTATAAAATTCAACAAGATCTTGGAAAAGGAAACGAAAAGGAAATCTTGGAGTTTAATTAATAGAGAACGCTAAATTCAGGAATCCAGAACAGTGAAGGCCGTGGAAAACACCGGGATTAAATTTCATCCAAAATGTAGGTAGCCTTTTAAATTTATCCTTTAAAAATATGTTATTATAAATAGAGTAAGGGCGACTTGTCTATACACAGAGAGGACTCCAAGCAAGGCAAAAATTCAGGGCCCAACACACAAAAAACATTAAATCGAACTACGAGCCATGTGAGCGATGGCCAAGCTGATGTCAAGCTGACTTGGACAAGACAAAAGGGCAATCAACACCCCCAGGGGGTAGCCTGGAAAGCAAGGGAAGGGGGCCACATAGCGGAAGAACGAAAATAGATCTTCTGAATCAAGGTAAATAACTAAGAAAACAGGCGTTCGTGAATAAACTAATTATTAAAACAAATACTGGGTCTGTGACAAAAATTGACCTGTCACAACCTATCGCGTTCTCCATTCTGCTAACTAGCTGGTGGAGTGCTCATTCGGTCGATCTTTCTTTTCTGTAGGCATGCTGGTCTTGATGAAATGGTCCGTCCCCCATTATAGCATCCCTTATATGCCTATCTAACAGTTTTTCTAGTGTTTTTACAACAAAGGACATTAGACTGATGGGTCTGAATGCCTTGGCGACCGAGTAGTTGGGACGTCCATGTTTCGGTATGAATACCACTTTGGTCAGTCTCCAGATCCTCGGTATGTGACCTAGGGCCAGACTGGCCCTTAGTATGTGGCAAAGCTTGCTGACAAGCAGGTCTGATCCCTGCTGTAGCAACGCTGGACAAACTCCGTCTGGACCCGGAGATTTGTAGGGTTCAAATGAGTTTATAGCCCATTTTATTTTTTCAGGGGATATCACCTTCTTAGCAGCCTGCCAGTTGTCCCTATGAGCTCTGTTACGAGCTTCATTAGGTCCTCCAAATCTCCAGGCTTCAGGTGTTTCCTTTATGATTTTGGACCCAGGGAAGTGAACCCGAAACAGTTCGGTCATTGTTTCCTTCCCCGTTAATGTTTGCTCTCCATTCTCAGTGACAAGAGAGTTGATTGCAGGCTGAGTGTCCTTTGACAGTATCTTTGCGAGTCTGGCACATTCTGGAGTGCTTTCAATAGCCTCGCAGTGCCTTCTCCATGATGCTCTCTTGGCCTTTCTCAGCGATATGTTGTATTCAGTAAGGGTAGCCCTATACGCTTCCCAGTTGCCTGATCGTTTTGCCTGATTCCAGTTCTTTCTTACTTGTCCTCTTTTGGCCTCCAGGTCTGGTCCCCACCAGGGGACATTCCGGGAGGAATTTGATGTAGTTTGAGGACAATTTGCTTCGAATGCCGAAATGGCCGCGTCCGTCAATTGATCCGCTACCAGTTCGAGGTCCGTCACGTTATTTATTACCTCTTTAAGCCCCTCCAGGTTACGTTCTAGGTCTACCCGATAGTTACCCCAGTTCGTTCTGCGAGGGTCGCGATAAGAGTTAGATTCCCGTTTTATACACGTTATTTCGAACCGTATATGTCTGTGGTCCGAGCAACTCTCTTCCTCAGACACATGCCAGTTTTTAATATAATTGCCGACGTAAGCCGTTGATATAGTTATATCTAAAACCTCCTGCCTTTGCCCCGTTACAAAAGTCGGATTATTACCTCTATTCATAATGTCTAAGTTATTTGCCATTAGGAATTGAAAGATGTGCTCACCTCTTTGATTGGTGTTAGTGCTGCCCCAGATGCTGTGGTGTGCGTTTGCATCACACCCGATGATCAGCTGCGATCCACTTCCTCCGCAGTCTCTCACCAGTTCCTCCACAGCGCTGGGTGGTGGCGCTTCCGGGTCATTGTATGGGAAATAAGCCGATCCAATAGTGATATTCTTCGGCCCACCTCCCTCCGTGGTTGCTAGTCTTACTGCCACGAGATCCCTAAGACAGAACTTAGCCAGTGGCAGCATCCTTATATTCTTTTTAATTAAAATGCAGGTTCTCGGTCGGTCGGTGGTTCTATTGTAAACCAATTCACCACCTACTCCCGAGAGACCTTTTATTTTACCTTGGTTGACCCAAGGGTCTTGAATGAGGGCGATGTCGCAGTTCTCCATCACCATACACAGGACAGCCGAGGCTGCCCTGCTGTGGTGAAGGTTAACCTGCACGACCCTCACTTTGACTGTAATTTTTCTTTTCTACTCCTGTCCATTCTTGTTCCCACGAGTCTGGGGGAAAGGGTGGTCCGCACCGGCAGCGCCCCCTTGCCGGTGTAAGGCTGCTTACTCCGGGATGTCGCCTGGTGTCCCGGAGGCTCCGTTTCAAACGCCTGATTACGGCTCAGGCACCATTCGTCCCGTTGGCACGGGTCGCGTCACACCGTGGGATTAAGCCGCATGTGTTAGATGTAGGTGAAGTGTAGGTGTTGTAGTGTGCTCACCGCTGTACCCCGCCGCTCCGCGCAGGGCGGCCGCAGCAGGACAGGCAGTGAGCTGGTGTTAAATGTGTAGTGTGGGCACCACTGTGCAGTTGTATCCTTCTTAGTCTGGCTTCTAACCTCAGAGACCTTCCCAGCATGGTTGAACCTAGCTGGCCTAGCCCTCCGAGTCAATGAAGCTCGGAAGCCCCGCCGGTACGTCAAACCGAGGATACGATGGGGGGTTGGTTTGCACGTTTAAGGTTAGCTCAGGTCGCGCGCGCGCGACCTGAGCTAACCTTAAACGTGCAAACCAAAGCAAACCCAAATGAACCTGAAGAAACCTGAGCAAACCCACTGAAACAAACCTGAGCAGACCTGAACAAACCTAAGCAAACCCAACGAGACAAACCTGAGCAAACTCAACCAAACAGTCACTTGTCGCTTTAAAGATTTTTTTTTATATAAGTCATCCCACGTAGACGTCGAGCCTAAGTACTAACGAACCGTGGGCGTCTGAAGAGAAGGGGAAATGTAATCTATTGACATCGGATTTAAAGGAGTGGGTATTGGGGACAGACAGGGAAAACCTCTGCAGGTAATTTTTTTCATAATTCAGGTAGAAACGAAGGAGAGAAGTTCGAGGTTTTTATCCCTAGATCCAGGTGTGAATATTAGTACAAAGAACTAAATATTTCCATGTTGTGACTTAAACATAAATTTAAAATAATATCCATAAATTTCGGCTTTAAAGATTTTTTATCTAAGACATCTCATGTGGACTTCGAGCCTAAGTACTAACGAACCGTGGGCGTCTGAAGAGAAGGGAAATGTAAGCTATCGACATGAGATTTAAAGGAGTGGGTGTTGGTTGGGACAGACAGGGGAAACCTCTGCAGGCAATTTTTTTCATAATTCCAGTACTAATATTAGTGTAAATAACTAAAGATTTATATGTTGATACTTAAACACAAATTGAAAATAACGTTCCATAAATTTCGGCTTTAAAGATTTTTTGATATGAGTCATCCCACGTAGACATCAAGCCTAAGTATTAACGAACCGTGGGCGTCTGAAGAGAAGGGAAATATAAGCTATTGACATGAGATTTAAAGGAGTGGGTGTTGGGACAGATAGGGAAAACATCAGCAGGCAATTTTTTCCATAATTCTGGTATGAATGAGCGAGAGAAGTTCGAGTTTTTTTATCCCCAGATCCCAGTGCTAATATTAGTTCAAAGAACTAGCTATTTCTATGTTGTTACTTAAACATAAATTTAAAATGATACTCGTAAATTTCGGCTTTAAAATTTTTTTTATATAAGTCATCCCACGTAAACGTCAAGCCTAAGTACTAACGAACCGTGGACGTCTGAAGAGAAGGGAAATTTAATCTATTGCCATGAGATTTAAGAGATTGGACGATGGGACAGAAAGGGAAAACCTCTGCAGGTTTTTTTGTCATAATTCAGGTCGAAATGAAGGAGAGAAGTTCGAGGTTTTTATCCCTAGATCCAGGTGTTAATACTAGTACAAAAGAACTAAATATTTCCATGCTGTTACTCAAACGCAAATTTCAAATAATACCCCTAAATTTCATCCTTCAAGATTTTTTATCTAAGACATCCCACGTAGACGTCAAACCTAAGTACTAACAAACCGTGGACGTCTGAAGAGAAGGGAAATGTAATATATTTACACTGGATTTAAAGGAGTGAACGTTGAGGGCAGACAGGGAAAAACATCTGCAGGCAATTTTTTTCATAATTCCAGTACTACTATTAGTGCAAATAACTAAAGATTTATATGTTGTTACTTAAACGCAAATTTAAAATAGCGCCCCATAAATTTCAGCTTTAAAGATTTTTTATATAAGTCATCCCACGTAGACATCAAGCCTAAGTACTAACGAACCGTGGGCGTCTGAAGAGACGGGAAATGTAAGCTATTGACATGAGATTTAAAGGAGAGGGTGTTAGGGACAGACAGGGAAAACATCTGCAGGTAATTTTTTTCATAATTCAGGTACTAATATTAGCGCAAATAACTAAATATTTATATGTTGTTACTTACCCGCAAATTTAAAATACAACCCTCTAAGTTTCAGCTTTCGAGATTTTTTTTTTAATCTAAGACACCCCAGCCTAAGCCATCAAGCCTAAGTACTAACGACCCGTGGGCGTCTGAAGAGAAGGGAAATGTAATATATTGACATGGGATTTAAAGGAGTGAACATTGGGAGCACACAGGGAAAACATCTGCAGGCAAGTTTTTCTAGTGTAAATAACTAAAGATTTCTATGCTGGTACTTAAACGCAAATTTAAAAAATATTGCCCCTAAATTTCGACTTTTCAGTTTTTATCTAAGACACTCCACGTAGACTTCAAGCCTAAGTACTAACGAACCGTGGCCGTCTGAAGAGAAGGGAAATGTAAGCTATTGTATTATAAAATACTACCCATAAATTCCGGCTTTTTCAGATTTTTTTTATCTCAGACATCCCAGTCTAAGTCACCAAGCCTACGTACTAACGACCCGTGGGCGTCTGAAGAGAAGGGAAATGTAATCTATTGACATGAGATTTAAAGGAGGGGGTGTTAGGGACAGACAGGGAAAACATCTGAAGGTAATTTTTTTCATAATTCAGGTAGAAATGAGCGAAAGAAGTTCGAGGCTTTTTTTTATCCCTAGATTCCCATACTAACATTAGCGCAAATAACTAAATATTTCCATGTTGTTACTTAAACGCAAATTTAAAATACTACCCATAAATTTCTACTTTCTAGTCCCCACACAAACTCTTGAATATACCAACTATTAATTTTTAAACCTCAAATAACAATAGTAATAATATTAACACGATTTAATAAAACCCTAGAGTAGTTAGGTTTTATAATACTTAGGGCACATCACACAAACTAATTCACAGTAAAAAATCTAAATGACTACCAGTTCTGCCTGCTAACAAAAAACTCGAACCCGTATTTTGTCCTGATTGAACAACCGATCACGCGTAAAGATTTGTTACTACCTAAACTCGTACTGACGAATCTTTTGTCTGTAGTTACTAATTAATATTCTAAGATATCCAGACCGGATGTGTCAAAACCGCAAATCTCCCTGTTACCAATAAATGTACACTTATATTATCAGAAAAAGGCTCGCAAATATGTTTAGAACTGTATTTGATTTCTTTATAAAATTATTTAAAATAAAACATCAAATTTCTATAATTGCTAATGCCTTTCCATCTCTGAATTAAGAAACTATACTAGTATCATTAATTTACTTAAATTTTTCTCTTTTATTTGATACCCAACACGCCGTTTATCATATTAGAGCCCTTTTTCGACGCCATATCTTCGGGGGAGGGGGTTTAAATTTCTACAACTATATACGATGGACATGATTTTTTAGCAAAAATGCGTAGCAGTGTTGCGTCATCTTTATGAGAAGTAGTTAAAAGGATATTTGTAAAACAAAATACAACCTCCCGTTACATACGCGTGATAGCAACTTGTAAACGTTAACTAATCTGTTTTTGGGAGCAATTTTTCATACCGTACCAAACACCCAAATCCCCACCCTCTGTTTTAGACCGTTAGGGTACTAACTGTAAAAAACTCTGACCCTGAATCCCGCTGGACGGCTTTTCTTTTTTCAACATCTTCTGACATCATCCTCAACATGTGACCTACGTTAAATTTCTATTTTATCGTTTGACAAGTGACTGGTAACACATCGAAGATGATAAGTGGCCACTGATATACTTTTACATATGTCTCACGATATCATCCATAACACGTGACACATGTAAAATTTTTATTTTTGAAGTTTGACAAGTGACAGGTGACAGTTGACACACCGAAGATAACAAGAGACATCCTTAACACGCGACCTAAGTTAAATTTTTATTTCGACGTTTGACAAGTGACTGTTTGGTTGAGTTTGCTCAGGTTTGTCTCGTTGGGTTTGCTTAGGTTTGTTCAGGTCGGCTCAGGTTTGTTTCAGTGGGTTTGCTCAGGTTTCTTCAGGTTCATTTGGGTTTGCTTTGGTTTGCACGTTTAAGGTTAGCTCAGGTCGCGCGCGCGCGACCTGAGCTAACCTTAAACGTGCAAACCAAAGCAAACCCAAATGAACCTGAAGAAACCTGAGCAAACCCACTGAAACAAACCTGAGCAGACCTGAACAAACCTAAGCAAACCCAACGAGACAAACCTGAGCAAACTCAACCAAACAGTCACTTGTCAAACGTCGAAATAAAAATTTAACTTAGGTCGCGTGTTAAGGATGTCTCTTGTTATCTTCGGTGTGTCAACTGTCACCTGTCACTTGTCAAACTTCAAAAATAAAAATTTTACATGTGTCACGTGTTATGGATGATATCGTGAGACATATGTAAAAGTATATCAGTGGCCACTTATCATCTTCGATGTATTACCAGTCACTTGTCAAACGATAAAATAGAAATTTAACGTAGGTCACATGTTGAGGATGATGTCAGAAGATGTTGAAAAAAGAAAAGCCGTCCAGCGGGATTCAGGGTCAGAGTTTCTTACAGTTAGTACCCTAACGGTCTAAAACAGAGGGTGGGGATTTGGGTGTTTGGTACGGTATGAAAAATTGCTCCCAAAAACAGATTAGTTAACGTTTACAAGTTGCTATCACGCGTATGTAACGGGAGGTTGTATTTTGTTTTACAAATATCCTTTTAACTACTTCTCATAAAGATGACGCAACACTGCTACGCATTTTTGCTAAAAAATCATGTCCATCGTATATAGTTGTAGAAATTTAAACCCCCTCCCCCGAAGATATGGCGTCGAAAAAGGGCTCTAATATGATAAACGGCGTGTTGGGTATCAAATAAAAGAGAAAAATTTAAGTAAATTAATGATACTAGTATAGTTTCTTAATTCAGAGATGGAAAGGCATTAGCAATTATAGAAATTTGATGTTTTATTTTAAATAATTTTATAAAGAAATCAAATACAGTTCTAAACATATTTGCGAGCCTTTTTCTGATAATATAAGTGTACATTTATTGGTAACAGGGAGATTTGCGGTTTTGACACATCCGGTCTGGATATCTTAGAATATTAATTAGTAACTACAGACAAAAGATTCGTCAGTACGAGTTTAGGTAGTAACAAATCTTTACGCGTGATCGGTTGGTTCAATCAGGACAAAATGCGGGTTCGAGTTTTTTGTTAGCAGGCAGAACTGGTAGTCATTTAGATTTTTTACTGTGAATTAGTTTGTGTGTTGTGCCCTAAGTATTATAAAACCTAACTACTCTAGTGTTTTATTAAATCGTGTTAATATTATTACTATTGTTATTTGAGGTTTAAAAATTAATAGTTGGTATATTCAAGAGTTTGTGTGGGGACTAGAAAGTAGAAATTTATGGGTAGTATTTTAAATTTGCGTTTAAGTAACAACATGGAAATATTTAGTTATTTGCGCTAATGTTAGTATGGGAATCTAGGGATAAAAAAAAGCCTCGAACTTCTTTCGCTCATTTCTACCTGAATTATGAAAAAAATTACCTGCAGATGTTTTCCCTGTCTGTCCCTAACACCCCCTCCTTTAAATCTCATGTCAATAGATTACATTTCCCTTCTCTTCAGACGCCCACGGGTCGTTAGTACTTAGGCTTGGTGACTTAGACTGGGATGTCTGAGATAAAAAAAATCTGAAAAAGCCGGAATTTATGCGTAGTATTTTATAATACAATAGCTTACATTTCCCTTCTCTTCAGACGGCCACGGTTCGTTAGTACTTAGGCTTGAAGTCTACGTGGAGTGTCTTAGATAAAAACTGAAAAGTCGAAATTTAGGGGCAATATTTTTTAAATTTGCGTTTAAGTACCAGCATAGAAATCTTTAGTTATTTACACTAGAAAAACTTGCCTGCAGATGTTTTCCCTGTGTGCTCCCAATGTTCACTCCTTTAAATCCCATGTCAATATATTACATTTCCCTTCTCTTCAGACGCCCACGGGTCGTTAGTACTTAGGCTTGATGGCTTAGGCTGGGGTGTCTTAGATTAAAAAAAAAATCTCGAAAGCTGAAATTTAGAGGGTTGTATTTTAAATTTGCGGGTAAGTAACAACATATAAATCTTTAGTTATTTGCGCTAATATTAGTACCTGAATTATGAAAAAAATTACCTGCAGATGTTTTCCCTGTCTGTCCCTAATACCCTCTCCTTTAAATCTCATGTCAATAGCTTACATTTCCCTTCTCTTCAGACGCCCACGGTTCGTTAGTACTTAGGCTTGATGTCTACGTGGGATGACTTATATAAAAAATCTTTAAAGCTGAAATTTATGGGGCGCTATTTTAAATTTGCGTTTAAGTAACAACATATAAATCTTTAGTTATTTGCACTAATAGTAGTACTGGAATTATGAAAAAAATTGCCTGCAGATGTTTTTCCCTGTCTGCCCTCAACGTTCACTCCTTTAAATCCAGTGTAAATATATTACATTTCCCTTCTCTTCAGACGTCCACGGTTTGTTAGTACTTAGGTTTGACGTCTACGTGGGATGTCTTAGATAAAAAATCTTGAAGGATGAAATTTAGGGGTATTATTTGAAATTTGCGTTTGAGTAACAGCATGGAAATATTTAGTTCTTTTGTACTAGTATTAACACCTGGATCTAGGGATAAAAGCCTCGAACTTCTCTCCTTCATTTCGACCTGAATTATGACAAAAAAATTACCTGCAGAGGTTTTCCCTTTCTGTCCCATCGTCCAATCTCTTAAATCTCATGGCAATAGATTAAATTTCCCTTCTCTTCAGACGTCCACGGTTCGTTAGTACTTAGGCTTGACGTTTACGTGGGATGACTTATATAAAAAAAATTTTAAAGCCGAAATTTACGAGTATCATTTTAAATTTATGTTTAAGTAACAACATAGAAATAGCTAGTTCTTTGAACTAATATTAGCACTGGGATCTGGGGATAAAAAAACTCGAACTTCTCTCGCTCATTCATACCAGAATTATGGAAAAAATTGCCTGCTGATGTTTTCCCTATCTGTCCCAACACCCACTCCTTTAAATCTCATGTCAATAGCTTATATTTCCCTTCTCTTCAGACGCCCACGGTTCGTTAATACTTAGGCTTGATGTCTACGTGGGATGACTCATATCAAAAAATCTTTAAAGCCGAAATTTATGGAACGTTATTTTCAATTTGTGTTTAAGTATCAACATATAAATCTTTAGTTATTTACACTAATATTAGTACTGGAATTATGAAAAAAATTGCCTGCAGAGGTTTCCCCTGTCTGTCCCAACCAACACCCACTCCTTTAAATCTCATGTCGATAGCTTACATTTCCCTTCTCTTCAGACGCCCACGGTTCGTTAGTACTTAGGCTCGAAGTCCACATGAGATGTCTTAGATAAAAAATCTTTAAAGCCGAAATTTATGGATATTATTTTAAATTTATGTTTAAGTCACAACATGGAAATATTTAGTTCTTTGTACTAATATTCACACCTGGATCTAGGGATAAAAACCTCGAACTTCTCTCCTTCGTTTCTACCTGAATTATGAAAAAAATTACCTGCAGAGGTTTTCCGTGTCTGTCCCCAATACCCACTCCTTTAAATCCGGTGTCAATAGATTACATTTCCCCTTCTCTTCAGACGCCCACGGTTCGTTAGTACTTAGGCTCGACGTCTACGTGGGATGACTTATATAAAAAAAATCTTTAAAGCGGAAATTTACGAGTATCATTTTAAATTTATGTTTAAGTAACAACATAGAAACAGTTAGTTCTTTGAACTCATATTAGTACCTGAATTCTGAAAAAAATTGCCTGCAGATGTTTTCCCTGTCTGTTCCCACGTCCAATCCTTTAAATCTCGTGGCAATAGATTACATCCCTTCTCTTCAGACGCCCTCCGTTCGTTAGTACTTAGGCTTGAAGTCTACGTGAGATGTCCTAGATAAAAAAATTCTCTATTGGGTATTCAGGAACTGTAGTTTTGCTTTTCAATTGCGCTAAAAACTGTAACTTTTGGGGGAGAAAAATGAATCAAAAAATGTGTGTCGTATAGTCTGAAGCATTTCGTCAGTTAAAATCTTTTATTTTTACAGAAAATGTTTGCATGTTAAGTACAACTTCAAGCGTATACTGGTTTGAAAATTAGAAAAAATATGTTCAAAGTGATTTCGGTATGTTCCCTATTCTTGCTAATGTGCTGGCTCCTTAAGGGGATATAAAGGGATGGTCGACATTTTTCCGCATGGAAACACGCCAGGTACCCTTCCGAGGGGAGACGTACTGACTCCGGTGTTCGGTAATTCCTCTGTACAAAGGGGGTTGGCACCTTAAAGGAGTTTGGTATATACAGTGTTTTCCATATGTCTTATGGACATGACCAGGGTAATTGTCGCCTGTTGGCTATTAAAGAACCATCCATCAGCCATGTTTCAACTGCAAATAACTTTTTTTGCGTTTGCTCTGTTACGTGTTCGCTTGTTTTGACTCTATAAAGGAGCTAATTTTGACTAATTACGTTACTAGAGGCTAGACTGTTTAACATATTATATCTTTCCTATTCGTGCCCTAACAGTAAGAAAGGGACGGAAAATCTTTAGCGGGTATTGGGTAAAGGTCAAAAAGACCTTTCGACTGACAAAAATTTTTCGAAAATCTCGACTAACGTTGCTAGTGGTTGTACTGTTTAAAATATGTGTTTCATATTATGCAATAATATCCTCAAATGGTGCGAGAAATTTTTCTGTGAACCATTTTTAGTGATTTATTGTCATATCTGTATACTAAAAATATATTATGGCCCTTTAGACATCCTCACTGAGGACCGAGATAGTGGAGCTTGATTTGTAAGACCTCCCTACAAAAGGGGCAATTTGAGCTGTGAAGCCTACCTTCCTGCGTCTTTTGGGGCCCCTTTTTATTCTTTTTATACTGTCGAATCAAATAATGTCGACTTAAATACAAAGTAGTAGTAAATTTTTTCAAAATATGTAGATTTATCTACCAATAAGGAGAGCGTTTGCTTGGGTTTGCACTTTTCTTTGCGGTATTTTTGAAAAACAAGTTTTACAAATACCACCAACATGGTGATGCCGGAAAGAATCTCAACCATGCAGTTTTTCGGAAATCTAAGCCTTAGCATACGAAACAAAAAGACTCTCTTCCGACTACCCAGTTTTTCGAAAATATAAGACCTAGTATAAGAAAAATTAGCGTTATTATTTTAAGGAGTTTTGAATGGGATTTTGTTTTAGTTTTACAAGGTTTAGAATAGAACCTTTTGTATTAACGGTGGCTATATTTAGATATAAGGCCCTTAACCGGTTACATAATTTTAAGGCATAATTTCTTTTTAATATATCTACGGTTTTACAGGGTGTTTAAAAGAACTTAGACCCCTCTGTCCTTACACCATATTTAACAGCTGGTGTTTCAAGAAGCTGATACTTTATCTTGTTGGTATACATCTTATTACTATAACATCCAGTTCTCAACTAAAACCTTTAATCTGAACATGTTCTTTTATCCATCAAAACCTCGTTATAACACATACAGGACAACGTCCTGACGTTATCCGGACAGCAACCGGACGTTAATAGGACAACAACCCGACAGTAATCGAACAACAATAGGGGGTTCACAGGGCGTTAACGGGGCGTCACACACAATGCAAAGACTAACGCCCTGAGAAAAGCTCGAATCCTTTGGAAACAGAACCTGTTCTATTAAATAGTCTGAGGCTGAGAATCGTTTAAGTTTCGAAGAATTTTGTACCACCTGCACTAGAATATTTGTTGAGGTTAGGTTTGATTGTTTCAGGTAGTAAAACATCTAAGGACTTGGTTTAATTCTTTTATTTAATACATCTAGCTACATTTCTATGGATAACTTTTCTCAGAGTTTTAAGTTTATCTGAAGCGTTGGAAAAGTATTGGTGTGTTGTGTTTGTTCTCTGGAACTGATTAAAAATATCTAGCATTAGTGCTGCCTCCATATCTGTGCTTATACTAGTATCTTCTTTGTACACAAACTTCGTAAGGTCTACGGATGGCATCATATGTTTAATAACTTTCACGGTAGGATCGTAAATTTCTCCTTCAAATACGTTCCAAAAATGAATGTTGCCTCCTATTTCCTTATAGAAAATCTTTCCACATTTTGGTCCTACATGTACATTATATTTTTTAGCAAGTTCCCAAACCATTAAAGTTACAGGTAAACAGGACCCATAATACTGGTTCCGACTGAATACTTCTTCAATGTTGGCAAGAACAGTTTTTAATATTTCCGCCATGTTAATCGTCTGCCGGTCAACGGTATACTAACCATTTCTTATCAGCTATTCCACTTAGATTACAAATTTCGCATACATCACTCCCTATCTTTGTATTGTTCCTCATCTTCTTTTCTCTGATAAATAGGTTTAAAAAAAAAAACACAGACAATCGTAGAGCCCATGAGTTCTTCGGTATTCAATATCGCCCACTTGGATATCGCTATTTTTCAAAAAAAATCAACCCGTAACTCTCCCCGTTTCCATGTATCAGTTTCGATATCCTGCTTAAGACCCTGTGTGAGATCACTATCAGTTGACTCTCCAATATTTCGATATGTCTTCTAGAACAATTTTCGGATATTGATTTAGGGTCTGATCTGAGTATCAAACTTGTTGTGTACCTAAGTCTTTCCAGTTCTATTGGCAGCTTTCTGTCAAAAGAAAATAGCCTGTATCTACGTATGCAGTTCTTAAAGATCTTTGAACGAATTTTTTATTTTAAATTCAGTTCGAAAAGAAGGATGGACTGGATGTTTTTTTTTTAACAGATAACTCTTTGATTATTCGTAGCAGCATTAGTACCCTTCTATTTTTGAAGAAAATCGTCTGTATGTTGTTTATATATGAGCAAGTATGAATACGAATTACTGTTTCCCGAAGCAAAGGCCTTTTTCTTAGTTGTTTCATAGCTGCTCCGGAGTTGTTTTTCGAAACAGAGTATGTTGTTTCGCTGTTGAGTGGTTGGGTAGTTCGACGTTTCAGTGGGTTCCTGAAACAGGGTCTGTTTTTTTTGCTGTTCTTCCCGAACAGGGTGTGTTTTTTTTTAGCTGTTTTTCTAGAAACAGGGTCTGTTTTTAGCTGTTTTTTTCCAGAACAGGGTCTGTTTTTTAGCTGTTTTTTCCAGAACAGGGTCTGTTTTTAGCTGTTTTTCCAGAACAGGGTCTGTTTTTTAGCTGTTTTTCTAGAACAGGGTCTGTTTTTTCGCTGTTTTTTCCAGAACAGGGTCTGTTTTTAGCTGTTTTTCCAGAACAGGATCTGTTTTTGAGCTGTTTTTCCAGAACAGGGTCTGTTTATTAGCTGTTTTTTCCAGAATAGGGCCTGTTTTTTAGCTGTTTTTCCAGAACAGGGTCTGTTTTTTTAGTATGTCTACCCCCATGAGCCAGCTCGATAAAGACGTTAAACGTAGGATTATCCAAGCTGCACGAACAATAAGAAAGAAGTATTTAGCATTTAAGACCTGCATCGATGATCTTCGTCGAGAATTTCGTAAAGTTTTTCCGTCCGTCGCAACATCTTTTCCTCGTACTCATTCTACCCTAACCCCATCTTTATCCGAAACTCTGAATCGTATATCTAGTTTACTTGTATTCCTAGTCCTAACTTGTTTTCTATTATTCGCTAATTTTGTATATAAATTTGCTCAATATCGATGTCTTGTGGTTAAATCACCAATTTTTCTAATTGCTAGTTTTCTTACATATTCGTACCTCGAAAAACAAGTCTAAATTAACCTTACCTCGTGCTGAGTCAGTTTAGCTCGCTTGAGTTGGGAATTTTCCACTAATGATGCAATCTTTCTCTTATGTACTATTGTTTTAGGCTCTTTTAACTTGATATAATCATCCGGCAGATAATATTTTAACAATAAAATAAAGTTAATAATTTATAACACCCCTGTTTATACAGCCCTGTTTAAACAGAGGTGTTTTTAAACAGGGCTGTTTAAACAGAGCTGTTTAAACAGGGGTGTTTAAACAGCTCAGTTTAAACATTGGTGATTTTAACGTGGGTTGTTTAGTTGTTATTAACTTAAATAATATTCCTAAATTATATCTTTCATCGAAAATTTCCTATACAGGGTGATGTAAAAATTTTGAAATCTATTTTTTTCCTCAAAGTCGAGGTTTTTGAAAAAGAATTTGATAAATCGAATGATCTCATCATCTACTATCCTACATCCAAATTTCAACTCTCCAACCTGAGCCATTAGAGCGCTAATAGCAAAAAACTGTATCTCCGAGACCAAAGGGCCGATCGACGCCATTCTTTTTTTAAACGCTTTCGGACACCGCCCTGAACACGTGACATATGTTGAATTTTTCTTTTGACGTTTAACACGTGACTGGTGACAGTTGACATGTCATAAATGACAGGTGACAGCCGCCATACTTTTACGCATGTCTTCTGACGCCATTTTGAACACGTGACCTACGTTAAATTTTAATTTTGGCGTTTCATAAGTGACAGGTGACAGTTGACAGATCTTAAATGACAGGTGACAGCTGACATACGTTTACACATGTCTTATGACGTCATTCCGAACACGTGACGTATGCCAGTTTTTTATTTTAACGTTTCATAAGTGACAGGTGACAGTTGACATATCTTAAATGACAAGTGACAGCTGGCTAATTTTTTTCTTCTGTCTTATGACGTCATCCTTCACACGTGACGTATGTTCAATTTTAATTTTGACCTTTGACAAGTGACAGGTGACAGTTGACAGGTGACATTTGACAGCTGCGTGCGCAGGTTGGGTTTGCTGACGTAAGATCCAGGGATGTAGACTTCGATGACGTACTTGAAATTTACACATGCGCAAAGGTGGCCGAGCTATGACGTCATAGATTACAAGATAAGATCTCCGCCGGGTGGCGGGTGGGGCACAACTCCCAAAGAATACCTACTCTCCTCTTCGGAGATGTAGGCTTCCAAAGAGCTCCAATGAAATCAAGTTTTTTACACATAATTATTGAACCACCAGGTATATTCCAATTTTTTTTTAAGATGATGTATACCAGGTTAGACCCTTCAAACTACTATCCAAGAAAGTGTTGTGAAGTACTCACAGCTGCAGGGACGGACTAGCTGTGACACTCATGACCCCATTTTTTTACGCCCTGTGTGATAAGAACTTTAGACGACATTTTTTAAATACCTTTAATTATTGACTAAAAATTAAGTACTCTTCATTCATGTCGTTAATCCTAACCGTTTTGGAAAAAAAAACGTGATTTTATTTACACTGTTAGTCCCCTAACTTCTGTCGGATTGAATATGAAAAAGAGGAATTATTCCCTGTCGCAAACATAGTTTCAATAAAACGTTAAACTTTAACTGCTTAGTTAAAAACTTCGTAAGAGGGTTCAACATGGGCTCCGTGAAGTCTTATAAACTCGCGGGCACGACGAATTGAGGACTGCTGTACCCGCCACAATAACCCAGCATTGTTCCTTATTTGATCACAATGAAAGGTGATTCTCCGTAGAAATTCCTCCCTACTATCGAACGGAGTAGAATACACCAAGGTTTTGAGGTGTCACCACAGGTAAAAATCCAACGGCGTTAGGTCGGGAGATCGAGGAGGCCAGGCAATAGGTCCTCCCCTACCTATCCAACGGTTTGGATAGACGGTATTCAGGTGCTCCCGCACAGCAACGCTGAAATGAGGTGGTGCTCCATCGTGCATGTAGTACATGTTTCGGCGGATTTCAAGTGATAAGTGATCTACTAAATTGTGAAAAACATTCCTGAGGAATTCCAAATAAAGTTGTCCATTCAGTCGTACCGGCAATACGAATGGTCCAATCAAAAATTTGCCAATGATTCCTGCCCAGACATTAATTGATTGGAACTGATGATGATGCGAAACAATAGTTGCATGAGGATTTTCATCAGCCCATACATGTGAGTTGTGTAAATTCATGATACCATTTTTGGCAAACCCTGCTTGGTCCGTTAAGAGAATAGTGCTAATGGAGTTTACATTATTTCGTTGCTGATCCAATAGCCAATTTGCAAACTGCATTCTACGGGGAAAATCTTCAGAAACCAGTTCATGCACTTTTTGCAAATGATATGGATATAACAGCTATTCTTGAAGAACTTCATGTACTATTGTTTACGTATTAAACTGCGCTGATAATTTTCGAATGCTCGTTGAAGGAGTGCCATACACAGTATTTAAAATAGTTTTCTCTAACTGCGGCGTACGTACTGTTCTTCCCCGACCAGCATCAGTACTTCTTTTCCCAAAATTTCCTAAAATTATGAAGAAATTTAATAATATTACCTTAGTAAATGCATTCGCCTACCAGTCTCCCTTAGATGTTGGTCAACTCGTTGAAATGTTTTCTGATCGGGAAGAGTACGATTAGGATATCTGTCATGATATAACCTTCTGGCTTCCAAAGCATTGCAAGATGCAAGACCATACATCAGATGCATATCTGCATACTCAATAAACGTGTATTCCATTTAGAATTATTTCACAATTAATTTCACCACGAAATCCAAAAATCAGTAATTTAATATCGAAATAAAGAATCAATGTGTGAGCGATGTGAAAGTTGACAAGTTCTAAAATGCAGGATATTTATTTCTTTCGTACCTAGCAACTTTTGCAACAACAATACTTTATTTTTGGGGCCGATAAAATAAAACGCACATTTTTTGCGAACCTAGGTCGAACTGCAACTCACAGAATTAGACGTATCTGTTATCGAAATACGCCAAATATGTGATGTAAATAACATGACGATTTTTCGAAAACGGTTAGGATTAACGACATGAATGAAGAGTACTTAATTTTTGGTCAATAGTTAAAGGTATGTAAAGAACGTCATCCAAAGTTCTTATAATACAGGGCGTAAAAAAAATGGGGTCATGAGTGTCACAGATAGTCCGTCCCTGCAGTTGTGAATACTTCACAACACTTTCTTGGATAGTAATTTGAAGGATCTAACCTGGTATACATCATATTAAAAAAAAATTGGAATATACCTGGTGGTTCAATAATTATGGGTAAAAACTTGATTTCATTGGAGCTCTTTGGGAGCCCATATCTCCGAAGAGGAGGCCTA
Source organism: Philopedon plagiatum (assembly GCA_963971165.1). Classification (NCBI taxonomy): domain Eukaryota; kingdom Metazoa; phylum Arthropoda; class Insecta; order Coleoptera; family Curculionidae; genus Philopedon; species Philopedon plagiatum. The sequence continues at coordinate 58,750,164 of OZ020191.1, forward strand.
TACGAAAAAAGTTTATATGAACTTGTAGTATTCTTTTCACGTGTTTTTTTCATATCCGGGAGATTTCCCACATTTTCCCGGACGCCCTGTATATGCATATTATTAACATAAGCAATCAAGTTTCTACCAAAGAAGAGATACGCAAACTCCATTATATTGATTTTTCACGATATTTTTAACGTCATAAATCTATTAGGAACTACGGTACTAGTGATTGCAATCCCGCAGTGTTTTAAATCCCGCAGGGCATTTGTTCTAATCCAGCGGGATCCCGCGGGATCCCGCATAGGTTTTTTAATTTAATAAAATTCGATAAATTAATGTTTATTCAATTAATTATTGAAACAAATTTAATTTTTTATTACAAAAATCAACAAATAGCCGTATTTCAGTTAAAAAAATAATATAATTTAAAGTCTAGCATCTCTTAACTATACTACTATGACTATAAATCAATCAAATTTGTTCTTAATTAAAGTAACAAGTAATTTTGGGCAAATGAACTTCAAATGTTTATTCGCGGGATCCCGCATAGGTTTTTTAATTTTATAAAATTCGATAAATTAACGTTTATTTAATTAATTATTATTAAACCAACTTTAATTTTTTATTATAGAAATTAAAAATTAACAGTATATCAGTCAAAAAAATTATATAATTTACAGTCTACCTCTCTTAACTATACTACTATGACTATAAATCAGTCAAATTTCTTATCAATTAAAGTAACAAGTAACTTTGGGCAAATAAACTTCAAATTTGTATACGCGGGAGTCCGCATATGTTTTTTAATTTTATACAATTCGATAAATTAACGTTTATTTAATTAATTATTAAATTACCTTTAATTTGTTATTATAAATATCAAAAATTAACAGTATTTCAAGAAAATTATGGAATATAAAGTCTAGCCTCTCTTACTCTACTATTATGACTATAAATCTGTCAAATTTCTTATCAATTAAAGTAATATGTAACTTTGGGCAAATGAACTTCAAATGTTTATACGCGGGACCCCGCATAAATTTTGTATTTTTATAAAATTTGATAAATTAACTTTTATTTAATTAATTACGAAACCAACTTTAATTTTTTATTAAAAATATCAGAAATTAACAGTATTTCAGTCAACAAAATTATGTAATTTAAAGTCTAGCCTCTCTTAACTATACTACTAAGACTATAAATCACTCAAATTTCTTATCAATTGAAGTAACATGTAACTTTGGGCAAATGAACTTCAAATGTTTATACGCGGGTTCCCGCATAGGTTTTTTAATTTTATAAAATTCGATAAATTAACGTTTATTTAATTAATTATTAAGCCAACTTTAACTTTTTAATATAAATATAAAAAATTAACAGTATTTCAGTCAACAAAATTATGTAATTTAAACTCTAGCCTGTCTTAATTGTACTACTATGACTATAAATCAGTCAAATTTCTTAACAATTAAATTAACAAGTAACTTTGGGCAAATGAACTTTGTTTATTATTTTTCTACCTGAGAATAAGTCTTACTAGTTTTTATAGTAAATCACATTAGTTTGATTGTAAGGTAAGTAAGATGCTTAAAATACCTAAGCAGTCTCATTAATTTTCATATTATAATACCACGGATATCTAGCAGATACACGTTTTCGCGTTATTTTTTAAAGTGTTTCCGGCTTTTTCATAAAATTCCCGCACCGCATAGCTGGTGCGGGATCCCGCAGGCCGCCAAATGATGCGGGATCCCGCGGGATTGTGGGATCCCACTTTGCGGGATTGCAATCCCTATACGGTAGTAACTTATATATATTTCTGGCGACCGCGCCAGATATCTAGACAGTACCCATGTAACACCCTAAAATTAAATGTTTTAAATTAATATGCTAATTTATAATTAAATTTACATAGCGAAACGCTACACTGTCCTCCTAAAAAAATAGTCTGCGAAGGTAGACTATTTTGAACAACAGGTTAGATAACAAAAAATTTTAGATGTCAAAACTTGACAGATGTCATATACTCCAGATTTTTAGTTCGATAGCTTACGCGTATCACACGTCCTTGCGGAGGTCATCATCGGTAGGTCCTCTAAAAACCTGACGTTGTCGCTTGACAATATACTATAAAAAGTACAATCTCATAATCAGATTAGAATAGCTAATTAGTAGAACTAAATAAAATAAAACTATACAGAACTAAAAATATCAAAATAGAAAAAAAGGAAAATGAATTACTCCTCTCGTTTCAAAATCTTAAAAGGGTTAAAAAAAGACAGAGGGAATCAGCTCTGCTAGTACACTTTTGCAGCCTAAGACTAGCTTGGTCAAAAAATTAAGGTAAGTTATATCGGGAAAAGAAACATAGGAATCCGTCTTGGATTGGAATGCTACTGCAGGTTTTAGCTACCTTATACTGGGTAAAGGTGAACTGGCCCAGGATAGCTGACATTGCCCCACCTATAATGGCACAGGAGTCCTCGTCATCAGTCTTACACACTGAGAAAAAACCTAATTATTCCTTATAAGAATTCTTAAACTCCTTATGCAACTGTTTAATACTATATGGGACAGCAACGTGCTTTGCTACTTCCATTCAACAAAAATTGCTAGACCGTCTTACTGTGGTAGCAATATGGTGACTTGACCAGTAAAAAATTGAAATCATATCTGAAATACAGCTTTCTAATAGGCATTAATCCCCTAGACTTTTATAGTAACCAGCCAGTAATATTGGGACTATTATGTAGTTTTATAACTGTAATAATATAACTTACAGTTGTAATAGAACTGGACAACAATCATAATATCCTTTTTTTCGTACCGTTATTAACCGGTATAATAGCCACTGAAATCCCGTTGTATATTCGTTATAATACGAAATAGCAGCTTGTATAACCCAGTTTTTTTGGGCTAATGAAACTGTGTCGTAAGCTATATGCATTACGCATCTATCTTAATGTCTGTAAAATTTGAGACTGATACCCTTAACTTTAAGTTGTATTAGGACCGCTTGTCTTATTGCTATAGGTATACAGGGTGTTAGTAGTGGACCACCTGTTACGTGCAAATTATTGAAAAAAAAAATTTATGCAAAAAGTTTTATAATTATTGATATAGCATATATAAGAAATACTCTTAACTATATAGGATCTATCAAAAAAGCGTAACAATTCACAACTTACCATTTTTAATAAAAAAATCCCTTATATTATTAATTTTTTGGTTTTCTCTTAAAATTTCAAATTAATTTTGTGAAGTGTCCAATACTTAAGTTCACGTGTTTTCAAAATTTAGTCAGTTGACAATTATTAGTCTATTTTCAGCTTTGAAGTTTCGAAAACGGTTTGAGACATCAGAAGGTGAATTACTTCCCTCTCACTTTTAATACTGTATTGTCTTAGTACTGAGTCCAGACAGTACCAGTAGTACCACAAATAGAAAAGAACAAAATACACAAACCCACTAAGAAAACACACACATCATGACATCCCCAATCCGCTAAAATGGCTTCCATTTTGAAAAGATAAAATAGGTACACACTGAAATGCAAAAAGCTCATGCCTGGTCTTCTCCTAGAACAGGGGTCGGCAACCTACGGCACGCGTGCCAGACTTGGCACGCCTGGCAGTTTAAAATGGCACGCATAACTTTGTGAAGTTTGGTGTATAATATTAAAGATTTAGTTTTAAGGATACTTATTGTAAATTCAAAATAATCTACGGAACTGTACACAAGCTGGCAACGTAGCTCGACCGAGCTATGTGATGGCAGGCCAGGCTAGAACGACACGACCGCTACGGGACGTTTCTAGAAAATAGAAGACGCGAGGAGGTGATTCTCGGCTTTTCGAACGCCCGGTGAGCGGCATTGCCACGGTTATACGGGAAACTTCTAGGAGGCGGATTTACCATTATATAAGCGTGTATTCAGTTAGAGATAGTTTAGTTTAGTACGAGCTATTGTAAAGATAAGTTCCGAAATAAAAGTTTAGTGGTAAAAGTTGTACCAGGTGTTGTTATTGGACGGACCCAGGATAGTTAATCGTAACATTATTTATCAACCTGTAACGTACAAGTGCGCGATTAACGTTAGTGTTATGGCGGCTTAAAAGCAGAAAGTAGACGTTCGGCCCTTTCAAAATTCTAGGACAAGTGATTATGGTTTTGTACAGCAAAGAGATCGAGCCATATGTGCATTATGTCTGGAAAGCGTAGTATTCCGGACATCTAGTGTTCAACGACATTTTCAAACAAGACATGAATCGGGGTTTAAGGATAATGCTGATAGAACGGAGACAATCCGAAGAGCAGTTGCTCAGTATACAAAGCAGGCAACATTCTTTACAAAAATTAGTTAAGGGAAAGATCAAGCAACCGAATGCAGTTTTAAAATTGCACAATCTTTGGCAGAAAAGGGAAGACCTTTCACTGATGGGGAATTTATGAAGCAAACGTTTCTGAGAAGTGCGGATGTATTGTTTGATGATTTTCCTAATAAACAAGCAATACTGGTCCGGATTAAAGATATACCAGCATCAGCGCGGACTATTGAGAGGCGAGTTACTGAAATGGCAGAAAATGTACGGAAACAACAGATCGACGCCATTAAACGGAATATCGTATTTAGTATTTCGTTGGATGAAAGTGTCGACGTTAATGACATTTTCCGGTTGGCAATCGTTGCGCGGTACTTTGACAATAACCGTGTGTATGAAGAACTGATCTGTCTGCTACCATTGGAAGGAACGACAAGAGGCGAAGATATACTATCAGAATTCGTAAAACATTTTATTACGGCTTGTTTTTGTCATACGAAATTAAAATATTATTATGATAGCAGTCGCAGCGATTAGTTGATTTTTGGGATTTAGTCCTACCTTTTTGAATATATTCACTTATTCCTTGAACGTTTTATTTTGGTTTGTTTTTCCATTTAGTCAAAATTTTTCCTAACCTCGAATTTAATTTTTCTAAATTTTCCGTCACTAGTCTGTCTTGGATCCAGCCTTGTTTTTCCTCATTCTGTATAGTTAATCCTTAGGGAAATACTTCGGAATTCGGCCCTAAAACATTATTTTCCTACTAATAAATCCGAATTTATTTACAATGACAACGTAAATCGTCATCTTTGACATTTGAATCAGCTGGGAATTGCTTCGAAACCTGTCGGTGTTGGCACCGCTCTATAGCGTGATTTTCGGTCCTGAGTCGCCCTCTGTGGATATTGGTGGAAGCTGTGTAACGATTGAATCTGCTTCCGAATTATAGGATCCTTCATTTTGTAGATTGGGTTCGGTATTGGTTCCTACTTGTAATTACAGGTGGTCTTTTCTTGAATTAGGAAATATGGGATTCAGTTTGCTGGCAGAAATATGGGATTCGGCTTTATTGGATTTTGGATTCCGACTGTATTATTTGCCCATTTTGTCTTATTTCACTAGTAAATTGGACAAGTCTTGTAGCTGCCAGTATTTAAGGGCGTATGTCCTACTTGTTGCTTAAAATAGGTAAGGGATGACATCCTTTTTTTCAACAATTAGCTTTAGGTGGTGCCTGCACCACCTAGGGAGCCCAAGTTGCACCTCTGGGTTTAGCCTTCAAGGGTTCTAATGTTGATCCATGCCTATACGTATTCCTGGTTGACGAAGATCGTAAGTTGTTTCCAATTGTACAAACTACAATGAATTGTACCAAACTATTAGTGAATGTTGGTTTATGGATACGGAGAAATGGATTTAATTGTTAGTATATTGCCGTTGTTCATTGGTTGAGTTAATTTTTACTGGCAGAAATGCGTTGAAGCGAATACCATCGACCCAAAGCCTTCGGAAATGTACCTGATTGTGTACCGAAGTGTACTTAGAAACAACCCCGTTGTGTCGTCACTTTGGGGACAAAAAATCGATACGATTTGGGAAGGTGGACGTGGCACGAGAAGCCGGGTTCCTTTTTCACAAACACATCGCGTCGTCTACAGTACCGTTATTCTGCAGTCTTTTGGAAAGACACCCAAAAATTTGGATCCGTGAATGCGGTACGGCTAAATTCTTCTGCATTGTTTTGTTATTTGCGATTTTGGCGTTACCTTGTGGTCTAAGGAGACCGTTTTTGAGTTTATTTGTAGAAGAGATACGACGTCTTTTCGTCGGTTCTTAGGACGGCAGCGGACATGTTGATTTAGACCCGCCACAAAATCTACAGGTAAGCCCTTTTGCCACTATTAAACCCTTAAAAACACAGAATTCCGCGTTTAAACTGCTATTTTAATTAATTTTCGTTAATTTTCTTTTGATTCTATTTTTTTACGACGTCCACGTTTTTAATTAATTTTTCAGTAATTACAGATTTTCTAAATACGAGTAGAGCGCTACATTTCGCGGTAGGTAAATTATGTACAGACGTTTTTTTTTATTAAGAATTAAATGGGTTGATATTTGCCCTTCACGTAGGTCAAATTCTTGTGAGTTTTTTAATACGGGTTTTTTTTGTCAGCTATCCTAGCTTGATTTACTGCATTCCTTTGATAATGTTGGTTAAAACTGTACAGGGTGACCCAAGGTTAAATTTAATCTTGTTATTTTGCAAGCAAAACCATCGTGAGTTAGTCACTGGTGTATGTCCGTGGATTTGAATTTAATGATGATTTTTTATCAACCTAATTATGTTAATAATCGATTGCCAGGTTGTTAAAATTAATATCTTGTGTTTTGGAATATCAGCTGATAGCGCTAGAGACCGGCAATTTAAATGTTTTATATTTTTGGCTGTCAGTGGGTTTGAACTTTAGTAATTTGAGTAAATATTTTAAATATTTGACCGTCAGTAGTATTAATTTTCAAATTCCTTTATTCTTTTTCTGTTGTTAACTAGCTTATAAGCAATATTATGTATGACATTGACCAGGCTTATCCTGAATTATTAGATTTGGTTACAAAATTTCAGGGTGGGTGAAGTATAGTACCGTTAACGACTCACGGTGGCGTTTGTTCATTCTTGGGTTACGCTTACAGACACTGTATGGTTAATTTATATTCGTAAATATTAAGCTACGTTATTATATTTTGATATATACTTTAGTAGTAGTAATACTGAAATTTTCTTTCTCTTTTGATGGATTGTATTTAACGTTCTAAATTTTATAACATTGTATTTTGCGACTATAACTTTTCTTTGGTGTAATTTGAGCGATTACCTAACTATTTTGGATATTTTATTACCAGTGTATAATTTAATTGTTTAATATTTTTGTATCTGCATTACTTATGTAAATATAATTAGTGTATAATGAATACTTTTCTGTGCACAGTAGCGTACAATGTCTACTCTTATGTAAATTTATCTTAACTTTTTTTTGTCAATTAATTATCTTCGATAACGCCTGTGTATTTTTTTTTGGACCTGATGTCACTGTTTAATTCAAAATATTTTCTTTCGGTTTCACTTTCTTGTTATAAATGAATAATGAATGGCCTTCAGCCAGTAATAGTTTTTTTTATTTAAATTTAATATGATTGAAATTATATTTGCATAGTACCTGAATTTTACCTTGCCTTGACGCATACCTTTTGTTTTATCAGGTTCTTTTTACTGGGAGACACCACTGTCTTTTACTGGGAGACTCCAGGCTGTCTTTATACTGGGAGACACCGAATATTTTGCTGGGAGACACATCAGCCATTAACAGTCTAGGCCATTCCAGCCTTGAGCTCAGCTACCTTCATCAGGGGTGACACCCCTTTCAGGCAACTTTTGATTATTATAACTGATTTTGATTGATAACCTTACTATACGCATATATAGATATATATATATATATATATATATATATATATATATATATATATATATATATAGTAAACTAGTAATATTGGGTTGCGCAGCAAATGAAAGAATACTCTTTAAAGTTGTTCCAAGCTTTCGAAAATATTCATTTTCATCTTCAGGGAGACTACAAAGAATTACTAGTATTAAACATGGTTCTTATATTAACCATTGTTTTAAGTGAGCTTATAAGCAGATTTATTACTTAAAACTTAGTTGAGGATGTTCATTAACGGTGTTAAAATATTATCTAGGGAATCAGTGAAGTTCTCCAGAGTGGGATCGAAAACCAAGCGTCATTAATTACTTAATTATTCTAAATTTACATTTATTACACAATAGCACAGACAGATTAAAATTACATGAAAGTCATTAATTAAAAAAAAGGAAGACAGTTAAAAATCATTTATTTCTCCGTTTTTTGAAATTCATTTTAGCCATGCGGCACGAGATGACAGACTGATTTGATTGAGCGGGAAACTCACTATGGACTGTCAGAAGTCAGTTGTTAGCGACATCTGTGTATTATATTAAATTATATGCGAAACATGATTACAGAAGTCTGTAAAGTTAGGTGTGTTATATACCTTGTAGAGATAACTTGTTGGATTTATATTGCGCTCAGGAAGTACACCCTAGCGGCTGCATTTAAAAGCTTATTTATGCGACATCTATGAATTTCAATCAGAATTATTTGTAATTTGATAAAGAGATTTTGTTATATGTAGGAAATGGGTAAGTATTCTTGAATTTGTTGTGAAGGAAAAAAATAATTTTTATTATACAATCAATTGTCATTATACTTGAATCTCAGAGTCGTTCAAACGATGATCCTTGTCTAAAAATAATAGATATGAATATATTTCACTTAGGTGTTTTATATCGGTTTTTTTATTTATGCAATTAGGTTCTTGTGAAATAAAGGCCATTTCAAGAAAAGATCTTTTAGAGTTATTTTTCTGTGTAGCAAGTATCTTGGTTGCATCGTAATCAAAGTTATGTAGTGAGTTATTAGCGTGTTCTGCCAGAGCACACCTCTCTGGATGCAGTCTACAGTCACTCCTGTGTGCTGTGATTCTATCGGCCAATGGTCTTGTAGTTTGGCCTATGTATATTTTTTCACAGTCTGCACAAGGAATGCTGTAAACCACATCTGTTCTTCGAGTAAGAGGGACCTTGTCTTTAAGCCTGGAGTGCACCGAAGAAATTGTGAGTACTGGTTTGTTCGCGATTTTGACATTAACTACCTGATTTATTATTCTGGACAGCGCCGGAGTTATCTCTCTAATGTAGGGAAGTGATATGAATTTATTAGTTTGTGTCACTTCAGTTATATTATTGTTATTATTTATTAGGTTATGTTCATTTAATATAGGTATGTTGATGGCAGGAGTGCTGAACAAAATTCTATTAATCAGCTTGGGTGGATATGAATTATCGATGAATAATTGAGCCAGGATATCTAAGTTTTTTTTATGTAGAGATGGATCTGAGATTTTTAGAATTCTTGATTTCATTTGTTTAACCAGATTCACTTTCATATTATGTTTATGATACGAGAAATAATTCAGGTATCGTCCTGAGCTGCAAGGTTTCCTGTACCAATCTATCACGATTTTGTTGTTGTGAGTTCGTGTGAATTTGGTATCTAGGAAAGGAACCGAGCAGGTAGGGTCTTCGGTTTCTATAGTGAACTGGATGTGTTGATCGAAATCATTTAAGGTTTCTAGTATCTCGTTGATTCCATTTTGTGGTAGTGCTACAATTATATCATCCACGTATTTTTTTAAAAAAAGGGGATTAAAGGAGAGAACAGGAAGAACTGTGTCCAGCAATTCGTCCATCACATATGTTGCAAGTATAGGAGAGACAGAAGACCCCATTGGGGTACCAAAAGTTTGTTTATAGTATTTGTTGTCAAATGAGAAATATGTGTTATCAAAAAGAAATTCAATTAATCTAAGAAAGGAGTCTCTGTCTGTGTTACAATAGTTACTAATGCGGTACCAACACTTATAGATGGCCCTGTGTGCAGCATCATAGTAAACATTGCTGAAAAGAGAGACAACATCGAGGCTTGCTACCACATAGCCATCAGGAAGCTGTAATTGGTTAAATTTTTCATAGACTTGGAAAGAGTCTTTAATATAATATTCATTATCGAAGTTATATGCTTTTGTGAGGATTTCGGTTATAAAAAATTGCAATAAATTCCGTGGGTGCACCAATTGAAGCTACAATTGGCCTGACAGACAAGGTTGGTTTGTGGATTTTAGGTAATGAGTAAAATTTTGGAGATGTACTCTTGTAACTTGTAAGCTTTTTCTTTGTGGCCTCATCTATTTGTCCTGTATTATACAATTGTTTGATTAATTCATTGCACTTTCTTTGAATCGAAAGTGTGGGGTCTCGCGGTAAACTGATGTAAGATTCATCATTCTGGATTAATTCATTGGAGAGTTGTAAATATTGTTCTTTCTCCATGATAACAGTTACATTGCCCTTGTCTGATCTAGTTAATATAATGTTAGGGTTGTCCTTAAGGAACTTTTTTGATTTATAGAGTAAGTTATGGAAAAGTGATTTTTTATGTTTGTTTGAGTTTATATAATTTGTGAGGATGTTAGTAGTTCTTGAGATGGTGATATTTTTTATTGCGGCATCATTTATAGATGAGGTAACAAAGTCAAGATCCGCCAAGATGGTTTTTTTTTTTATTAACAATGGTTAATATAAGAACCATGTTTAATACTAGTAATTCTTTGTAGTCTCCCTGAAGATGAAAATAAATATTTTCGAAAGCTTGGAACAACTTTAAAGAGTATTCCTTCATTTGCTGCGCAACCCAATATTACTAGTTTACTGCCTAACTAGTCAGCAACGACTACCCTCTATATATACACCACAGGTATGGGTTTTTACCAGACCATCAAGGCTACATATGGGACCGAAGCAGTGAAGAATTTAAAGGATTGGGCGAAAACCAAAATTAAATTGGCTAAGGAATATAATAGAAGATCGTTTCTACTACAATGCAGACAAATGGGGATACGGCCACAACACATCACAGCAACAACAGGGCCAATAGAACAACTTCTCCTCCGGCAGGACTCTCAACAGGCTATGGACTTCAATCGTAGGTTAGGAAATAAACTTATTAATATTGAGATTTCGGCTAATCATAAACTAATTAGTAATCTAGAATCCTCACTTACATCGTTCAAACGAGCAATCATTGAAAACACTAATGAAGCCATCTTCAATAACTTTTCTAGCAAACAACAAAGAAATTACAATAGATTATTCCATAAAATTAAAACAAACAATATTAACAAATTAAATAACTTAAAATCTATCGAACTTCACAACCGCCTTAAGACTAAACCGGAATGGATAAAAAATCTTACCAACATAGAGATTCCTAATGATATCCCCCAGTTCTTGTCTCTCGGCCCTAAGTTTAGTGTTGAGCCGGTTGTGGGAAATGATATACCTATAAAAAAACATCTTGGCGGATCTTGACTTTGTTACCTCATCTATAAATGATGCCGCAATAAAAAATATCACCATCTCAAGAACTACTAACATCCTCACAAATTATATAAACTCAAACAAACATAACAAATCACTTTTCCATAACTTACTCTATAAATCAAAAAAGTTCCTTAAGGACAACCCTAACATTATATTAACTAGATCAGACAAGGGCAATGTAACTGTTATCATGGAGAAAGAACAATATTTACAACTCTCCAATGAATAAATCCAGAATGATGAATCTTACATCAGTTTACCGCGAGACCCCACACTTTCGATTCAAAGAAAGTGCAATGAATTAATCAAACAATTGTATAATACAGGACAAATAGATGAGGCCACAAAGAAAAAGCTTACAAGTTACAAGAGTACATCTCCAAAATTTTACTCATTACCTAAAATCCACAAACCAACCTTGTCTGTCAGGCCAATTGTAGCTTCAATTGGTGCACCCACGGAATTTATTGCAATTTTTATAACCGAAATCCTCACAAAAGCATATGACTTCGATAATGAATATTATATTAAAGACTCTTTCCAAGTCTATGAAAAATTTAACCAATTACAGCTTCCTGATGGCTATGTGGTAGCAAGCCTCGATGTTGTCTCTCTTTTCAGCAATGTTTACTATGATGCTGCACACAGGGCCATCTATAAGTGTTGGTACCGCATTAGTAACTATTGTAACACAGACAGAGACTCCTTTCTTAGATTAATTGAATTTCTTTTTGATAACACATATTTCTCATTTGACAACAAATACTATAAACAAACTTTTGGTACCCCAATGGGGTCTTCTGTCTCTCCTATACTTGCAACATATGTGATGGACGAATTGCTGGACACAGTTCTTCCTGTTCTCTCCTTTAATCCCCTTTTTTTAAAAAAATACGTGGATGATATAATTGTAGCACTACCACAAAATGGAATCAACGAGATACTAGAAACCTTAAATGATTTCGATCAACACATCCAGTTCACTATAGAAACCGAAGACCCTACCTGCTCGGTTCCTTTCCTAGATACCAATTTCACACGAACTCACAACAACAAAATCGTGATAGATTGGTACAGGAAACCTTGCAGCTCAGGACGATACCTGAATTATTTCTCGTATCATAAACATAATATGAAAGTGAATCTGGTTAAACAAATGAAATCAAGAATTCTAAAAATCTCAGATCCATCTCTACATAAAAAAAACTTAGATATCCTGGCTCAATTATTCATCGATAATTCATATCCACCCAAGCTGATTAATAGAATTTTGTTCAGCACTCCTGCCATCAACATACCTATATTAAATGAACATAACCTAATAAATAATAACAATAATATAACTGAAGTGACAGAAACTAATAAATTCATATCACTTCCCTACATTAGAGAGATAACTCCGGCGCTGTCCAGAATAATAAATCAGGTAGTTAATGTCAAAATCGCGAACAAACCAGTACTCACAATTTCTTCGGTGCACTCCAGGCTTAAAGACAAGGTCCCTCTTACTCGAAGAACAGATGTGGTTTACAGCATTCCTTGTGCAGACTGTGAAAAAATATACATAGGCCAAACTACAAGACCATTGGCCGATAGAATCACAGCACACAGGAGTGACTGTAGACTGCATCCAGAGAGGTGTGCTCTGGCAGAACACGCTAATAACTCACTACATAACTTTGATTACGATGCAACCAAGATACTTGCTACACAGAAAAATAACTCTAAAAGATCTTTTCTTGAAATGGCCTTTATTTCACAAGAACCTAATTGCATAAATAAAAAAACCGATATAAAACACCTAAGTGAAATATATTCATATCTATTATTTTTAGACAAGGATCATCGTTTGAACGACTCTGAGATTCAAGTATAATGACAATTGATTGTATAATAAAAATTATTTTTTTCCTTCACAACAAATTCAAGAATACTTACCCATTTCCTACATATAACAAAATCTCTTTATCAAATTACAAATAATTCTGATTGAAATTCATAGATGTCGCATAAATAAGCTTTTAAATGCAGCCGCTAGGGTGAACTTCCTGAGCGCAATATAAATCCAACAAGTTATCTCTACAAGGTATATAACACACCTAACTTTACAGACTTCTGTAATCATGTTTCGCATATAATTTAATATAATACACAGATGTCGCTAATAACTGACTTCTGACAGTCCATAGTGAGTTTCCCGCTCAATCAAATCAGTCTGTCATCTCGTGCCGCATGGCTAAAATGAATTTCAAAAAACGGAGAAAGAAATGATTTTTAACTGTCTTCCTTTTTTTTTAATTAATGACTTTCATGTAATTTTAATCTGTCTGTGCTATTGTGTAATAAATGTAAATTTAGAATAATTAAGTAATTAATGACGCTTGGTTTTCGATCCCACTCTGGAGAACTTCACTGATTCCCTAGATAATATTTTAACACCGTTAATGAACATCCTCAACTAAGTTGTAAGTAATAAATCTGCTTATAAGCTCACTTAAAACAATGGTTAATATAAGAACCATGTTTAATACTAGTAATTCTTTGTAGTCTCCCTGAAGATGAAAATAAATATTTTCGAAAGCTTGGAACAACTTTAAAGAGTATTCTTTCATTTGCTGCGCAACCCAATATTACTAGTTTACAGCCTAACTAGTCAGCAACGACTACCCTCTATATATATATATATATATATATATATATATATATATATATATATATATATATATATATATATATATATATATATGTATCTATTCATAATGACTATGGTTAGCGCCTAAGGTCGAATCGATTCGAGTATTTACATCCTTTTTTAATTTCCCCCTCAGGGTTTAAGTTTTGCATTTAAAGAAAAAAAAATTGGTAAACGCCAAAGTGGTCACACGACCAACAATTTCGTTTCCTTAAAAGTCTGTAAATATATGTGTAAATTTGTTTTTAAAGGTAGTGTTTTATTTGCCTCACCACACAGCGCAGTTTCTTGGACTTTTTTTATGGATAATAGGGTAACTTTATGTGAGTGAGTGAGCTGAAAGCGAGGTCCCAACACCATCTAGGAGGTTTTCTGTTTTTAGCCCGGCTTTAAAAACAGTGGCGCCCTCAAACCCACCCTCTCTCCGGCATTGGATCTAGGGCATTTTTTTTGGCACGCATGCGCAAGCCTCTCGCATTCAACTCAACTCTTTACGTGAGTTAATTTTGGAACTACTCAACATTTTTTTTTAACTTTTACCGAACTTTGAATTTTTAATTTTGACAGTAAGTGGAAGTAAATTAAAATTCTTCTTCTTGGCGGAAAAGTGAGTGGCAATTTTCAGAAACGGGGACTAGACTTAACTAAGATTTTTTGCGTAACTACAGATGGCGCACCCGCTATGATCGGAACACATAAGGGATTTGTATCTCTTCTTACTGCACGCATTGGTCGACCAGTTTTGAATTTTCATTGCATTATTCATCAAGGAAGTTTATGCGCGAAGATCTCAAGCGGAAGCTTAAAATCCGTGATGGATACTGTTGTAAAAGTTGTCAACTACATTGCAGGTCGTTCTTCATTAACTCACAGGCAATTCAAGTAATCTTTACAAGAATTGGAAAGTGAATATTCAGATATTCCATTACACAGCAAAATACGCTGGCTTAGCCGCGGTAAAGTGCTTTCTAGATTTGTGGAATGTTTGGGACAAATTAGGTCATTTTTGTTGCAAAAAAAACAATCTCAAGTCTTTCTTGAACTAGATAATAAAGAATGGATTTGTAAGTTGATGTTCCTAACTGATATTACAAATCATCTCGGCGAACTAAACCTTAAGTTGCAAGGATCGGGTCAAAGTGTTCTAGATTTGTATGATTCCTGGAAGTCCTTTAAAATGAAAATAGGTGTATTTATTCGCGATATTACCTCCCATACATATAAATACTTTCCAAATCTAAAAACATACTTACCCAACCTTGATAATTGTGATAATGCTGCATTTAATGAGGAAATGTTAAACTACATGACTTCACTGAAAGAAGGATTTGCGGAAAGAGACCAAGGTTTTGATAAACATGGTCACATGTTCTCCTTCTTGATAAAACCAGACTCAATGGATTTTACTAGCATTCCTTTTAATGATTCTCTTTTCGCATGGATGGAAATTCAAGATTTTGAGCTTCAGCATAATGAATTTAGGAACTCCGAGTTGTGGAAGACAAAATTTGTGGAACTAAGAAGAGTTTTAGAAGGTGATCCTTAGGACAAATCAAACGAAATACTGAATTGTTGGGCTAGTTTGCCAGATAAATTTATTTGCCTAAAAAAAGTGGCATTTGCAATGCTTTCAGCATTCGGATCGTCCTATATGTGTGAGCAAGTTTTTTCCCATATGAAAATCATTCTGAATCCATATCGAAGTCGGCTAACAACAGAAAATTCAGAGGCGTGTGTAATATTAAAAGTAACTAGACATAAACCAGAAATAGAAAAGCTTTCGCGAGAAACACAAGGACAAGTATCGCACTGAAAACGTTTCAAATTGTAAACAAAATGTTGCCTTATATCAAAACATATATTTCGTTTAACAGTAAAGTCTGTGCTGTTTCCTCTTTGATTAAAATTTTTAGAAATATTGTTGATCATTTTTTTATTTTATTAGTTACCTTCGTTATTACTTTTAACAATTTTATACATTATTTATTCGTATAAAAATTATACAGTTTTGTATAGTGGCACTTTGGCTTTGTTCAAAATTGCACATGGGCACCTCTTTGTTAAAAGGTTGCCGACCCCGGTACCTAGAACGATAGTAAAACGATAAACCGCCGATGGTCAATGATATTGTGAGGAAATGGTAATCCCGCTCTCTTCTGGGATTTTAAATAATAACAGATAAAAAAAGATTTTTTATAGTTGCATGACAATTTTGCGAAGGTTGTATTATAATTATTAACGTATGGTAATAAGAAATGAAATTTTTACCCTTATATGAAAGTTGTATTAGGACTGGACGGCATAAGACAGAATTGTATTGGCAATGTTATTAATGCATACTGTTCATAAATGACGTTCTAGCAACTCAGGGATTTCTGTAGTTGTTAACCTGTGTTACTACGCCAATGGTTCAAATAATACTGGTTAATAAAAAAATTGTTATCCGTACAAAATAATTCTTAGTAGTACCTCAGTGCAGCACTCAATGACAGCTTACGTTACCAAGAAAACGGAAAGCATAAGAGAAGGTAAAGACGAAAGTAAATTACGTCTAAATCACGGAATATTTATTAGTATATAATATACGAAGGGGGTAAGGTTGGGTTGGGTTTAAGGGAGGATTTAAGGAGAAAACTAATATGCTAAATTAATAAGGTAAGCATTTACACGAGGTATTAGACAATGGACCTTGTCTGTATCAAAACAAAGTTTCAAGATACCAACAAAATATTTTGGCAAGGCAACTTAGTTCCAAAAAGAAAAAAAAACGCAACAGTGCGAAGTAGGGATAGAAGAGGAGTTCTGCATCACCCCGCCCCCCGGGGGAGGTGATGCAGTATTCCGTGACGTCATATCTCGGCCACCTTTGCGCATGGGTCAAACCCAAGTACGTCATCAAAGTCTACGTCAGTGGAGATTACGTCAGCAAGAGAAATGTCACTTGTCAGATGTCAAATGTCACCTGTCACTTGTCACCTGTCACTTGTCACCTGTCACTTGTCACCTGTCACTTGTCACCTGTCACTTGTCAAACGTCAAAATTAAAAACTGACGCGGGTCACGTATTGAGGATGACGTCAGAAGACAGGGGAAGAAAGTGGTCAGCTGTCACCTGTCATTTAAGATATGTCAACTGTTACCTGTCACTTGTCAAACGTCAAAATAAAAATTTAACATACGTCACGTGTTTGGGGCGGTGTCAGAAGGCGTTTAAAAAAAGAATGGCGGTGATCGGCCCTTTGGTCCCGGAGATATAGTGTTTTGCGATTAACGACCTAACGGCTGAAGGGGGAGAGCCGAAATTCGCATGGGGGATAGTGGCGAAGCAGATCTTTCGATTTATCGAATTATTTTTCAAAAATCTCAACTGATGGTAAAAAATTAGATTTCACAATTTTTACATCATCCTGATAGTAAATTTTCGATTAATTATATAAATTATGAATATTATTATTGGATTTAATAACAGAAAAATATGCATTAGTACATACAAGCTTACTAGGATGTGATCAGCAAAAAATTAGATGTCAAAATTTCCACATCACTCTGTATAAGAAATGGTGAATTAAATTATATTTTTATACTCAACTCAAGCGAGCGAAATAATTAACACACGAGGCAAGGTTACCGTAAGTGTGAAGTTAAGCATGTTGATTAAGCAATTATTATATTTGTATGATATTTGTATTACATGTACGTGTCATCCGGAGTTAAGTGGTGTGAAGATAAGTCATATTGACTAAGCAATTAGCACATTTGGGGTACATGTACAATGATCATGCAGTTAATTTCGACAGGTTTATACGTGTTTTTCGAGCTACGAATATGTAAGAAAACTAATAATTAGAAAAAATTATGTATTTAACCACAATATATATATATATATATATATATATATATATATATATATATATATATATATATATATATATATATATATATATATATATATATATATATATATATATATATATATATATATATACAGTGACCGGCAAAAAGTTCGCAACATATGGGAAAAATTTTTATTAGGAGAGTATCGGAAAAACTTTCCCAGGGGATCGGTTCTGCATGTCCGATAACCTAAAAATCGATTTTGACATACGTCACGTGGCCACTGGTATAGCGTCAAATTAAAAAAAAAATTGTTACTTTACAAAAAGTGAGGTTAGTTGACGAGATATCAAAAAAAGTTATTTGAAAAAATTGCTTAGAATTAAATTCTAGGTCCTTGTGCAAAATTTTAAGATTTTTTTAAAAAAATTAGAAAACTCAATTTTTTTTTAAATATTTTTTTATCGATTTACAAATTTCCAGTTTTTTTCGTTTAGATAGCTTGGCTAATGTAAAGCCCATGTATCTGGATGAAAATAAACGAATGTAGTAGTTTTTTCTACAATTGACAGGACAAAATTAAAAAAAACAGGGTTTCGCCGGACGCTAGCTGTTGCAATGATTTGTATCTAGCAGCAGTGTAAAAATTTTAGAGACATTTCAATGAGATTACATTGAGAAAACCTTAATCGTCTTAAATATATCTGAAGTTCGACTTTTTGTAAAGTTAAGGGGATTAAAATAGATAATAAACAAAAAATTACCTGTTTATTTAATCGAAATTTTATAAACGAAAACCAATGTAAGAAAAACTTAAAAGTAGTCAAATTCTGTACTAACAACACAAAAAATCATTGTTTTTCCTTGGGTGCACAAAATTTAAAACTCAGTATGACCACCATTTCTCTCCATACATACTGTTGTTCTCGAGCGCAACTCTCGATTAACATTTCGGAGCATTTTACGATTTGTTTGCAATACACAATTTATAATGACATTCTCTAAATTTTGTATATTCCTAAAGGGTCGATGTTTGTACACAGGGTTCTTTAGGTATCCCCACATAAAAAAATCTAACGGAGTCAGATCTACAATTCTACAATTGACAGGACAAAATCGAAAAAATAGGTGTTCGCCGGACGCTCGCTGTTGCAATGGTTTGAATCTAATGAAATGACTGTATCAAGATTTTATTAAGATTTTTCGCACATAAATTTAACAACCAGGTCTATTTAGTTGTACTTAAAACTACCAAAGCAGGCTCTGAAATTAAAACAACCAAATAATCTAGTAGGTTAAAAACAACAGAAAAATGTCAAACAAATTATAATTTGTTTGATTTCAACCTATGTCATTGGTTTATGTCTCGCATCTTACTAAGTTTGATATTTTACATAAGTTTATTAATATTTTATTCCTTAAAATGGCACCCACACTACTTCTTCAGGAAAAGATAGAAATTATTTTAATTTCTGGAGATAATTACAAAAGCCATAGAGAAACAGCAGCAATTTTTAATGAGAGGCACCCCGATAAATCCCTCCATTATTCCACAGTATCTCGTCTAGTCAATAAATTTAAAGAAACGGGATCGGTAGAAAATCAGTATAAAGTTTCCCATGAAAAAACGGTAACAGGTGACGAAGGTTCTCTGGATGTGTGTTTGTCGATCACAGAAACACCCCAATTAGCAGTTAGTCAAATATCGGAGATCACTAACATTCACGAAAGATCTGTGCGGAGGATATTAAAAAGAAACAAATTTCATCCGTACAAACCTAAATTTGTACAAGTATTAAAAGATAGGGATTATGACGCCCGCTTCGATTTTTGTGCCTGGTTCCAGGGTATGATTGAGGAAGATTTTAATTTCCCAAAGAACGTTCTTTTCTCGGATGAAGCTACATTTACCTCTAACGGAACCGTCAGTTCACAAAACGGTAGATGGTGGGCCACCGAAAACCCAGACTTTGTAATTCAGAGTAAAGACCAATATAGTTTTAAGGTTAATGTGTGGTGCGGAATTTTCAACCTCAGAATAGTGGGACCTTTTTTCTTTAGAGACAATTTAAATTCAGAACGATATTTAGAATTTCTACAAACTGAGATATCTGACTTTTTAGACAATTTGTCATTAGCCGAAAGAAGAAATTTATACTTTGAACAAGACGGAGCTAGCATTCATTCCACAAATGAGGTGAAGAGATGGCTGGATCAAGAATTTGGAAACCAGTGGATAGGACGGTTTTCTGAAAATCCGTGGCCTGCGAGATCACCAGATCTGACTCCGTTAGATTTCTTTATGTGGGGATACCTAAAGAACTCTGTGTACAAACATCGACCCTTTAGGAATATACAAAATTTAGAGAATGTCATTAGAAATTGTGTATTGCAAATAAATCGTAAAATGCTCCGAAATGTTAATCGAGAGTTGCGCTCGAGAACAATAGTATGTATGGAGAGAAATGGTGGTCATACTGAGTTTTAAATTTTGTGCACCCAAGGAAAAACAATGATTTTTTATGTTGTTAGTACAGAATTTGACTACTTTTAAGTTTTTCTTACATTGGTTTTCGTTTATGAAATTTCGATTAAATAAACAGGTAATTTTTTGTTTATTATCTATTTTACTCCCCTTAACTTTACAAAAAGTCGAACTTCAGATATATTTAAGACGATTAAGGTTTTCTCAATGTAATCTCATTGAAATGTCTCTAAAATTTTGACACTGCTGCTAGATACAAATCATTGCAACAGCTAGCGTCCGGCGAAACCCTGTTTTTTTTAATTTTGTCCTGTCAATTGTAGAAAAAACTACTACATTCGTTTATTTTCATCCAGATACATGGGCTTTACATTAGCAAAGCTATCTAAATGAAAAAAACTGGAAATTTGTAAATCGATAAAAAAATATTTAAAAAAAATTGAGTTTTCCAATTTTTTTAAATAAAATCTTAAAATTTTGCACAAGGACCTAGAATTTAATTCTAAGCAATTTTTTCAAATAACTTTTTTTGATATCTCGTCAACTAACCTCACTTTTTGTAAATTAACAATTTTTTTTTTACTTTGACGCTATACCAGTGGTCACGTGACGTATGTCAAAATCGATTTTTAGGTTATCGGACATGCAGAACCGATCCCCCGGAAAAGTTTTTCCAATACTCACCTAATAAAAATTTTTCCCATATGTTGCGAACTTTTTGCCGGTCACTGTATATAAAAGGTGAAATATTGGGGAAACTGTCTGTGTGGTAGTGCTCGACACGTGTTTCGTGCTTATTAGCACTCATCAGTCGCACATAACCAAGTTATTAGATGGGAAACTTGCAAGTTGAAAAAACACAAAGAGTTCACAGACCAGGGACCTGCTAGCACATTTGCCGTTGTTTTTTGTCAGGAGACCCAGGGATTTCCGGGCAACACCCAACATCACCACGGAGGCTGCAATAGCACCTGCGTGAAACCTCTACCCCAAGGGATATAACAATATAAAGAAATAAAGAAATATCGACAGGACTATTTATAAAAAAAGGTGAAGAAAATATTGGGGAAACTGTCTGTATGGTAGTGCTCGACACGTGTTTCGTGCTTATTAGCACTCATCAGTCGCACATAACCAAGTTATTAGAGGGGAAACTTGGAAGTTGAAAAAACACAAAGAGTTCACAGACCAGGGACCTGCTAGCACATTTGCGGTTGTTTTTTGTCAGGAGACCCAGGGATTTCCGGGCAACACCCAACATCACCACGGAGGCTGCAATAGCACCTGCGTGAAACCTCTACCCCAAGGGATATAACAATATAAAGAAATAAAGAAATATCGACAGGACTATTTATAAAAAAAGGTGAAGAAAATATTGGGGAAACTGTCTGTATGGTAGTGCTCGACACGTGTTTCGTGCTTATTAGCACTCATCAGTCGCACATAACCAAGTTATTAGATGGGAAACTTGGAAGTTGAAAAAACACAAAGAGTTCACAGACCAGGGACCTGCTAGCACATTTGCGGTTGTTTTTTGTCAGGAGACCCAGGGATTTCCGGGCAACACCCAACATCACCACGGAGGCTGCAATAGCACCTGCGTGAAACCTCTACCCCAAGGGATATAACAATATAAAGAAATAAAGAAATATCGACAGGACTATTTATAAAAAAAGGTGAAGAAAATATTGGGGAAACTGTCTGTATGGTAGTGCTCGACACGTGTTTCGTGCTTATTAGCACTCATCAGTCGCACATAACCAAGTTATTAGATGGGAAACTTGGAAGTTGAAAAAACACAAAGAGTTCACAGACCAGGGACCTGCTAGCACATTTGCGGTTGTTTTTTGTCAGGAGACCCAGGGATTTCCGGGCAACACCCAACATCACCCCGGAGGCTGCAATAGCACCTGCGTGAAACCTCTACCCCAAGGGATATAACAATATAAAGAAATAAAGAAATATCGACAGGACTATTTATAAAAAAAGGTGAAGAAAATATTGGGGAAACTGTCTGTATGGTAGTGCTCGACACGTGTTTCGTGCTTATTAGCACTCATCAGTCGCACATAACCAAGTTATTAGATGGGAAACTTGGAAGTTGAAAAAACACAAAGAGTTCACAGACCAGGGACCTGCTAGCACATTTGCGGTTGTTTTTTGTCAGGAGACCTAGGGATTTCCGGGCAACACCCAACATCACCACGGAGGCTGCAATAGCACCTGCGTGAAACCTCTACCCCAAGGGATATAACAATATAAAGAAATAAAGAAATATCGACAGGACTATTTATAAAAAAAGGTGAAGAAAATATTGGGGAAACTGTCTGTATGGTAGTGCTCGACACGTGTTTCGTGCTTATTAGCACTCATCAGTCGCACATAACCAAGTTATTAGATGGGAAACTTGGAAGTTGAAAAAACACAAAGAGTTCACAGACCAGGGACCTGCTAGCACATTTGCGGTTGTTTTTTGTCAGGAGACCCAGGGATTTCCGGGCAACACCCAACATCACCACGGAGGCTGCAATAGCACCTGCGTGAAACCTCTACCCCAAGGGATATAACAATATAAAGAAATAAAGAAATATCGACAGGACTATTTATAAAAAAAGGTGAAGAAAATATTGGGGAAACTGTCTGTATGGTAGTGCTCGACACGTGTTTCGTGCTTATTAGCACTCATCAGTCGCACATAACCAAGTTATTAGATGGGAAACTTGGAAGTTGAAAAAACACAAAGAGTTCACAGACCAGGGACCTGCTAGCACATTTGCGGTTGTTTTTTGTCAGGAGACCCAGGGATTTCCGGGCAACACCCAACATCACCACGGAGGCTGCAATAGCACCTGCGTGAAACCTCTACCCCAAGGGATATAACAATATAAAGAAATAAAGAAATATCGACAGGACTATTTACACAGTTTCCCCAATATTTTCTTCACCTTTTTTTATAAATAGTCCTGTCGATATTTCTTTATTTCTTTATATTGTTATATCCCTTGGGGTAGAGGTTTCACGCAGGTGCTATTGCAGCCTCCGTGGTGATGTTGGGTGTTGCCCGGAAATCCCTGGGTCTCCTGACAAAAAACAACCGCAAATGTGCTAGCAGGTCCCTGGTCTGTGAACTCTTTGTGTTTTTTCAACTTCCAAGTTTCCCATCTAATAACTTGGTTATGTGCGACTGATGAGTGCTAATAAGCACGAAACACGTGTCGAGCACTACCATACAGACAGTTTCCCCAATATTTTCTTCACCTTTTTTTATAAATAGTCCTGTCGATATTTCTTTATTTCTTTATATTGTTATATCCCTTGGGGTAGAGGTTTCACGCAGGTGCTATTGCAGCCTCCGTGGTGATGTTGGTTGTTGCCCGGAAATCCCTGGGTCTCCTGACAAAAAACAACCGCAAATGTGCTAGCAGGTCCCTGGTCTGTGAGCTCTTTGTGTTTTTTCAACTTCCAAGTTTCCCATCTAATAACTTGGTTATGTGCGACTGATGAGTGCTAATAAGCACGAAACACGTGTCG
The DNA here is from genome assembly GCA_963971165.1 of Philopedon plagiatum. NCBI lineage: Eukaryota > Metazoa > Arthropoda > Insecta > Coleoptera > Curculionidae > Philopedon > Philopedon plagiatum. Next base: position 58,774,051 of record OZ020191.1, read on the forward strand.
AGCACTACCATACAGACAGTTTCCCCAATATTTTCTTCACCTTTTTTTATAAATAGTCCTGTCGATATTTCTTTATTTCTTTATATTGTTATATCCCTTGGGGTAGAGGTTTCACGCAGGTGCTATTGCAGCCTCCGTGGTGATGTTGGGTGTTGCCCGGAAATCCCTGGGTCTCCTGACAAAAAACAACCGCAAATGTGCTAGCAGGTCCCTGGTCTGTGAACTCTTTGTGTTTTTTCAACTTCCAAGTTTCCCATCTAATAACTTGGTTATGTGCGACTGATGAGTGCTAATAAGCACGAAACACGTGTCGAGCACTACCATACAGACAGTTTCCCCAATATTTTCTTCACCTTTTTTTATAAATAGTCCTGTCGATATTTCTTTATTTCTTTATATTGTTATATCCCTTGGGGTAGAGGTTTCACGCAGGTGCTATTGCAGCCTCCGTGGTGATGTTGGGTGTTGCCCGGAAATCCCTGGGTCTCCTGACAAAAAACAACCGCAAATGTGCTAGCAGGTCCCTGGTCTGTGAACTCTTTGTGTTTTTTCAACTTCCAAGTTTCCCATCTAATAACTTGGTTATGTGCGACTGATGAGTGCTAATAAGCACGAAACACGTGTCGAGCACTACCATACAGACAGTTTCCCCAATATTTTCTTCACCTTTTTTTATAAATAGTCCTGTCGATATTTCTTTATTTCTTTATATTGTTATATCCCTTGGGGTAGAGGTTTCACGCAGGTGCTATTGCAGCCTCCGTGGTGATGTTGGGTGTTGCCCGGAAATCCCTGGGTCTCCTGACAAAAAACAACCGCAAATGTGCTAGCAGGTCCCTGGTCTGTGAACTCTTTGTGTTTTTTCAACTTCCAAGTTTCCCATCTAATAACTTGGTTATGTGCGACTGATGAGTGCTAATAAGCACGAAACACGTGTCGAGCACTACCATACAGACAGTTTCCCCAATATTTTCTTCACCTTTTTTTATAAATAGTCCTGTCGATATTTCTTTATTTCTTTATATTGTTATATCCCTTGGGGTAGAGGTTTCACGCAGGTGCTATTGCAGCCTCCGTGGTGATGTTGGGTGTTGCCCGGAAATCCCTGGGTCTCCTGACAAAAAACAACCGCAAATGTGCTAGCAGGTCCCTGGTCTGTGAACTCTTTGTGTTTTTTCAACTTCCAAGTTTCCCATCTAATAACTTGGTTATGTGCGACTGATGAGTGCTAATAAGCACGAAACACGTGTCGAGCACTACCATACAGACAGTTTCCCCAATATTTTCTTCACCTTTTTTTATAAATAGTCCTGTCGATATTTCTTTATTTCTTTATATTGTTATATCCCTTGGGGTAGAGGTTTCACGCAGGTGCTATTGCAGCCTCCGTGGTGATGTTGGGTGTTGCCCGGAAATCCCTGGGTCTCCTGACAAAAAACAACCGCAAATGTGCTAGCAGGTCCCTGGTCTGTGAACTCTTTGTGTTTTTTCAACTTCCAAGTTTCCCATCTAATAACTTGGTTATGTGCGACTGATGAGTGCTAATAAGCACGAAACACGTGTCGAGCACTACCATACAGACAGTTTCCCCAATATTTTCTTCACCTTTTTTTATAAATAGTCCTGTCGATATTTCTTTATTTCTTTATATTGTTATATCCCTTGGGGTAGAGGTTTCACGCAGGTGCTATTGCAGCCTCCGTGGTGATGTTGGGTGTTGCCCGGAAATCCCTGGGTCTCCTGACAAAAAACAACCGCAAATGTGCTAGCAGGTCCCTGGTCTGTGAACTCTTTGTGTTTTTCAACTTCCAAGTTTCCCATCTAATAACTTGGTTATGTGCGACTGATGAGTGCTAATAAGCACGAAACACGTGTCGAGCACTACCATACAGACAGTTTCCCCAATATTTTCTTCACCTTTTTTTATAAATAGTCCTGTCGATATTTCTTTATTTCTTTATATTGTTATATCCCTTGGGGTAGAGGTTTCACGCAGGTGCTATTGCAGCCTCCGTGGTGATGTTGGGTGTTGCCCGGAAATCCCTGGGTCTCCTGACAAAAAACAACCGCAAATGTGCTAGCAGGTCCCTGGTCTGTGAACTCTTTGTGTTTTTTCAACTTCCAAGTTTCCCATCTAATAACTTGGTTATGTGCGACTGATGAGTGCTAATAAGCACGAAACACGTGTCGAGCACTACCATACAGACAGTTTCCCCAATATTTTCTTCACCTTTTTTTATAAATAGTCCTGTCGATATTTCTTTATTTCTTTATATTGATATATATATATATATATATATATATATATATATATATATATATATATATATATATATATATATATACAGTGACCGGCAAAAAGTTCGCAATATATGGGAAAAATTTTTATTAGGTGAGTATTGGAAAAACTTTTCCGGGGGATCGGTTCTGCATGTCCGATAACCTAAAAATCGATTTTGACATACGTCGCGTGACCACTGGTATAGCGTCAAATTAAAAAAAAAATTGTTAATTTACAAAAAGTGAGGTTAGTTGACGAGATATCAAAAAAAGTTATTTGAAAAAATTGCTTAGAATTAAATTCTAGGTCCTTGTGCAAAATTTTAAGATTTTATTTAAAAAAATTGGAAAACTCAATTTTTTTTAAATATTTTTTTATCGATTTACAAATTTCCAGTTTTTTTCGTTTAGATAGCTTGGCTAATGTAAAGCCCATGTATCTGGATGAAAATAAACGAATGTAGTAGTTTTTTCTACAATTGACAGGACAAAATTAAAAAAAACAGGGTTTCGCCGGACGCTAGCTGTTGCAATGATTTGTGTCTAGCAGCAGTGTCAAAATTTTAGAGACATTTCAATGAGATTACATTGAGAAAACCTTAATCGTCTTAAATATATCTGAAGTTCGACTTTTTGTAAAGTTAAGGGGAGTAAAATAGATAATAAACAAAAAATTACCTGTTTATTTAATCGAAATTTCATAAACGAAATCCAATGTAAGAAAAACTTAAAAGTAGTCAAATTCTGTACTAACAACATAAAAAATCATTGTTTTTCCTTGGGTGCACAAAATTTAAAACTCAGTATGAGCACCATTTCTCTCCATACATACTATTGTTCTCGAGCGCAACTCTCGATTAACATTTCGGAGCATTTTACGATTTATTTGCAATACACAATTTCTAATGACATTCTCTAAATTTTGTATATTCCTAAAGGGTCGATGTTTGTACACAGAGTTCTTTAGGTATCCCCACATAAAGAAATCTAACGGAGTCAGATCTGGTGATCTCGCAGGCCACGGATTTTCAGAAAACCGTCCTATCCACTGGTTTCCAAATTCTTGATCCAGCCATCTCTTCACCTCATTTGTGGAATGAATGCTAGCTCCGTCTTGTTGAAAGTATAAATTTCTTCTTTCGGCTAATGACAAATTGTCTAAAAAGTCAGATATCTCAGTTTGTAGAAATTCTAAATATCGTTCTGAATTTAAATTGTCTCTAAAGAAAAAAGGTCCCACTATTCTGAGGTTGAAAATTCCGCACCACACATTAACCTTAAAACTATATTGGTCTTTACTCTGAATTACAAAGTCTGGGTTTTCGGTGGCCCACCATCTACAGTTTTGTGAACTGACGGTTCCGTTAGAGGTAAATGTAGCTTCATCCGAGAAAAGAACGTTCTTTGGGAAATTAAAATCTTCCTCAATCATACCCTGGAACCAGGCACAAAAATCGAAGCGGGCGTCATAATCCCTATCTTTTAATACTTGTACAAATTTAGGTTTGTACGGATGAAATTTGTTTCTTTTAATATCCTCCGCACAGATCTTTCGTGAATGTTAATGATCTCCGATATTTGACTAACTGCTAATTGGGGTGTTTCTGTGATCGACAAACACACATCCAGAGAACCTTCGTCACCTGTTACCGGTTTTTCATGGGAAACTTTATACTGATTTTCTACCGATCCCGTTTCTTTAAATTTATTGACTAGACGAGATACTGTGGAATAATGGAGGGATTTATCGGGGTGCCTCTCATTAAAAATTGCTGCTGTTTCTCTATGGCTTTTGTAATTATCTCCAGAAATTAAAATAATTTCTATCTTTTCCTGAAGAAGTAGTGTGGGTGCCATTTTAAGGAATAAAATATTAATAAACTTATGTAAAATATCAAACTTAGTAAGATGCGAGACATAAACCAATGACATAGGTTGAAATCAAACAAATTATAATTTGTTTGACATTTTTCTGTTGTTTTTAACCTACTAGATTATTTGGTTGTTTTAATTTCAGAGCCTGCTTTGGTAGTTTTAATTACAACTAAATAGACCTGGTTGTTAAATTTATGTGCGAAAAATCTTAATAAAATCTTGATACAGTCATTTCATTAGATTCAAACCATTGCAACAGCGAGCGTCCGGCGAACACCTATTTTTTCGATTTTGTCCTGTCAATTGTAGAATTGTAGATCTGACTCCGTTAGATTTTTTTATGTGGGGATACCTAAAGAACCCTGTGTACAAACATCGACCCTTTAGGAATATACAAAATTTAGAGAATGTCATTATAAATTGTGTATTGCAAATAAATCGTAAAATGCTCCGAAATGTTAATCGAGAGTTGCGCTCGAGAACAACAGTATGTATGGAGAGAAATGGTGGTCATACTGAGTTTTAAATTTTGTGCACCCAAGGAAAAACAATGATTTTTTGTGTTGTTAGTACAGAATTTGACTACTTTTAAGTTTTTCTTACATTGGTTTTCGTTTATAAAATTTCGATTAAATAAACAGGTAATTTTTTGTTTATTATCTATTTTAATCCCCTTAACTTTACAAAAAGTCGAACTTCAGATATATTTAAGACGATTAAGGTTTTCTCAATGTAATCTCATTGAAATGTCTCTAAAATTTTGACACTGCTGCTAGATACAAATCATTGCAACAGCTAGCGTCCGGCGAAACCCTGTTTTTTTAAATTTTGTCCTGTCAATTGTAGAAAAAACTACTACATTCGTTTATTTTCATCCAGATACATGGGTTTTACATTAGCCAAGCTATCTAAACGAAAAAAACCGGAAATTTGTAAATCGATAAATAAATATTTAAAAAAAATTGAGTTTTCCAATTTTTTTAAATAAAATCTTAAAATTTTGCACAAGGACCTAGAATTTAATTCTAAGCAATTTTTTCAAATAACTTTTTTTGATATCTCGTCAACTAACCTCACTTTTTGTAAATTAACAATTTTTTCTTTAATTTGACGCTATACCAGTGGTCACGTCACGTATGTCAAAATCGATTTTTAGGTTATCGGACATGCAGAACCGATCCCCTGGGAAAGTTTTTCCGATACTCTCCTAATAAAAATTTTTCCCATATGTTGCGAACTTTTTGCCGGTCACTGTATATATATATATGTTACCGGCAAAGTCCGTTTCATCGTCATACTTAAGTTTGCCTAGGTAAACCGCACATTGCCGGGACGTTTTCGGCAAAGTCCGAAATTTATCTCTATTTCGGAGTTTGCCTAGAATGTAACCCGGCAAACTTAGGTTTGCCAAACACGTTTTAGGAAAAGTCCGAAATAATAAATTTGTGACCGTTACGCCGCTGTTTATCTTCTAACCGTAACTAGTTATAGTGTTTGTAATATGTCGCAGGTACACATGCACTGCGTTGATTGTTTAACATGGCATTTTCCGATCGCGTCCATGGTGGCCAACTTAATTTCATTTTGTCATGGTTTTTCGGCTTTAAAATTTTTAACAATACAATTATAAGTAAGTATATTAAATATAAATTAATATCCTGCAAGCAATTTTTAGTTAATTATTTAAAGTTTCGACTTGTATAATGATTTCATTCAAAAGATTAATATTTTAAAAGATCTATGGTGACTTATTTTCTGACACTATGACCTCAATATTCTTTTTAAATATTATTTTCCTAAAATAAATCATAAAATATCTTGAGACTTTTATTAACACGTTAAAAAAATACCGATAGAATATGAATCTACGGTTAATATTGTGACAATATTCGTACAAAAGAAAAATAAAGCAAAACATTGTACTAGAATAAAATTAAGTTGGCAATAAATGGATGTGGTTGGTAAATGCAGCCTTAAGCAGGGCGCGCATTGAATCGACTCGGCTCGGCACGGCACACTCAAAAGGTTTGGTATACAAGCAATTATATGAAGAGGAGCGCATTGAATCGGTTTCACCCACTCGGAACGACCAAATCGGAATGAGAGCAAAAATTGCCGAAATGTCCGACTGCCTGCGACTACTTCTCGTATTGAGACGCAAGGGGAAGAGATAGGTGTGCAATGGCGGACGAAGTTTTGATAGTAAGCGTTCGTTTTTATGTTTTTTTTGTACGACCCGAGAAATCACGACAATGTGCGGAAGGAGAATGCTTAGGAGGAAATAACGAAAAAACGTCTGATACGATTCTACGTCTATACATCACAATAGTTGCAGCTGTTTTAAAGAACCGATAGCCGAATCAATGCGCTTTGACTGTCGGCATTCCGAACGAAACTTACCGAGCCGAGTCAATTCAATGCGCGCCCTGCTTTGAGTGTTTGCCTACTCGTCTAACAGGACCGGGTTTGCTCAGGTTTGTTATTATCATTTAATAAAAAAAGTTTAATAAGTATATTATGAAGGTATATTGAACTTAATGAAATACGATGAAATCATGTTATTTACAGGCTTAGCATCACTAGTATACCAATTATCATGATACAGCACAAAGGTAAGAACATATTTCCGACTTTTCCTAAAACGTCTTTGGCAAACCTAAGTTTGCCGGGTTACAATCTAGGCAAACTCCGAAATAGAGAACAATTTCGGACTTTGCCGAAAACGTCCCGGCAATGTGCGGTTTACCTAGGCAAACTTAAGTATGACGATGAAACGGACTTTGCCGGTAACATATGTTTATATATATATATATATATATATATATATATATATATATATATATATATATATATATATATATATTTGTTGTACAAATAACGGCCGTGTAATAAATTAAATGAAATAAAGATTACGGGGATTCGGCCAGAAAGTCTTTATTGTATTTTTCTTATAATGTGCCTAGCTTTCGAAATGTTTCATTTCTTCCTCAGGGCAATTATAATAATAATAATGTCGAAAATTAGATGTCTTTATATTTAAATATAATTGCCCTGAGGAAGAAATGAAACATTTCGAAAGCTAGGCACATTATAAGAAAAATACAATAAAGACTTTCTGGCCGAATCCCCGTAATCTTTATTTCATTTATATATATATATATATATATATATATATATATATATATATATATATATATATATATATATATATATAAATATATATATATATATATATGTACATATACATATATATATATATATATATATATATATATATATATATATATATATATATATATATATATATATATATATATATATATATATATATATATATGAAAGCGAGGGAATTATTGGGGAAGCTGTCTGTAAGGTAGTGCTAGACACGTGTTTCGTGCTTATTAGCACTCGTCAGTAGCACATAACCAAGTTAATAGGTGGGAAACTTGGAAGTTAAGAAAAAAAAAGAAGAAAAAAGAAAAACACAAAGAGTTCACAGACCAGGGACCTGCCAACTCATTTGTGGTATTTTGTCAGGAGACCCAGAGTTTTCTGGGCAACAGTCAACATCACCACGGAGGTTGCAATAGCCCCTGCGTGATACCTCTAACCCCATGAAAACAGAAAAGGTAAAGAAATAGCGACAGTACCAGTTATGAAAGCGAGGGAATTATTGGGGAAGCTGTCTGTAAGGTAGTGCTAGACACGTGTTTCGTGCTTATTAGCACTCGTCAGTAGCACATAACCAAGTTAATAGGTGGGAAACTTGGAAGTTAAGAAAACAAAAGAAGAAAAAAGAAAAACACAAAGAGTTCACAGACCAGGGACCTGCCAACTCATTTGTGGTATTTTGTCAGGAGACCCAGAGTTTTCTGGGCAACAGCCAACATCACCACGGAGGTTGCAATAGCCCCTGCGTGATACCTCTAACCCCATGAAAACAGAAAAGGTAAAGAAATAGCGACAGTACCAGTTATGAAAGCGAGGGAATTATTGGGGAAGCTGTCTGTAAGGTAGTGCTAGACACGTGTTTCGTGCTTATTAGCACTCGTCAGTAGCACATAACCAAGTTAATAGGTGGAAAACTTGGAAGTTAAGAAAAAAAAAGAAGAAAAAAGAAAAACACAAAGAGTTCACAGACCAGGGACCTGCCAACTCATTTGTGGTATTTTGTCAGGAGACCCAGAGTTTTCTGGGCAACAGCCAACATCACCACGGAGGTTGCAATAGCCCCTGCGTGATACCTCTAACCCCATGAAAACAGAAAAGGTAAAGAAATAGCGACAGTACCAGTTATGAAAGCGAGGGAATTATTGGGGAAGCTGTCTGTAAGGTAGTGCTAGACACGTGTTTCGTGCTTATTCTTTACCTTTTCTGTTTTCATGGGGTTAGAGGTATCACGCAGGGGCTATTGCAACCTCCGTGGTGATGTTGGCTGTTGCCCAGAAAACTCTGGGTCTCCTGACAAAATACCACAAATGAGTTGGCAGGTCCCTGGTCTGTGAACTCTTTGTGTTTTTCTTTTTTCTTCTTTTTTTTTCTTAACTTCCAAGTTTCCCACCTATTAACTTGGTTATGTGCTACTGACGAGTGCTAATAAGCACGAAACACGTGTCTAGCACTACCTTACAGACAGCTTCCCCAATAATTCCCTCGCTTTCATAACTGGTACTGTCGCTATTTCTTTACCTTTTCTGTTTTCATGGGGTTAGAGGTATCACGCAGGGGCTATTGCAACCTCCGTGGTGATGTTGGCTGTTGCCCAGAAAACTCTGGGTCTCCTGACAAAATACCACAAATGAGTTGGCGGGTCCCTGGTCTGTGAACTCTTTGTGTTTTTCTTTTTTCTTTTTTTTTTCTTAACTTCCAAGTTTCCCACCTATTAACTTGGTTATGTGCTACTGACGAGTGCTAATAAGCACGAAACACGTGTCTAGCACTACCTTACAGACAGCTTCCCCAATAATTCCCTCGCTTTCATAACTGGTACTGTCGCTATTTCTTTACCTTTTCTGTTTTCATGGGGTTAGAGGTATCACGCAGGGGCTATTGCAACCTCCGTGGTGATGTTGGCTGTTGCCCAGAAAACTCTGGGTCTCCTGACAAAATACCACAAATGAGTTGGCAGGTCCCTGGTCTGTGAACTCTTTGTGTTTTTCTTTTTTCTTCTTTTTTTTTCTTGACTTCCAAGTTTCCCACCTATTAACTTGGTTATGTGCTACTGACGAGTGCTAATAAGCACGAAACACGTGTCTAGCACTACCTTACATACAGCTTCCCCAATAATTCCCTCGCTTTCATAACTGGTACTGTCGCTATTTCTTTACCTTACCTATATATATATATATATATATATATATATATATATATATATATATATATATATATATATATATATATATATATATATATATATATATATGAAATAAAGATTACGGGGATTCGGCCAGAAAGTCTTTATTGTATTTTTCTTATAATGTGCCTAGCTATACAGGGTGTTCCTAAATGTCGTGCTGATAATAAAGAGGGTGATTCTACAAGCGATTTTAAGAGAAAAAGTTCAGGTGACCATATGTCCTAAATCGTTTAAATTTTAAAATACAGGGTGTTAAAGTTTAACTTTTTTATTCGTTTTTGGCGTATACCTTGTACATTTTTTACGATATTTAATTTAAATTTGGTATACAGTCTACCATAATTAAGCTTTATGAAATGGTAATATTACATTTTAAGAAATTATACAGAGTACTCCTTTTTTTGGGACACGGTTCCTTTAGGCCCTCCCAACTTTTTATTGGAACGCCGCTGGATATTTTTGCTTCTGGACTCGTATTTCGCATTTTATTTTGTAACTTTTTTATGTCTTGTAATTTTCTGATATTTTGCATTGTTTAGAAGATATTATACTAGTGTTGTAAATATCCGTATTCATTAGATATCCGAATCATACGGAATCGGAATCAGCTAATATCCGTATCCATTATCCGAATTCGAATCCATTTCTTGACCCGCGCGAAAGCGGTTACAGATCATGTATACGTATGCATGCAACAGACTAAAACATTTTCTATCCGGATACACGGCTAGGTAGGTCGATGCGGTATCGGTATCATACCAGTCGAAGTCGTAGTTTAGGGATAAGAAGGCACCGCGTCGCGCCGTTCTCGTTTGAATTCGGTTCGGGCCGAGTTCGGGTGAGGCGGGACTAGTTTAACCAATGGGTCTCATCTCATATGATACCCGTTACCCCGATAACTATGCCATCTTTTTTTAGGAAATGTCATTAGAAAGAGAAAGCACAATATCAAATATGCCAAATCGCAGACCGTGTTGTTCGCTTACACTCGATTCCGATTCCGTTTTCTCTTTGCACTTTGCATTAGTAACCACCCGATGCGAATTTATTTTGATTCCGAATCCGTATTCAAGTTCTCGGCCGGTTCCGGATAATCCGGATTCTTTTAATATTCGGATCCAACGGATTTTTGGATACGTATCCTTACATCACTATATTATACCACATCTTCTTCTCATTAACCCTCGCACCCTGTCAAAAAAAAATCAAGATTGCTATGAAAACATTTTTATTAGGTTTTTTCTGTTGTCATCTTTGACAGTACAATTCTTTCGTATTTACAACAGAAGTCATTTTATGCTAAGTAAGTCAATAATTATTAGTTAACGTGTAAGCTACAGTTTTGAATTGAAATTTATCTACCTAATAAATATGCCGAATTTTACGAATTCTGAAATGGCTGATATGCACTTTATTTATGGCCTTGCCAATGGAAACGCTTTTGAAGCCAGACGTATTTATGGTGAAAGATATCCGAATCGTGTGATACCTGACAGTAGAACATTCTCGAATATTCATCGACGCCTTCATGAAACTGGGCATTTTCAAAAAGATACAGCTAACGCAGGAAGACCTCGTACTGTTAGAACACCAGCTATCGAGGAAGCTGTATTAAATGAAATAGATAATCATCCAGAAACCAGCACTAGAAAGATTGCCATAAATTTAAATATTTGTCATCAAATTGTTTGGAGAATCTTGTCGGACCAGCAACTTTACCCATACTATCTTCAAAGAGTGCAAGCACTGCTTCCCCGGGATTTTCCTTTACGGATTAATTTCTGTCAATGGTACCTACAGAGGCTCGCAGTAAATCCCCATTTTGAAAGTCAAATCCTTTTTACAGATGAAGCTAACTTTTCAAGAAATCAAATAACTAATTTTCATAACAATCATTTATGGGCTCAGGAAAATCCACACGCCATAGTAGAAGCGCATTATCAAGAGCAGTTTTCATTAAACGTATGGGCTGGTATTATTGGAGATTATTTGATAGGTCCCTTCTTTTTACCTGCTCGCCTTAATGGTCAGTCATATCGCCAGTTCTTGCAAGAAGAATTGCCACTTCTACTTGAGGAAGTACCACTTTTATTAAGAAACCAACATTGGTATATGCACGATGGCGCTCCAGCACATTTCAGTGTTCTGGCACGTGAATATTTAAATGAAATGTATCCTGAAAGGTGGATAGGTCGTGGAGGACCACAACCATGGCCTCCTAGGTCACCCGATTTAAACAGTTTAGATTATTTCCTATGGGGACATATTAAGTCCTTAGTGTATGTAACACCAGTGGATACTGTGGACGATTTAAGAAATCGCATAATCGCTGGATTTGAAACGGTTAGAAACACTCCCGGTATTTTTGAAAGAGTGCGGGGATCAATGAGAAGAAGATCTGAGGCGTGCCTAATGGCAGGAGGGAGCCATTTTCAACAATAATTGTAATTAGTTAACTAACTTGTATTATGAATAATATATTTTTAGAATAATTAATATTTCAGAAAGCTTAGTTAGGTATGTTTAATTTAAATATTTGGTACACAGTCTACCATAACTAAGCTTTATGATAGTACTGTCCAAGATTACAATAGAAAACACTTAATAAAAATGTATCCATAGCAATCTTGATTTTTTTTTTGAGTGCGAGGATTAATGAGGAGAAGATGTGAGGTATAATATCTTCTAAACAATGCAAAATATCAGAAAATTACAAGACATAAAAAGGTTACAAAATAAAATGCGAAACACGATTCCAGAAGCAAAAATAACCAGCGGCGTTCCAATAAAAAGTTGGGAGGGCCTAAAGGAACCGTGTCCCAAAAAAAGGAGTACTCTGTATAATTTCTTAAAATGTAATATTACCATTTCATAAAGCTTAATTATGGTAGACTGTATACCAAATTTAAATTAAATATCGTAAAAAATGTACAAGGTATACGCCAAAAACGAATAAAAAAGTTAAACTTTAACACCCTGTATTTTAAAATTTAAACGATTTAGGACATATGGTCACATGAACTTTTTCTCTTAAAATCGCTTGTAGAATCACCCTCTTTATTATCAGCACGACATTTAGGAACACCCTGTATAAATATACAGGGTGTCTGGAAAAGGTCTGTACAAAATGCTACCACGTATTCGTGAGACTAAAGTAAGATGATGTAACCCAACTTACCTATATCTAAAAGTGTTTCGTTAGGGAGATACAGAGCCCCAAAGGGTTACTTAACGATTTACTTTTTTGGCTCTAACTTTTGAACCGACTTGTATAATTTAATGAAATTTTAATATTTTATGTTGGCCGTAAAGACTCATAAAACCATACTACAGCAGATGTTTGACATCGTCAGGGAAGTCAGGAACGGACTTGCCACCACACTCTTTGGGCCAAATTTTTTACAGGTATCATTTTACAGAGCTGAAAACTGATTTTTTAAATACTTTGGTCATTCCTCTTTGAAAAAGGTACTCTACTTTGTTTCGATAAAATTAGCCGTTTTCGAAAAAATTAAGTTTTTGTATAACACGTTATTGAAATAATTTTATCAGAATACTACAATTAAACCCCAGTCGTTTTTATTTCGTTAACAATGTGTTATTGACAACACTTTTCAAAATTGTCTGACTGATTATACAAGAATTAAGTAATGGAGCATTATTCCTATAACGAATATGCTGACATGCATCTAATTTATGGACAAGCACTTGGCAATTGTGTGGAGGCAAGAAGAATTTATTCTGGTACATTTCCAAATAGACGTTTACCGCACCGAAGAACTTTTGAAAGGGTGGATCGTAGCTTAAGAGAAACAGGTAAAAAGTCAAGTGAAATAAAACAAATGCTAAAAATAGCGAATCTTTTTCTAATCCATTTTAGGAAGTTTTTTGCCGCACCATGGTGGAGAAGGGCCTCCAAGAAGAGCAAGACACTCTCAGTTAGAGGAGGAAATTCTGGATGAGATTGCTGAAAATCCCTCTAATAGTGTAAGAAAGAGTAGGTATGGCATTACCTGAGACGAAGAAGAAGAATGTGTACATAACCTCACTTTTACAGGGATATAGATGACGCACTGTTGTAGTCATTCGATTTAATCATTTATTAAATTGAAAAAAGTTTTCGGACCGAATGAGTCTTGAACCGCCAACCTTCCGATTAGAACTCCAACGCCGTATCCATCGAGCCACCGAAGTATATTAATAATTTTGCCTTTCAAGTCCAAGTCATTCGTTATGCGGCGTAACAAACTTTTTCCATGGCAGAGTGCACAACCTGTTTGAGGTTTAAAGCTCAAAGGTAGTAATGTAAAAATAACAAAATGATGATTTTAAGGATAGGATAAAATGACATAATTTACTAGTTTTAGAAATCATGAATCTCAACGTAGGTATATCACTCACTTCTTGACGGTACTATTAAAATCTATAAATTAAAAATTTAATTACAACGCATTTAAGATTAAGTAGATACTGATTAAAATGTGCGGTTTTGGATTTGCAAGAACAAGAATATTTTCAATAAACTATTTTACATTTGCGTACCCTAATATTTTTGTGCAATATAAACTACACTTTTCCCTGTCTTACTTTAACTGCCTTGAGACAGTCAAAATATTAGCATACAGTTTATTACAACATTTAATCGTTATTTCAGCGATTTAAAACGTATAGTTCCTCAGTGACTGATAAGATGATACATAAAATAGTAAACTAGTATCAACGAAAGAAAAGGCTGCGAATGTTACTTGTCACTGATCATTTTAGGTACATCACCTGTCATTTGGCTCATGCTAAACGTCAAAATCAAGATTTGATTTAGATCACGTGTTGAGGATGACGTCATAACTCGTGGTTAGTTATTGAATTTTAATGTTTATTGACTAGGACTGTCGAAACGAGATTTGAACAACATGTAGAGGACAATAATTGTATGCTGACATCTTTTAGTCATTAGCTTGTAAGAATGCTCGTCTGTCAGTTCGTTTGTTCGCATAACTTATTAAGGAGGTTATTCCTATGTTGGAACGTATTTAGTTGAGGGCTACCGGTCAGTCTTATTTATGAGCGTTAATTATAAAGTTCTGGCAATTATTACAAACATTATTAAACATTATACAGGTATAATATTTAATTTAATATTTATATTTGTTAATCCCATTTATATAACAATTGTAAAATAACACCTTAACTGCTCCCTCAAGCGCGCTCCAGCTCGATTTTATGGATAAAACGATTCTTTCAAAGCAAAAACCATGTTTACTTAAACAAATTATTTATATATTTTAAGTTTATTTATTAATTACATTTACTTTACAATTTTATGTATTTGTTATATCCGAGTTTATTATTTAATTACAGTCTGTTCTTTGCTTCTTATATCCATAGGGCTCAGAGCTGCCATCAGGAAGAAACTTTCTCTTTACTGAATTCGGTCTATACAGCTTGGTTTCCGTATTTGTTGTTACAGTATGGTCTTTCGTTCGTCGAATGTTCTTTGATATAATAGGTACTGGGTCTGTCTTGTGGAGAACCATATTTTTTATTTTTTCAAAATTTATTAATTTTGATGCAGCATAATTTAAAGAGATACCTTTCACCCTGCAAACTACTTCTTCTGTGTTGCATTTTGTCGAGTGAACTTTAAATGCGTAATTCTTAGGACCTCCAGAAACGAACTTGGTGATATAACTACCGGAACCATTGCACTCTAATTCATTAGTCAGATCTCCGATAAATTCACCTGTTGGTAAATCAATTTGACCCGGTCTGGACACATAAATTACAGAGTGCGTATCGTAATAAAGGACCCTGTCTTCGAGCTGTTCAAGATAGCTGTATAACTTCAATCTAGCCTGTGCCGTTACGAAAGCAGCAATAGACACATTAACAGTAGATAGTGGATCAGATGATTCTTCTGTGTGCTCATAACTAACAATCACTGTTTTTTCATTAACAGGGAAAACGCCCTTAACATAAATTCCGGAATTAGTAAACAAGGTAAAAAAATCTGATGGTGTGCTTATAATTTTTGTTTAAGGTAGATTTTCCCTCTGACCAAATTTTCCCCAAAAGGAGTTAAGTATTAACTTGGCCAAAGACCTAAGACCAGGATTCTCGTGTATTTTAGAATACTCAAGTTTAACATCTTCTCTTTCGAAAAATTCTTCAATATATCGGTTTTTTTCTTTTTCCGTAGTACAAACATCAGGCCACCCTGATGCTTCCTGTTTTATCTTTACAAACTTGTTCATCATCGCTGTAAATAAGCCTTCCTCTCCTGCATCTTTACTGAACCTTTGAATCTTATACCTCCAAATTTCAAAAATTTCTAATATCTGATATCCCTTCTCAACTGCTTTTAAGACTTCGTCTATTACCCAAGTACCTTCTAAGGAACTTTCTTTATCGGTATGGGTACAAGAAGTATTTTGGTTCATTTCTTGCCCACATGTTTGACACAATACAAACATAAGTTTATTCTTCATTTTTAGAGGCAATACGGGATGGTAAAGGTCCTTAGGTGGAAGTATAGAGCATTTAATAAGTCCATCAGTAGAATTCAAATCCAAACGATTACAATCTGCACCCACAAAAACTTCAGGGTGACCAATGGGGAATTTGCCATATTTACAGACGTAAGGATACAAGCTGCAAACATCAGCGTATTTTATCTTTTCTCCTTCTGCTATTTCATAATATTCCCTGACATTACCAGTTCGCCCTCCAAAAAAGGCGTCTCTAGGGTTTAAAGGGATCGTAAGTAGAAGCGGATGTGTCTGAGTAAATTGTCTAATCTCAGACTTTGATTCTAACTGCTGTCGAAATTCGCACTCCCACATCTCAGTTACTAAATATCCAAATTCCTTTAATCTTTTAATTTTTATCTGTGTTGTCTCATAGCGCAAACTTAAAGTTGTTGTTGGGTCGTCGTAAAGGGGTTCATCTCGGCCAAATTTGTAACACCTAGGACAGCCATGATAATAACATCCTTGAAACTCAAATATTTCATTAAGGTCGGAACAATATCCGTCAACCTTTATACCTCGTAGAACGGCTTCCTGACCTTTGGCTGCATGCATAATATTTATTTTTCTTTGGTTCTCCAACCACAATAACCACTCAATTGCAATACGACTCTGATTATCTTTCCAGCGATAGCCGTTTTTAGGAATAATTCCAATGGTGTTGGGCTTAAGAAAATTCCTTCTAAATACCTTATTACAGCAAGAAGCAATTGTAGTAGCCTCTGTAAAGGGGCATACGCTGGTGGTGTTAAGCATTTGATCTCTAAATTTCAGACATGACTCAGTTAAAATCTCTACATCGGAAACACAGTAGTCAACAATATCTTTTTGCATATCAAATACAGTATCTTTGTGCTCTTCATACCATTTTAGAAATTTAGCTCGTTCGTCCTCTTTCATTGCATCTGGAGAGTAATATTCGATTGGGGGAAGTGTTCCAACATAGTTTTCGTTAGCCTTGGTATTAAACAGGTGAGGAAAATATCCTTTTTTAAAGGTGTCTGGAAGACCGAAAGCTTTGAGCAGTTTTGCTAAAGCCATTGGAAAATAATTTAGCGAGTCTATAAATTTGACATTCCCCACCAACATCATAATGATTTTGGTTCCTCTCATAATAAGTTCAGGTGTTAGATCGGTTTCAGTCAGGATGTAATTTAATATAAATTGGTGATCAAATGCCTGACCATTGTGCGCAATAACAATTACTTCTTTAAAGTTCTTCCTGATCTGTAGCACGTGTTGTGTAAAGGCCTCTACCGCGTGTGAACCTTTCAGCTTTTGCAATCTTATTCCACACCTCGTGCAAATATCAATCGACCGTGATTTTATGCACATGTCGCAACACTGTTGAAATACACAAAGATTGACGCTATGACGGATCACACCGGGTCCCATCTCCTCTTCTTGCTGCGTCTCCAAATCATAAAATACAAATATTGTATCTTTAGTTTTGGGTTTTCCTGTATCAGGTTGAATGTGACAGAGATGATTGTCGGTAACGTGAGTACGACAGATCTTGCAAAATATCTCCCCACATATATGGTTTCTGGTACTTCGAATTATTTTAAAACATTGATTACAACTTCGAAGTTCCGCGCAGACAGTAGTTTTTTCCCATGAGCCAACTTTTAGATGATTTTCGTAACAGTCCTTTCCTTTAAAATACCGATGACAAGAATCACATTTAACTTTAATTTGATCATTAGGACAGAGGGAGGCTTGGAGACAAGATCGATATGTTTTACTACATCTATGTTTATGTTTATGATCATAAGGAATGAAACATTGCTCACAATAATAGTTACACACAAAGGCAGCTGTTAAAGAATTTATCACGTTGTAATGATTATTATGGTGCAAAAGATTAAGTCTCTTGTTACTTTCTGACGACCCCTCAAATAAAATATCTCTTCCCTTCGACCCATAACTGTAGACAACAATTTTATAGTCCTTAAGATGTTCTTGAAATTTTTCCAGTTCAGAAATTCCAGCTCCTTCTTCCGGAATGGTAACAAGGGCTACCTCCAATAAAGTTTTAGTCATCTCTGTTTGAATTTTTCCAACATCTCTTCTAATTTTAGCTAATTTAGGATCCTTGTCAACACTCGCCATTGCAACAACTAATGCCCTTGGCAAACACATATTGTCCGTGTTCTTGATGGTGATAATTCCTTGTCTCATGCCACATTCCTCTTCAAAACTGTTGTAGTTTTTTCCTCTGCCTTGACCAGACGGCAATCGTACACTTGTTACTTTAAGACAAAAGGATTCCGTATTCAGACCCAACGAATTCGACTGATAAATGTTGCTTATCACATTCCAAACATCCTCATAATTTACTTCTCCGGCTGGTTTAAAGCGAAGCCATCCTTCACCACGACTAAAGTCCTTGGAGCAAAAACTAAATCCAACATAATCCGATGGTTGTAGGCCCTCTGTAGATCTCTGAATAACTTGGTGAATCGCTTCTCGCACCCAGCCAACCGGTTCAACTCCTTCGGGCACAGGTTTCAGCCTAAACTCCAATGCACGACCAGTAACATTGTATCTTCCGACTTTCTGAACGGTATCCTTAATAACAAGAAACTTTTCCATTTTAACTAGACACGTCCGTAAACTTCAGGAGTCAGGAGACTAATGAGAAATGCTGTTTGCCACACCTCTATTTATAACTTCGGTTTGGCAGAAAAGAAGAGTGTTCAGAAAACAGGAGGACGTTGCGAAAACCAGCTGAAGGCCTGCAAAAGAGTTTCAGTTTTAGTATGCAGTATAATTAAATTATCGAGTACTTACTAGCAATATTAATAAATATGAAAACAATACCCAGCGTTCGAGAAGAATGTTCTCTGTAATGATGTGGGTTCTCACACCTTCAAATATTTTAGTTACCAAGAAAAAACGTAATTACAGATTTGCATGTCTGTAACAATTAAACAATTTACCCCACCCTTTTAAAAAAAAAAGATAATTTTACCCCCACTACTTCGAAATTTAATATTTTACTTATCAGTTGAATAGTCTAAGCGTCTGCGACAAAAAACAGTTATCGCGAATTTACCTATTACCACTTTTCTGTACTTTAGGAGGTTAGATAGAAATATTTTTATACTTACCAAACGAAAATAAATTTCAAAATTTCTAGTGCTTGAGCCTCAGGCACACACTCACTGTTAAATAAGTAGGAACAGGACGGCGATATCTGTAACAAATAACACAACTTTTACATCTTAGCTGTTAATATTTCGTCTAATTAAAATATTGACAAGCTATAAAAGTGTAAATATAGCTTCAAAATGTATCTGAAAAATGCTAGATTTCAACAGTCTGTTTTGTCTTACCCTAAAATCGAAAAACTAATAGCCTTCTTTTTATCGTTTATTATCTTTGTCTCTCTTTTCTCAATAAAACTAAACACTTGGCGTGGCTGTTGGCTTTTAAAACACTCGAGCCGCAGGTGGTCTTTGGGTGATACGGCAAAGCTGCTTGGCACTTTGGCTACCTGTGTCAATGGTTGCGAAACAACTGTAAAAGAAATAGGAAATAAGAAGAAACACAATATAACGCAACGACTTTAACATCCCCAGCGAGCATAACAGCTGGTCCTCCGGCGCGGGTTATACACGACCAGCATACCTATTTGAATGAAAATATCCTGCTCTGGTATGGACAATACGTACAAAAACAACAGTCATTTAAGTTTGTATTAAACGAATGTGCACATCCAAAGCAGTACGCTTTATCAAAATAAATGAAAAATTACCCCTTTTCCAAATCTGTCCTTCTAGACCACTCTTAAGCGTCATTTTAAACCTTCACTCCCCTTACACCCAAGTGAGCGTGCTATAACTTAGCAAATTCAAAAGTGTTTTATTCAACTAGACACAGGGCAGTACACCACACCCTACATTACTACCTACTTATGAACTGAAAAAATAAAAATCACTCCTAGCACCCGCTTCCAATACCAAAAATATTCCTCTATAGATATCGAATCTCAAAAATATTACTGCCCTTACTTATTTTTACAGATTTATCTTTCAGCCAAAAAATTTTAAGCCCAAGTTTATCAAATAAATAAAAAAATTTCCCTTTTCTCAACTCGGTTGTTCTAGACCGCCTTTCTAAGCGTCAGTTATATAAACCCTTTGCCCGCACTGTCATCAACCCAAATGAACGCACTAAATCTGAGCATAAGCATTTACTACCAGAATAACCCGAAGTGTTTTATTAGACTACAACCTCTCATCACTAAACACCTAGGTACTAAAAAACTCGCTCCTAGCACCCTTTTTGTTGTTGTAAATGGCGCATGCGCTTTCATCAAAAAGGTGCTTTTTTACCAAAAAACAGAGCAAGAATTACCTACCCCCTTTATCTTATCGTTACAGCTCGCCCTCTAACCCAATAATAGAAGTTTGAGCCCTTCCCTCTAACCCTCACAGAGACGTGCTAAAGTATGTTCAGCTCCTTGCATACTCTCATCACAAACCCCATACTAAAAACCCCATCAGCTCCTAGAAGCCTTTATATCCTGTAACAACGCATGCGCATCTCATTATGTCCACAATATTTTTAAAAAATACCTTCAGGAGCCCTCTATAACATACAAAAGTTACCACTCCTATTAAAAATATATAGCACAAATAAAAGCTGAAAAATGCAAATATCTTAAAAACGGTATTTAATTCCACAAGAATTTTTCTAAGTCCAAAAAGGATAAAAAACAAGCAAATATCTCAAAAAGTGAGCCTTTTATCAAAAAAATAAACGCAATTTCACCCCCAGAAACACCCTTGCCGACTTTGGCAACGCTTTAACACTTCAGGTACGTTTCAACCCCCTACGCCCAAGGGTTCTATCCCTCCACACCACCAACCCCCCCTCAG